>JADMLD010000043.1:1800000-2150886 GCA_017589585.1 Phylloscopus whistleri
TGCACAGCTGCACTCAGCTGGGCTCCAGGGGCTTGGTTTTGCATGTTCCACTGTCGTGACGAAAATCACCATCCACAAATAGCACTGAGAGCGTCAGAGCCTGGAGCTGACCTGGCTGGGGGAAGTGCAGTGCCTGCATTCTCTGCTGCCTTGGTGAGGAGTCCTGGCTTCTCCAGAGCTGGGCAGATCAGTGAGGGTCAGTGCAACAGGCAGGAAATGAGTGTGTGTGTGTGTCAGGATTGTTAACAGAGGGGGAAGTTGTTCTCTAACACGCACATGAAAACATTGCTTGGAGAGGTTGGGGCTGCCCCTGGATTCCTGGCAGTGTCCAAGGCCAGGTTGGATGGGGCTTGG
Organism: Phylloscopus whistleri; assembly: GCA_017589585.1. NCBI lineage: Eukaryota > Metazoa > Chordata > Aves > Passeriformes > Phylloscopidae > Phylloscopus > Phylloscopus whistleri. The sequence continues at coordinate 1,800,355 of JADMLD010000043.1, forward strand.
AGCAGCCTGGGACAGTGGAAGGTGTCCCTGACATGGCAGGGATGGAACTGGATGGGCTTTAAGGTCCCTCCCAACCCACAAACTCCAGCCAGCTTTCTCTCCCAGCAGTCAGAGGCACCTTATCGTGAAAGCTGATGGAATATCCAGTCCCTGATGACTCCACCTTTGAAAATTGTGGGACAGGGGCAAAGGCTGGACTTTGGATAAATCACAGAATGGTTTAGGTTGCGAGGTATTTAAAGATTATCTCCTTCCACCCTTGTCATGGGCAGGGACACCTTCCACTGTCCCAGGCTGCTCCAAGCCCTGTCCAACCTGACCTTGGACACTGCCAGGGATCCAGGGGCAGCCACAGCTGCTCTGGGCACCCTGTGCCAGGGCCTGCCCACCCTCACAAGGGAGAATCCCAATATCTAATCTAACATGGGAATAATACAAATAAATACTGATAGGCAGGAGTCTTTGAAGGCCCTCTTCCATTCACAGCTTTGATTTCAGTAGCTTCTGGATGAAGGAAAATACATTTTAGTGGTTGAGTAGGTAGATATGTGTAAATTGGATTTTAGTACTGGAATGCCTATATAATTATTAAGCTGTCCATAAACACTGATCAAAAGGAGCAGTGATCACCTAAAAGCATCATCAACGAAATTAAGATAAGCAGAGATGTAAATTAAGTGGCTTCAGGGAACTGGATGCTCAACTATTATTACATTTGTTGCCTTCTCTTTTTAAGCAAGAATAAAATGTGATCATGCAGCATTCTGCATGTTGCAGTCCTCATCTGCTCCAGTCACCTTTTTATTGGGGAAGCTTTTTTCCAAGTGCTTTTTATGCAGAAATCCAAGGTCCTCGAGCTCCTGAGCAATTGGCATTGAGCCCGGATCCAGCAGTGGGCTTTTTCTGAATAGCTGCTACCCTGACAAATTCCAGGCTAATGCTGGATGAGAAGTACAACCTGCACTGCTGGCTGTCTCCTGTGACTGACATTTGGGGAGGTTTTGGATGGAGTTTTGTCCTTAAAAAAATCCTTGCCTGGAAGCTTACACTCGGCTGTGTGGCTATTCCTGGAAAAGCAGAGCCAGCTCTCCTTGCTCTCTGGTGTGTGTTAACAAACAGGAACATCTCCTGAAGCAAATCCCCGTGTCCACCATCTTCCTGAGGCTCTCCAAGGCTGCCAACAGGGGCACCAGTGGGAGCCATGGAATTTCTGTCCTGATACGTTTGGAGTTTCACACTCGGAGCTGCACAAGGAGCACTCACATCTGTTCCCATTTTAGTGCAGGCCTTTAACCACAGAGCTGTTCTAGGTTCTTCTGGAATATTATGACTGATAATCAGAGCTTGTTTTTGCTTGAGCTTTCCAGGATTTTAGCAGCTAGTGTTTCTTTTCGATTCGAACAGCATGTTCTGTCATGGCTAATTAAATTCCTTCTGGCTGATGTGCAGATACACACTGTTGATGATGTTAAGTGTAAACATTTGCATGTTATTTCTTCTTGCACATTGCCAGGTGACACATCATATATAATCACAGCAATTCTGATGAATCATGCTTGCAGTTTGCCTTGCCGAGGCTTGTATGGGAAGTTTGTGTTCCAAAGTGAGCATGGAAATGAAATGAGTGTGAAAAAGTGTAGTGGTCCTCCTTCCAAAACCCAGAAAATATCACTGGGGACAGGCTTCAGTGGCAAATAATAAAAACCATGGGATTAAAGTGAGTGATTCTGGCTGGAACTGGAACACAAGAGTAACTTTAACTGCTTTTCTTCCTTGTGGCAAAATATTTTGCATAGGTGATTAAATAGGAAGTGTTTACAGATAACCTGGTGTAATCAGTGCTTTCTGTTTGAAAATAACCAAGCTGTCCTCAGCTTCTTACAGTGATCTGCAGGTGTTTTAGGAGTCAGGAAATCAGTCCATGTACAGTAATATTTCAGTTTCAGGTCAGATCTTGGTTCCCTTAGTTGCATTAGTCGTATTATCCATGCTGTTGGATTATTTGGATGAGTGAGGTTTCCAACATGCTGCCTCCTTGATTTTTGGGGTGCTGCAGGGCTGGGACTGTGAATGCAGAACTGCACATGCTGGGTGGTGCTTTAAGGATGCTACAAATTAAGGTCAATATTATTCAATGTATATTAATGCAGACTTTTTCTTTTTTTTCTCTTGAAGGTTTTTGGATTCAAAGCATAAAAACCATTACAAGATATACAATCTGTAAGTATGCTCTTAAAGATGCATTCTCCAAAATAATGACTTCTAAAAATAGCTGAGGAGTGCAAGTGGCTTGTTGCTGTCCTGAAGCAGAGCTGGAGATGTTTTGCACATTTCTTAAAACAATTAAGCCTGATTGAGAGCACTGGTACTTCATTTAGTGGAGCTGAGTGAGGTTAAATGAAATGCTGGTGTGTATTCATGTTACTTGAACGCTTTTAAATGACTTGGCATCCAGCCCATCTGGAGCTTGGGCCATGTGATTAAAAAGTGAAAAGTAATTCACAGCAGGCTTTCTGTTCATGTATTAATGTCCATTTGCCAAATGAATATTTTCCTGGCTTTTTCTATTTTTTTTCTTTAATCAAACTTCATTGGTACCCAGGCTCTGTTTGTTTCCTCCCTCTTCTTGTCTGTCCCTGTCTATTACTTTGAAAAAGCTGTTGGAGCAATTGGTGGTGGTTTCTGACTTATCTAAGTGTAATGTTTTCCTCTAAAAATTTGGTTCTGCAGAAAGCTGTAACTGTTACAGGAGTTTTCTGGTTTTGGCAGGTTTTTTGGGTTGTTTTTTTTTTTTTTTTTTTTTTTGGTTGTTGGTTTTTTTGTTGGTTTGGCTTTTTTTGTTGTTGCTGTTCCTTCATTTAATTTATTCATTAGCTTTGGCTAATTTCATTTGTATAAATGATTTGGTGATGTAGGAGAATCTTGGTTTTCCTACCCCTCATTTTTTGCTAAAAATCTGAGTTGAAGATTGATTCTCTGAACATGCTATAGCTTTATTATTTTTTAATCAATACGTTTTTAAATATCTACGGTTCATAGAAAAATTACCGTAGTGCTAAAAATCCAGGCAATGCATGACATTGTAATCTGTCAGTCATTTAAACAAATATTTAAAAATAAGAATTTAAGTCTGCCTCTAGGTTAGCTAAAGGATTGTGCATCAATCAGCTGTTCCCTGATATTGGAGAGAAATGACAGTAGAAGCTGAGGAACCTTACAGTGGTCATTGAAGTTGTTGTGGGGCAGAAAAAGATCCATAAAAAGAAGAGATGTTGGTCAGCTTTCATAGAGTTCAGTAGCAAAATTACATTTTCCAGCTTAGGAGCTTTTCCGAGTGTCATCCTTTCAACAGATGGATAAAATTTCTGGGTGGAAAGGCCAGTGCCTCCCAGAAGAGCTGCTGGCTCTTTGGCATGGAGGTGCAGGTAGAGGAGGTAATTCCTGGCTCTCTTCCTTGGGAGTCTTCTGGAGCTCAGCTCTGGAGATCTGGATCATTTTAAATCAAACCACCCTGGTTCATCAGCCTCCCCCAAAGCCTCCTGGCAGCCCCTGCTTGTTTTGAGGAGCAAAGCAGAGCAAGGGCAGCTGAACTCAATCTCCTGCAGCTGCCTGGGGCCAGTGCGGGTGTCACCTGCTGGGAAGGGTGGCTTTGGTGTCCCTGACAGGGTCTGGGTTTGCTGAGCCCCTTGTTCCAGTGTAGCTCCAGAGGTGCCAGGTAACAACCTGAGGCTGCTGGAGTAAATCTGTCAGAAAGGAGGATTTTAGGAAGACTGATGAGCATCTTTTCAAGTATCACCTCCCTGAGGAGCTCCTTGCTAAGTTTCCACTTTGCTGTCTGCCAGCTTCCTCGTTTTGTGTAAAAAAGCACAACTGAGTCCCCCAGCCCTGCACAGAAACAGCCTTAAAGTTTGTAAGTGAGAAGAGCAGTGATGAGACAAATGCATTTGACATATCTGTTGCACCTCTTTGTGCTTTCAGCTGTGGAAAAAAACTTGTCCAGCTGTGCCAAAGGTTTTTTCTTCAGGTTCTTTATATAAAAATTGATTTTCTTGTTGTTAACTGCAAAACAATCACAAATGAATCTTCCTAGAATTACTTTATTCATCCTCAGATGAAAAATCTTGGAGGATAAAGCTGTCTGGAGAGATCTTAGTGCTTGTGCAGGCAAATTTTATGCACATGAAATGCCATCAGGTGAATTGTGGCAGTGTTTGGTCAGGAGGTGGGAAGGAATTGCATCCATCAGGTATTCCAGAGAACTCCATTTCTTTAGATTAAGCTGATCCTTTGTAAATAGTGATCTATTGTCTGTGTTTCAAAGGAGGAGGTGGGAGTTCAGAGGAGTTACGTGATTATAGTCAGAGTTATTTCAAAATCTGTCATGGGATTTGAGTTCTCTTAAGGTAGCTGTTCCATGAATTTGATAATAATGTGTGTATTGAGCAGTTTTAGATAAAAGGATTTAGAGATTTTTCTGAAACTATGTCAGTTATGCCCCATCCTCACATCTTGGCTTTCAACTTCCCAGCAGTTTGAGCAGTTTAATTTTCCTTCTTGTGTTGCTTCTCTCCTGTTTGCCTTTAACCCTTTGCTATTTCTTCAGCATTCTCCTTCATTTCAATCTGTTCTTCCATTTGGATCTCCTAACTTCCCATGCTGCAGATTGTCACCTGCTCTGTTGTAATCATCTGCACCTTCTCCAGTGGGTTTCCTTGAACTGTCCTGCAGGCAGGTGGTTAAAGGAAGGAGCTGTGATGAAAATGGGGATTTTCCTGTGCTTGCTGTGTCCCTGGGGCTGGGCTCTGGCAGAGAAAGCCTCTAGTCCTGTCAGCAGTGGGACCATGACTGATCAGGGGGTGCCTGGCTGGCAGCACTTCACTTCTGGGTTGCTTTAAACTCACTTTAATTCTGAGGAGGATCCTAAGAACAGGCAACCCCCTCCTTAACCCCAAAAATGCCAAAAAATATTCAGGTTTCATCTGGAGATGTGATGCTATTGGAGCTTTAGTAGTGTTTAAAAACCCCACCCCAAATGTACTTGAAGTGTTAAGCCCTCTCACTATCCCCAAAGTGTGCTTTGGTGGGATTTCTGCTGGAAATACACACAAATTTAGTGCAGCTGAGCCAGGAGCTCTGCACTGATTGTGTTCAGCTCCCAGAAGAGGGCAGAGAGAGGGACATCACCCTGTGCTGTGCTCAGTTTGTATCCTTGGTATCAATAAAACTATTTTTGTTATCCCTCATGGTATTCTACTCAGTGATCACTCTTCTCAAAGTTCCAAATTTGATGGTTTTTTCTGCCCATTTGTGGATTTTTTAAAATGTTTTGAAGACTTTCATCTCTTACTCCCCATTTGAGCTGGGTGTTTCTTTAGAAGGAAGCAGGAAACTTTCCTGGATAAGATGCTTTGTGTTAACTGCTTTGCTTCCTAGCAGCTTCCAAAGTTGCTGTGCTGCTGGCTGCTCCATCCCCCTTGGCTGTACATCCTGCATCCAGCCTCTCTGCTCAAAGGCTTGAGTGCAGATAATATTTTTGTGAGTCCCCTCTGCCAGCTTAGCCTGGTCACTTGTGACCCAGAGAAAGTGTCAGCAGTGTGATTGGAGCTGTGAAAGCAGCCAGGCTTTTCCCTAGCAGAGGGTAGAGCTGAGAAGGCTCTGGAATTCAGGGGAAGGGAAGCACTGAGAGCATGTGCAGCCCCAGCAGACCTGCCTGTGTCTGTGTCATGGGCAGAGCTCAGGGCAGCACTGGGAGGCTCCAGTTACAGTCACACAAGGAGCAGCCCAAAAGTTTGCATGTCTGAAAGCGTCAGCTAAGCTCCATATGGCTCCAAAGGCTGCAGTCATAACATACCTGGTAAGCAGAGATGAGTTCATAGCAGTCCTGAAACTGGTGTGGGAGTTGGAATCCCATGAAGATAACTGGCTGTAATCAGAACTGAAGATCTAGGTGTGATTTGTCTACTGAAATGACTCCAGTAGTTGTGTTTCAACTTGGTGTCCTCTTTCATAGAATCCCAGAATGGTTTGGGTTGGAAGGACCTTAAACATCATCTTGTTCCAACCCCCTGCCGTGGGCAGGGATGCCATTCACTAGATCAGGCTGCTCAGGTCCCCATCCAAGCTGATCTTGGCAGGATTCAAGGCAGGATTATTCTCAATTTTCCTTTCTGAACTGCACTTCCACTCACATCGTCCTCCCTGCAGGGAGCAGCTCCGAGGAAAATTCTGGAGGGAATCCACTCTTGCCTTCTTTCCCCTTACCCCAAGATGTGATCTGGTTGCTTCTTGGTGTGCTGGTGTGGCTGGTTTAGAGCCCAGCTGAGGCGTGGTTTCTGTCTAATCACTGGTGTTTATCCCTGGGCAAGGCAAATCCAGTGTGGCTTGCTGTGCTCCTGTCTAGCTGGAGAGGGTCTCTGAGTGGGGAGAGACTGATGCAGCTGCAGAGCCTTCAGAAATGTGCCATTGCCCAGGTGTGAGGGGGAAAGTGGCTGACTGGCCTTCAGGGTTCACTTAAATTCAGGAATCAATGCCAAGTGGCAGAGCAGTGTCACATACTCTGCATGATACAAGTGATCTCTGTGATATTTAGTGGTGCTCCTGCAGTGTCCTTGTGATCCCCATGTCTCTGAGCACCCATGCTGCTCCTGAGGCACCCTGACCTGTGTTCTGAGTTCAGGATCTCTGGATGAAGGTCACAGCTGTCTGCTCTCCCTGTCTTTGGCAGCAGAGAGCTGCTCTAGTGCTGGAGCTGCTCATGCACAGGGTTAGAAAGTAATAATACTTGCATGAATTGGGTCACACTGTGTAAAACATAGCCATGGACTACAATTACCAGAGGGTATTTGCCTTTCAGTAAAATAATTCACATTTTAGTCAGCAGTCTGCTGCAAAACAGTTTTTTTCTGTGTGTGACCTCTAGTTTTAAATCAAAAAGGTGATGGGCATGCATGATTTTCCAGGGTGTGACAGATGCTGGGAGTGCCTCAGAGACTTGTATTGAACTCTTGTCTGTTTTTCTTTTTCAGATGTGCTGAAAGACATTATGACACCGCCAAATTTAACTGCAGAGGTACGTTTTTACTGCCTAATGTGTGTTCTCTTGAAACCTCAGTGAATGAAGGCCTAAAGGAGGAGCTGATGAATAGTCATGTAGGAGATTTGGGCACAAGGAATGATGTCAGATTGCTTTGAGTCATTGGAAAAAACTTGCTATATTCTTGGTGCTTTCAAAAAAGTGTGTCTCTGACAGTTAAAGATCAAGATCTAATAAAAAGTCAAGAGTTGCAGAAATTTCTGCAGAATGGGTTGCAGAGAGGTTTCAGTTCAGTGAAGTACCAACTCCTTACACAGTTTACACGTGAGGCTCGGAGGAGTCTGGTTTTTGTGAAGGATGAAAATGGAGAACACTTAAGCCACTATCACTATGTGTATAAAGCAACTTTTGGAAGATCTGGCAGAACCTTCAGATGCTAAAGAAAAGATTAATTCCCATGTGATGTCTCTTAGAGATGAGTTGGGTCTTAGACACTCTGCAGATTTACCAAAAGCAGTGAGGAATCTTTCAGGGGTGCCTTTTGACCAGGTCCTTGTGAGTGGATACTGATGTAGCTGTTGTGTCAGTATCACCTCCCCAGGTAATAAATAAATAAATGCAGATTTGCCTTTGTTCTTTGGGCAGAGGAGCACTTCTTGCTCAGAAGTTGTGCTTTCTATGCTTCAGATGAGGGTAGATGAGGAGTCCTTGTGCCTACGGAATCGTAGGAGATGAACAAATTTTGGGCTTATTCTGCATCATAGGAATGGCTCAACCTCTATTTTTCATTATTATTATTTTAAACCATCCATCTAGTCATGAAGAGGGATTTTAGAACGTGACCAAAATGTAATTGGCTGCTTTCATGTCTGAATATAGAAGGACTGAAATTGTCTTGTTGAAGTCATCAGCACTTCTGATTTGCTCTTACAATGTTGAATGACAGTGCCCTGAAACCTCACTCCATACTCACCAGCCAGAAAAAAAGTATTTTAGGATCTGCTTGAGCAGTGCTTTGGGTAAGAAGAGAAGAGGACATGTTCTAATATGGCCAGAACATATGTTTGCTTTAATTTCTGCTTTTTGGTACGGGGGTGCTCAGCTCCCTTCGCTGTCAATCCCAGCCCCAAATGCTGTTTATGACAGCACCTTTCACAGCTCCTCTGCACAAGACATGCTGCATTTTTTAATTTTCATCCCCGAATTAGTTAACCTTAGATAACCAAACTGGTGACTCAGGACTTCCCTTAGCACAGGAACAAAAGTTCTACTTGAAAATCTCCTGAAGTGAACTGACTGCAAAGGGAACTTCTGATTCGTACTGAGCATGAAACACCAGAACAGTTCATTATTCACCCAGGATGATCCTGCATTGCATTAAATCCCAAAGACTGAAAGCTCTTCATCTTTGGAAAGCTTTGTGTCCATGGTTTTTCCGGTTTCTGAAATCCTTCCATGCTGGAATTGTCTTCTGCTTTGCCACAGACTTTTTTTTTTTTTTTTTTTCAATTCTTCTGTGTGCTATGGGATTCTTCCTGCAATGTGTAGGGGCTGGGAGAGAGCAAGCAGGATTATTCTCCAAGCTGTGTGTTCCATTGTAAGGAAACAAAATCCATGGAGGAACTGCACCTTCTCAAGGCCTTGCTCAAGACTGTGCAGCTCAGTATTTCCTTTATCTTACACCATCCCAGGGCACCCAGTTCATCTTCTTACTCCAGCTTTGAAGAAACTACCACAAGGTTTGCCTTGGATTCCAAATCTTGGAGAGCGTCTTCAGCATCCTGTGACTACGTGGGAGTTTTCAGGCTGTTCTTTCAGAACTGCTTTACTCCCCTTTTCATGGAAACCTTGCTGGCTGTAGTTGTGATAGACTCAAAGCTGTACAGACAAATTCGCAGCATTTTTGCAGCTTCTTTTCCTAGGGATTTCTAAATAAATTCCATCTTTAAGTTCACATAAAACTTGGGGGATCATTTGGGGAGCCTTTGGATCTTCCATGTGGAAGAGTTTGTGTGTTCGTGTTTGTGTACAAACATGAACGAAACTTGGCCAAACTCTTTCACACACAAACTCTTCCACAAATGCATGTTGCCTCTTTAGCAAAGATCAGCTTCCCCATTTGTTCTGCTATATGAAGGGGGCAGTCTGTAGTGTGAGTGAATAAACTTGTTGGTCCCTCCAAAAGGCTGTGGACTTGCCCTACAGTCCTTCAGCAGTTCCATAATTTCATCCCTCACTTGTGCTCTTGGAGTCCTTGGGGATTCATCAGAAGGAGCCTTGCGTGTGTGACTACTGAGTGGTGCTTACGAAACCAATACAGACACATGCCAAAAAAATGAAATGTATTCATTTTTAGCCCAGAAAAGGAAATGGTGTTTCTAGCTGAGAATTTTGAAGTGAACCGGGGTTGTGTTTCAGATGCCAAGGCTGTCGGTGGGGAATTGGGGTGCACTTCATCAAGTGCTGTTCTGCTGAAACCAGAACATTGTGTGTCATCCTGCTGGTCAGGGTGATACTGTCCCTCCTCTGATCTGAGGTGGGAGAAGTTTGGGTGCTTCTCTCTGCTTAGTACTTATTTTTTGCTCTCTTGAGTTTCCTTGCATTTCCTGCATCGCTTGAAATTCTTTTCATCCCTAGATGGAAAAGTGTGTGTGAATACACCCATATCAGAAAGGACAGCGTTGTTCAGTGCTTTGACTCTAAACCCCACAAGTATTGCCAGTGCCTTACCTGAGATTTCTCTCCCAATGACCATTTTTGAAATACGGAAATGGCAGGGTTTTGTTTCACAAGGCCTTGGAGCAGATTCTGAGTTTGTTCCCAATGTAGACCCAACTGTGTTCAGTAGTTTATCAGCAAAGTTCCTGTTGCCTACTCAGTGACTGAAGTGTGGCCTTGTTCTCTCTCAGCAGGTAGTTTAGTTATTGCTGGAGTAATGGCTTTTCACAAGGTTATTCTGTGTGCCAGCACGCTCTTAAATTCTAGAAAATTTATGTTACAGAGCCTGTGCCACTCAGTTCAGCTGAGGTGTGAAGTAGTTGCTCCATGGAGCAGGATGCCTGCTTACAGATGAATGGAGAAATGTCTGCACTGCTTATGATACAGTGAATAATATTGGAATTAAAAATACATATCAATATGTAAGATTGGGGGGGGGGGGGGTATTGAATAACTTAGTTTTTACATGCTTGTCACAAAGGTGACCTGAGCTTGCTTTGCCTTTTGAGGTTCTGATGAACTCCTCCTTCTCCCTGCAGTTGCACAGTACCCTTTTGAAGACCATAACCCACCACAGCTGGAGCTCATCAAACCTTTTTGTGAAGATCTTGACCAGTGGCTAAGTGAAGATGACAATCATGTGGCAGCAATCCACTGTAAAGCTGGAAAGGGACGAACTGGTGTAATGATTTGTGCATATTTGTTGCATCGAGGCAAGTTTTTAAGGGCCCAAGAAGCCCTAGATTTCTATGGGGAAGTAAGGACCAGAGACAAGAAGGTGAGCTGTTGCTGTTCTTCTGTCCCTCTGCCTATAACTTGCTGCTTTTCCTCCTTGAGATCCATTTGATGCCCAAACCCTCTAAATTGTGATGTCTGATTTAGCTCCAGTAGGATTGGATCAGTGCAGTTGGAAATGGAAAAGCTTTCCTAAGCAGCAGTAGCCTTTCATCACAACACTAAACCTGGTTTTAACATGTCCTGGTCAAGAGAACCTGGACAACTGATTTTAAATGACTTTTTCAGCACTGTTCTGCTGTGTGGTGCATCAGGGGGGCAGTGAACTTTCTCGTTCAGCATTTTCAGCCCAAATGAGAGGATTGTTCCAGCTGATTTTGCCTGAATGCATGAGTTGTTCATCTCCTCAGGTTCCCTCAACTGCTGTGGTGGGGTTTGGAGATGCATAGGGGAATATCCCAACTGGAAGACCCTTATTGCTGGATGCCCCTTGTCAATAAAGAGTAGTTAAGGACCTTTCTGGCAGGGTTGGGCCCCATTAATGAGAATTTAACCTCCTTATTTGAAATCTTCTCCAAAGATGTTAAGATATGACTTTTAAGGTCATTTTAGCAAGTTTGCCTGCTCATCTTCCATTATTTCCCTGGGTGTGTTGGTTGAGCATCCCAAGGGGATCATCCCTGCAAGCCAGTTTCAACCTCTTCAAGCACAGAGCTCTCCTTGTTCCTGGAGTATTTGCACAAGGTATTAATTTCACAGTGTGTTGGTCTCAAATAAGAAGAGCCTCGTGTCTGAAGGCTCTCGAGAGCAGAAGTGTCACATAAGGAATTTTAGAATTTTGCCTGTTAATTCATTGGAAGGAGCAAGTAACTCCTCAGTTTGCTCTGCTGATGAGGTAGAGCTGTTATTCCATGTACTGCCGAGTTGGTTCTGGTGTAATGCTGGAGTGGAGACAAGGTCAAGGTTTCCCATCAAAACTTTGTGGCTTTTGGTAAAAGTGCATGAGAGAGACTAGGAATGAGCAGTGTGCTGAATAAACAGAGTAGATTACTCCTGCTGATGAGGGTTATCTCCAGAGCTGGATAAAACAGCATGAAAACGACAGAACTGAATAAATGGAGTGAAATGCTGTGTCTCAGTTTCCCTTTTGTGAAAAGAAGGTTCTATTTCTGCAAGTTGGGTGTTTATCAGTACCCCTTGGGCACTTTGGAGGGGAGGGAGAAGTCAGTAAACAGGAGTAGAGAGAGCCTTGTTTACTTGACTGTAAATACTGTCTGTAAGCAGCAACTTGTTTTGGTTTCAGTGTCTCTACTGCAAGAGTTGACTTTTTTCCCTTCCCAGCTCCACTTGAGCATGGTTATCTTGATGTGGCCAGTGGGCAGCATGTGATTCACATAATCCTCCAGTAGTGTTTATAAACAGGTATTCCAGTGCAGGTTTCTGGAGCCTTTTCTTCCCTTGTGGCCCATATTTCAGCGCTATATGTCAAGTGCTTCTCTGTGATTTGATATTTCACCACACCTTTGTATAACTGACTTCCTCAATTCAAAGTCAATGAGGCATCAAAGAGCTATTTGCACAAAGGGACAAGCAAATGCCTTTTTTCTTTCTTTTTGGGCCAACATAGATATGATAAAGGAAAACTGGCTTTAATAGGAACCTGATTTTCTTGGTTGAAAGTGAGGACAAGGTGCCCACTTTGCAGCTGTAGCTGCTGAGGACAGCCCAGCTACAATCACTGCTGCCATGAATGCTCAGGGCAGAGTGCTGCTGCGAAGGCTCTGGCTGTGCTGGCAGGAAGTGTGAGTCTAATTGCAAGAGGAAGTATGACTAATTGGTCAAGAGCACAGCCCTGAGTACTTCTGGAGCCAGCTTTTCCCAAGTGCCTGCCGGGAGAAGTAGCTCCAGGGAGGCCTTTGCACCATCAAGTGAGAGTTGTTGTAGGTGAGGCTCAGAGTTGCTGCACAGGCTGTTCTTGTGCTGGGCAGCAAGAAATAGCAGAGCACAGGCTGTCTCTGACCAAACCCTCTTGTGGGGTGTTTTATTTCCTCTACGAGCTGCCTCTTTTGGCTTCTGAAAGTCATTGTAGTGGGGGGAGCTTAGTCAGAAGAAGGGAGTGGTGAAGATTAGGAAGTGTGGGCTGCATGGTTGTTGTGCCTGTTGGTCTCCACCACTGAAGAATGGGAATGATTTTTATTTTCCTTGTGAACCAAAGAAGAAAAACTGTTTTCTCAAATGGGATGAAGAATTGGACTTGTTTGTTGTCAGAGCTGGGGAAGAAGTAACCCCCCCAAGAGGTCCTCTAAAGAAGCTGCTGCTTCCACTGTTTGAAGTGATTAGCTTATGCCACACACTACTGTGGTGACAAAGACTGGCAGCTTACCTTCCTACAGCTGGAGAAGGTCTTTATTTATTTATTCATTCCTGCTGCTGCCTTGGAGGGCTTGTGGTGAGGATTAGGCTTGGAAGGAAGCTCAGTGGATAGGGATCAGCTGTTCAGGTGCTGGAGATGATCCACTCAGGAGCATTCTTTGAGAACTATACAGTTTTATTGTCAAGGATGGCTCCTAAGAGTTCTCATATGGGGAGAGGCTGAGAGAATTGGAGTTGTTCAGCCTGTAGAAGAGAAGCCTTGGGGTGACCTAATTGTGGCCTTGCAGTACCTGAAGGAGCTGAGAAGAAAGAGGGAGAGAGACTCTTTACAAATGCCTGGAGGGACAGGACAAGGGGTCTGGCTTCATGCTGACAGAGTAGGGTTAGAAGGGATATTGGGAAGGAATTCTTCCCAGTGAGGGTGGGGAGTGCCCAGAGCAGCTGTGGCTGCCCCTGGATCCATGGAAGTGTCCAAGGCCAGGTTGGACAGGGCTTGGAGCCACCTGGAACACTGGAAGGTGTCCCTGCCCATGGCAGGGGGTGGCACTGGATGGGCTTTAAGTCCCTTCCAACCCAGACCATGCTGTGTTTCTGTGGTGTTGCTATAACTGAACAGGAAGTGAAAACCAATTACTTTGTGTGAGGAAGCCTCAGAATGACCTTCTGAGCAGGGCAGAGGTCCCATGTCTGATGTCAGAGCTCCTCACTTGTGGTGCCTGTTTGTTGGACATGCTCAGGTGCTAAACCTGATGCCTGGGCATGCTCTGAGGCTGCAGCTTCACTCTCACAGTAGGGTGTCTTCCTAAAGGGAATGTGGGAATATGGTTTCCAAAATATTTGTTCTTCATAGTCCTGCCTATGCTACGTTGGGAGGAGAACCAGGAGCAGCACCTGACAATGTTTGGGATGCCCTGGGAAGCTCTGGCATAGGGACCAGAGGAGCTTATCTCACATCCATTTAAAAATGGTGCTGGTGATAGATGGGAAATACAAGCTTGAACTACTTCCCTGTCCTTATTCTTCTGGAGTAAAAGTGAGTGGTGCTTGGTTGCACCCCTTGGAATATTGTTAGTTTGTTATGAAAGCTTTCTGCTTGGAATTCAGACCTTTGGAAATGGAGAAGTCTGAGTTCTGCTTCAGTGGGACTGGTTTTAGGGTTGCAGGATCTAAGGGCTGTGTCTCCAGGAGTCAAACTGGCTGGAGGGCTAAAACTGCCCTGTTGGGCAAGAACTGGCTTTGCTGTGGGATTGACCATCAGGGTGAAAGTGTTCCCTTGGTTTTGGTCCCTTGCTTGTCCTGGCCAGGTGTCCTGGGGTGTTTCCATAGGACACATCCATTGTGGCACGGGGAAGCTCTGGGCAGGGAAGGATGTGTTCTCCTCAGCTCTGTGCCTCCCTCCTGCCTGGCAGCCCTGGCCAGCACTGCTGGACTGCTCTGAGGCTGGGATTTGCTCAGTCCTGACACTCAGCTCCCAGGAAAGAGAACCTTAGAGCTCCCTTAAGGGGTGAGGGTGATAAGCACTGAGGACATCTGAGCCAAAACCACTGCCAGTGTACAAGGCTGCTTGGGAAGGTCATTGTGCAAGTGCTGCAGGGAAAGGGCTTTTTTGTAATTTAGAAGCAGCTCAAGCGATAAGGAGACATAATTATCAACTTTTTTTTTTTTTTTTTTTTTTGTTAATGGCAGGAAGTGACTATTTTAATGTGTGCAGAATAGAGATTTACTAAATTAAAAGCACTCTGGCTACTCTTAGCTCCTGGCTGTTGTGAAGTGAAACTTAAAGTATAGAAATACGACGTTTAGGTTTTGTCACCAAATGTTCACAGACTTGTGTATGAAAAATTTTTGTTTATCTCCAGTTTATTCCAATTCCACATTCAGTTTTAGTCAGAAGGATTCCTTACTGATGCTGTTGCCAGTCTGCAGTTACAGGTTTTTCTAGACCATGTAATACATTTTCTGGGAATGAAACAATTTTTCGTCTTTATCAATTTTACTTGAAAGTATTGGCTCAAAGAGTTTCAAAACTGTTCCCTTATTTAAAGCTTTGAGCTGATTTAAAATCAGTAATAAAAACATTCTTAGGTTTTATGCTCTCAAAGCAAATGTTTACCTCAGAGTTTGAACACTTTGGGCTGTTGGGCACAAAAATGTGGAAATTAAACTTTCCAGATTTTTGGGAAAAAAATATTCCAGGATGTTTTGTAAAGAGAAGGCAACATCAGTCTTGAGTACAGTGATATTAGCAAACATTAGTCTTTTGACTTAAAGTGCTGTCAAAATGTAGTTCCTGTAGTGGTGCATTTTAGGATTCCTAAATGTAGTGGTGCTTTAGAGTGCGTTCAAGGCACCTCTTGTTAACATTTGATGCTCTCCATCCCCAAAAAAGCAGCAGCATGAGGCTATTTTTGACATGACCCTCAGGGTGTCTGTGGTGTTTGTTTTTAAGAAATGAGAAAAATCTGCATTCTTTGCTTCATTGCTGGAGATGGATGTTTGGAGAGCACAGAATCACAGAAGGATTTGGGGTTGGAAGGGACCTTAGAGGGTATTTCCAGCCCTCCTGCCATGGGCAGGGACACCTTCCAGTATCCCAGGCTGCTCCAAGCCCCCTCCAGCCTGGCCTTGGGCACTGCCAGGGATCCAGGGGCAGCCCCAGCTGCTCTGGGCACCCTGTGCCAGGGCCTGCCCACCCTCCCAGGGAACAATTCCTGTCCAGTATCCCATCCATCCCTGATCCCTGGCAGTGGGAAGCCATTCCCCCTTGTCCTTGTCACTCCAGGTTCCTTCTCCATGTTTCTTGTCGGCCCCTTCAGGCACTGGAAGGCCACAATGAGGTCACCCCAAAGCTTCTCTTCTCCAGGCTGAGCAATCCCAATTCCCTCAGCCTTTCCTGATGGGAGAGGTGTTCCATCCCCTGTGATGTGCTGAAGCACCTGGCAAACCAGTGCCCTGCTCTGTGTGCTGGTCGGCAGTGAGTGACCTGTTCCTTTGGGCCTGGAGGTGATGGGCAGGAGCCCTGGCAGTGATGCTGATCCCAGGTTTCTGACACTTGTTTTCCCTCTGTTTAGGGAGTGACAATTCCCAGTCAGAGACGCTACGTATACTACTATAGCTACCTGTTAAAGAATCACCTGGATTACAGACCAGTGGCGCTGCTGTTCCACAAGATGATGTTTGAAACAATTCCCATGTTCAGCAGCGGAACTTGCAGTAAGTACCAGCACCCCTTCACCTCTGCTAGGGAACCTGGTGGTGTTTTGGAGGGTGGTGGCACCAAGAGCTGCACAGCCTGGGGAAAGGCACATGGAAACACCTCACAATCCAAAATCTGCTGGCTTAGTGGGCCCTGTCCACTGGGATCCTCCCAGGTGTAGTCTGTGAAGGACTCGTGATTGTTTTACCCCAGTTTTAAATTGGCTAGTGTTTTAATGGTTTCAAGATAAGTGATTCCGTATGTAGAACCACTGAGGCTGGAGAAGATCTCCAAGATTGAGTCCAGCCTGTGACCAGTCCCCACCTTGTCACCCACCCCAGAGCACTGAGTGCCACATCCACTCCTTCCTTGGACTCCTCCAGGGATGGAAACTCTGCCATTCTGTATATATTTGGGTATTTGCTCCTTACTTTTATGAAAAGCCTCCTTTTTTTTTAAACACAGCAACTCTTGGGAAACATGAATTGCTGAAAAACATTTGCCTAATGGTGTGTTGGCTTCCAGTGCAGCAACATCATTCTTCCCATGATGTTCAAAAAAAATAAATGAATCAGTTCAACTGGGTAAATATCTAATTAACTCTGGAATAAACTTTTCTTTATGTGGAGGTTTCTAAAGCATTAATACACCTGTAAATGATTAATCTCATCTGCTGATTACACTGTGTTAGTGAGGAACAGCAGATTTTGTGAAGCTTTGAAATAGAAAAACAAATTCAGCTCTGTCCTGTGGGCTGTGTTACAGGGCAGTGACTGCCTTGTGTTGCGTGCTCGTTTTTGTTGGTGGAAAAAATCTAATGGTTTTGCTATGGGGATTACAGCAATGTGTAATTAATTCCAGTGCCTCCTGTGGCTTTGATTAAAATTGCCCTGTTAAATATTGTTGTGAGACAGTACCTGAACATGTAACACACACAAGAAACAATGGCTCTACTGGAGGAGGGAGGGAGGAGCCTCTGCCAAAACCTCTCTGCCCTAGGGAAGAGATGTGGAGGTTACAGATTTCTGCAATTACCACTTATTTAATGTTTTGGATGAACTGTGCTGTACTCGTGAGTCTGACCTGCTCAAGTGAGCACTGATTTGTGTGTCCATGGGAGGCTGCTGGGGTGGTGTTTACACAGGAGGACGTGGGGATAGACAACAGATTGGCCAAGCACCTGAGAAGATAAATTAACTAGCAAGCTCAGCAGTTGTATGCTGCAATATTTTAAGTTTCTGTGGAGTTCTCAGTGATTTTTTCAGAATGTGAAATTGATGGTCTGTGTTGTGTCTTTAGCTGTGTTGTCAGCTGTGATGGCAGTAATTTAACAATGTGATAACTCTCAATCTGCCTGCCTTGTTATCATTCTGCTGCTTTAAAGTCACTGACAGAGCAGAGTCCAGCCTGTAGGGCAGAATGAGGGGATGACAGAGTTTCACAGCTCTGAGGATTCAAGGGAGATAAGCGCAGAAAGAGAAATTTGTGTGGAGACCTCACAGCACCTTCCAGTGTCTGAAGGGGCTACAGGGAAGCTGGAGAGGGACCCTGCAACAGGAGCTGTGGTGATAGGACAGGGGGGAATGGCTTGACACTGCCAGAGGGGAAATTCAGATGAGATAGAAGGAATTGTTCCCTGGGAGGGTGGGCAGGCCCTGGCAGCTGGGGCTGCCCCTGGATCCCTGGCAGTGTCCAAGGCCAGGTTGGACTTTGGGGCTTGGAGCAGCCTGGGACAGTGGAAGGTGTCCCTGCCCACGGCAGAGGATGGCACTGGGTGGGCTCAAAGTTCCCTTCCCCATCCTGGGGATTCTCTGAGCCTGCCAGTAACAGTTTCATTGCTGGCCCTTCAGCAGGACAGTGTGGCTGTGTTTAGTAGGTGCTTCCACAGCTCTGCAGGGCTGTCTGACCTGACCATTTCCAAAGCAATGCTTCCTAAACTGGACCAAAAACCCCTTTCAATTTCAGTGTTACCCCTGCAGATTTAATTGGGGAAGTTATGGCATGGCTGGCACTTCTCTGGTGATGGTGATTTACAGCTTAGGCTCTGCTGGTGCTGGTTGGTTTTCAGTATTAATGTTCAGTTTTGTCTTTGGTTTTGCTTGTTTGTGGAAGAGTAGAGTCAGCTTGTGCTGACATGACCAGCCACCCTACAACTGGAAGAAGAGGTGAGAGAGAATAAAACCTCTCACTTTGGTCTGTATAATAGAGAGGAGAGGGAAAATGCAAGGAACAGTCAAGTAATTGTCACATTTTACAGTCTTCATGTTAAAAAGAAATAACGTTTTAGGAACTCCCTAGTGGCCTGAAAGTATTGCCATGAAGGACAGAAATCTCTAAAGTTGTTTCCAGCAGCATCTGGCAAAGTTTGATCCCCTGTGGTGTTAAACCCTTCATAGAAATTCCGTTAACTTTGAAAATATCACAGCTCGGGATTTTGTTTCTGCTACCAGTGTTGTGCTTTTTGACACTTCTGAGGCTTTTCTCACCGAGTGCCACTCTGTTTTGTCACACAGATCCTCAGTTTGTGGTGTACCAGCTCAAGGTAAAGATATTCACCTCCCCTTCAGGACCCTCACGACGTGAAGACAAGTACATGTACTTTGAATTCCCTCAACCTTTGCCGGTATGCGGTGATATCAAAGTGGAATTTTTCCACAAACAGAACAAGATGTTGAAAAAGGTTGGTTTCCTTGCTTTTTCTGGAAAACATTGTCCAGCCAGCCCCTGATGCTGGGGGTTGGGATGTTGGTTATTTTTCAGGGATGTGTAATCTCACGGCATTTAATTCTTTGATGTCTGCTTTTCCCAAGGAGCCAATCAACCACAAAATGAAAGCTGGATGTTTGGGGAGTTGGTGAGATTAAGTACAAAGGTTGGATAAAAATGAGCCTGGGTCTGTATTGCAGTCGTTTGGGTAGTAGTGAATAATCTAATTGAGGAAGAAACATTCACCTTCTAAAAATAGACTTGCATACTGAGCAAGTTAACTCCAGCTGTTTTCTCCACTAAATTTTCCTGAGGTTTGAGCAGGCACAGAAGATCCTGTCTGTGCTGTTGGTTGATTTGTACCCATCTGTCAAATTTAGCTGAATTTCTGAGATAATTGAGTTCCCACGCACTTTGTGAAAAGTATCTCTGCAATCTCTTCCACCACCTCTCTGTTCCCAGCTGCAGTGCCTTGACATGAGAGGTTTAGAGAATTCCCTCAGCTGAAGATTTTATTAGGGTCTCAGTTATGGAAAAAAAAATTAATCTAGGACTTACTTTGAAACCAAATTCAGCCAGTTCTTAAAACTGAAACCCTGAGTTTCTTTAGTTCTGGTGCTTGTGGAGCCACTTTGGATCTACCAGAGTGAAAGATGGGGATGAGACTGCTGATTAAAGGCTGCCTTAGTATTTGCTACTTAGAACTCCTCATCAGCAGTGACTCCCTGTTGAATGGAGGCTAGAAAACTTAAGAGCATTCAGTGAGTGAATTCATAAAAGTAAGAAGTGCTAAAGTAGATCGGGAGGCAAAGAAGTGGTGAGGTAGCATCGCTTAGAGCTGTGCACATAGTTGTACCTGCCAGCTGTGTGTGAATACACATGCACACTGTTGTGTGGGCTTGTTTGTGTGAACAAGATTAATTCATGTGCTGGTGTCTGCAAACATTTCTGGACAGTTCCTTAGTGGCCCTGTTTTCCTTTTCTGCGTGTTTGATGAGATGTTTTAGTCAGTCAGTGTAGTTGTGTGCAGTACAGAGACTGTAAAAGCATTTGGGAAGTAGAAATTCTACTTCAAAGCTGAGATCATTGACATGCAGCAGCCAGTTTTAAGAGGAATCTTTTAAAGGAGCACCCAGATGAGTACTGTGGGCTAAACATGAGGGATGCAGGGAGGAGATGCTGCAAAACCCCAACATCTGAGACAAGGTCCTGCTTTATTTACTCTCTCCTATCTGGCCTGTGAGTTTGTTGTTTCTTGGCCATCTCCAGTAACACATGGATTGCAGACAGACCTGATGGGAAGTGCTGTGCTGCCCTGCCCATCCCTGAAATACCAGTGTGCAGGTCAGCTGCTGGATCTTGGCTCTGGAGCCCCAGGAACAAACTCCTGAGTTTGTTTTACCCCTGGAGAGAGCACTGAGATCCTGAGACAGCGTAATGAGAGCCCTCATGAGCACACACAGTTTCTGCAGTATGAACTGGGTCTTTAGGAGTGTGTAGGAGTACAGAACCACAGCAGGAGGATTACTGTGCTGGGGTTTCATTTCAGAGTGTCAGATTGTGGTTTCGTTTCTTCAGAATCTTTGTACTTTCTGAGTAGCTGCTGATATCTTTTTTTTGGTCTTTTGTCTATTCTTATCAAATACCTAAACTATTTGGGTTCTGTGGATTACAGATAGTGTAGAGGTGTTCAGTTTCTCAGTGCTTTTGGCCTGGTAGAGCCAAAGAAATGGTGAAGGTGGTTCTTTTCACATCTGCAAGCGTTTCTGAGATGGAAACTGCCCCTTCATCACCCAGTAAAAAAACCACATTGATAATCTCTCTGAAGTATCTGTTGAAGTGAAATATCAAGTGTCTTATTGTCTCAGCTTTCAGTATGAATGGAGGACAGAGGAAAATAGGTGTGAGATGTTCCACAGTTCTGGTAAGATCACCTCTCTTAGCTCTGCTGCAAATGCAGGAGCTGATCCTTCCACATGGTCCTTGGACAGGTTGTTGCATAAAGTGAATAAGGTGACAACAGGGCAAAGGGGAATACTGGTGCCAGAAGAACCTATCTTGGCTCAAGGTGAACACATTTCTCTGTCCAGGTGTTTCACATCTGTGCCTGTTCCTTTTCTACATCAGCTCTCTACACAGTTTTTACCAAAACCCCCAAAAGCAAAGGCCCTCCACGGGGGAGCTTTGTGTTTTAAAGACCCCTTTATGCAATGATCACCTAATTCATGAGGAACAGCATAATTAGGAGCAACAGCATCTTATCTTTCAGGTATTCTGGTTTATTAACCAGGTTCATGAAAAACACAATTACAGGTCTGTTGCCTGTCACTGGTTCTTGTTCTTCCCAGGTTTTCTGTTAGCAGATTATAGATAGCTAAACAAGTCTTAAAGATATCACATATTCACCAGTCTGCATTGTAACTTTAGCAGAATAAAAAAACCTAAGAAGATCAATTAAATGTGTAATTCCTGATCCATTCTGAGCCTCAGGCTGGAGAATGGCTGTGTCTCATCTCTGGAGATGAAGAAAACTTCTTTGCTCTGGCTCTGGTTTGGTGTTTGATAGCACTGATCTCAGCTGAAGTTCCCCAGACTCCCTCACCTGTCCTTGCTTCCAAATTTCCCAGTCCTTTGAAGAACAGCATTATCTGCAGGGCTCTCTGTAGGGAGGGCTCTCCTCAATTTCGCTCAGGCTCATTTTGGATAAAATTATTATCCATAAAGCAAACCAAACCTGAATGACCAAATGACTTCAAACACCTAACATTGCAGAGTTCAGTGTGAGATTTAAAGCAGCCACATGTCCTTTCTTTTGATGGCAAAAGTTAATTTAAGCAAATTCAGTTGCTTTTGGGAGCTGACCTCAGCCACAGGATCACTGGTGCCACTGGGGTATTGGTACAGGGCTGACAGCCTTGGAAAAGTTTCATCCCTTCCATAGTTTCTGCCACCTGGCATCAGTTAGGAAGTCCCCAGCTCTTGGTCTTTTCTTGTCTAATTAAATTGTTTACTCTCTTCTCAGACTATTTCTTCAGTGAGCTGTAGCTACTTCCTTTCAAGAATGAAATGCATGCCCACATGTGAACAAAATGGCTTGAGTACCCTGACTGTGTATGAATTTCTGATAGGTAGAAGTTAGTCATTTGGGGGATTTATTTTTTTTTTGAGCATGGCTTTTTGTTGTAGCTTGACTGTTCTTCCATCTCAGACTGCTGCTGTAGTGACTCTAGTTTTGCTTCCATGGATCTCTGCAAAGCCTTTTTCTTCCAGTTATTGATGTTGACATGATAATCTGAAAGCATTTCAGAGTATCCTTAGATCACTCGGTTCAATGGGAGTCTGTTTAAAAATAATACAGAAATCTCCTCATCTTCCTGCCTCCAGAGCCTGGGGGTGAAGGAGACCTTTTTTTGGGAGTCCTCCCAGTACAGATGAGAGGGAAATGTTGATGTGGGTTTAATTTGTGAGAGTCAGTGGTGTTATATCCCCAGACTCCAGCGTAGGAGGGCTGACAGCATTGTTTGAGCAGTTGCATTTCATCTCTCAAGTCTAGAGATAAGTTCTGCTGCAGAGTTCAACAAGACTTTGGGCAGTTGCTGTTAAGCAAATGCTGAGGAATGAACTCTGAAAATGTCAGAAGACTCAGTGTTGATCTGAAAATGGTACAGGAAGTTCCATCAGGCAGGCCTAGGGAACAGGCTGAACCGTGATCTCCGTTCTTGGAGAGCATCTCCAAACCCTCAGCGGGTGCTGCAGAGTGACTGTGAGTGCCTGTGGATCTCTCTGCAAAAGTTAAGCTCTCAGGAGGACATGGGAACTCCTGATTGATGGCTTAAATCTTGGATTTGGATCTCAGTCTGCAGCTAGAGACCAGCTCTAGAGTGGAGAATGTTTTTCTGTCAGTCTGAGAAACTGCACGAGGTAGGGACAAGCACTGTTGGTCAGGATTGTGGGATTAAACCAGCCTCTGTCTCATCTGATACTGCACTGGAGATTTATGGCACAGATTTGGTTATGGGAAGAAGTACATCTGTGGTTTCTTTTTTTTTTTTTTTTTTTAAGACAGATGTCTGTGATGTAACTGGAAGTGAAGCAAAACACATTGAAAAACAGTCTCTAATACTTTTTTTTTTTTTTTTTCAGAAGTCTATTCATTAACTTGTGTTATGTGAGCACTTGGTCTGGTATTTTGATTTGCTATATAAAGCCTGAGTTCAGTTCATGCCTTGATTTTTAAAATTCCTATCTTTGGCCCATATTACATCATATTTCTTCCTTGTCTCCCATGAAATATCTTGGGTCCTGGTGCTTTAGCTGAATCCTCACTTTGAATAATGGATTTGCTCTTCAGTGAAAACAGTGACACAGTTATCAGCCTTAAGAGCTAATTCCAAAAAACATGACCAAGTCTTCCCTAAATTTGAGTGGCCATGCCATGTTCCAAGACTCATGAACTCAGTTTATTAGGCTAATGAAGTTGTGTAATGGGAAGGAAAGGAAAATAACTTGATGCTTTAAAAAGCTGGAGGGAGATAAAAGGAGAAATGACCAGCTCAGCTGAGTTGTATTGTTTAGTTTGAGTCTCTGAAGACCTCTGCAAATTTATCCCAAGGAACACAGATTAAAAGCAGTCTAGTGAGAGGTTTGTTGTCTGTCAGCCCCTGTCAGTGAAGCTGAGTCCCCCCAGCCCCTAAAGTGCCAACCAAATCCCTCCTGGTTTTCCACTCACGGAGCTGAAGGTGAGGCATGACAGAACTGTTTCTGCTTCTGCTGGCACTGATTCCCATCCAGTGGCCTCTTGCCCTCTGGCACTGCTTTCCTGCTGGTGATGGGAGCCATTCTCCAACCACCCATCCCCTGCAGCATGTCCTCCCCTCCCTGGAGGTGACACAGGTGGCACTGGGGACCAGCACCAGAGGGCTTTCCAGCAGGAAAGCTGCTGCTTGTCTCTGTTTTGACCTGAGCAGGTCTTTTGGTTTGAGCAGGAATGAGCATCTCACCTCCTTGGAGTCCCTTCTGAGGGACTAACTGTGTGGGTGAGGAGGAGCCTGGGTGGGGGTACAGTGGGGTTGTCCTCACAGGGATTTTGTCTGCTGCCTCTTCCTCTGGGAGAGAGAAATCAGCAGAGTGAACCCAGGATATTCATCCTCAACTTCCACACCCAGGCAGGGCATTTCTAAGGCTGTTCCTGGGGTAAGAGGAGGGTGTGAAATGTATAAGCAGGCTCTGACAAGACTGACTGCTGCCTCCCATGGATGGGCCCCTACAAGGCTTCTTCAAAGACGGGATGGCTGAAAGGACTCAGTGGCAGTGGGAAACATCTGTTAGGCTCCCCAAACAACTCATTTGCTAGATGAACTTTATTTCTGAAGTGCTGGGGAGAGGCATGTGGTCAAGTGGGGAACTCAGCTACCAGAAGTGTTCCTGGCTGGATTTTTAACTTCTGTCTTGGAGTCTTCCAGGTGCTTACAAAAATGCAGACAAGCTGGAAGTGGTTTTGTAGGCTTTACCTAAAACACTGAAAATCAGTCTGCTGACCTTTGGCAGAGAGGGACACGTGTGAATTCCCAGTATCTTGTTTGAATAAATCTGTGAGGAGGACGAGTGTGAGTTAAGAAGAAGTCCAGCTCTTCCCTGCCATCTTTCATTGGCTCAGGAAGACACCGTGCTATCCTGCTGGCTATCCAAACTGCCTTCAGCAGGAGGTCTGCTCCTGTCACACATGCTGGAACCACTTCTGTTCCACCTCTGATTTCCCCCCAGCTTCCTTACCAGCAGCGATGAATAGGGAGATTGGGCAGGACGTGGATTTTCCAGTAAGGAATTGGAATTAGATCTCCTTGGTAAACCAAACTATGTAAGTTGGCTCAGAAGGAGTGAATTTGTGTTCTGGTCCTGTGTAATACCAAGGAATGTTAGGTTCTGGAATGGGTTACTTTCCCTGCAGCTTTAGCAGCAGTGCAGGAATACTGACCATTTGCGTCTTGGATCTTGGGCCTGAAAAGCCACATCAGAGTCAAAGAGAAGATTTCATGTGTAAAGAGCAAGTGGATGTAGCTCAATGGCAGATGGAGAGTTTGGTGTGCAGTCAGGACCAAGCTGCCAAGGAGAGCTGACCTTGGGCTGGCAGAAAGCTGCTTCTCCAGAGCCTGCAGATCTCTGATACAGGGATGTCCTGCCTCTTGGTACAGCTGGAACTGTGGCAGAGTGGAGGATCAAACTGCTGATGGTCATCTGTCAAGTTCTGCTTAAGCTGAACATCCTTCAGCTGTCACTGCCTTGGCTTCTCCCCAAAAACTTCCTGCTGAGTGCCAGGATAGCAGGCACTGGCTCTGCCTTCCTCTCAGTGCTGCTCAGCAAAGGTCTGACTGGGTGAAAGCATTTCAGCAAAGCACCCATGAATCCTTTACTGTAGTAGTGGGCTTGTTTTGCTCAATTGTAGCTATTTCTGTATAAAAATAAGAAAAGCTTTCTGTTACAGGGGAGATTCAGTTTTGCTCACCTCAGCTGGTTCACACGGGTTGTCTGTTGGGTTTAGGGATTGCTTGGCAAGGTGTGAGCAAAAAAATAATCTATTTATGCCTTATGACTGCAAGTTTTAGTTTATTGAATTTATTATCATCTGCTTTTATTGCAGGTATGATAGTTTTAAGCCGAGCTCTCCATGAGTGCCTTCTAAAAGCTTAATTGGTTAAAATTGAGCTTGGTGAATACAGATTTTTGTGTGTTGTCCAGGAGATGTGGTGAAAATATCTTTGCATGCAATGTAACAAATGATGTACTGTTGTCCAACCAAGTTTTTGCCTGATATTACAGATCTGTTTTTGACCAGATGTTGATAGCAGTTTAATTAACGTGCCATTAGTGAATACTAAAGCAAGCTTGTTTTCTGTGTTCTTCCTCCCCCAGGACAAAATGTTTCACTTTTGGGTAAATACATTCTTCATAGGACTGGATGAAAATTCAGACAAAGTAGAAAATGGAAGTCTAGTTGCAGATCAGGAACTTGATGGCATTTTCAGTACAGAGCGCTCAGATAATGATAAGGAATATTTAATCCTTACATTAACAAAAAATGATCTAGACAAAGCAAATAAAGACAAAGCCAACAGATATTTCTCTCCAAACTTCAAGGTCAGTATATTTTATGTGTGAACAAAGCTGAAAAGCTGCATGATTTGTTTGTCTTGCCTTTGGAGGGACTATGCAAAACTGCTTTGTAAAAGCTGAGTTCATGTGTTGGTGTTGCCATCACTTAGAAAAGCTGTGAGCTTTGTACTTATACCTGCTTTTGGGAGAGCTGGTGGATGTTGAGAGGCTGGGGTTGAAGTCTCCAGGTTGTTCCAGGTGTTTATGGAAGTCATCAGAGGTGTGGGAGAGCCAGTGACCAGGTGGCATCTTCCCTGCTCCAGCTGTGTTGCTGATTTGCCTGTTCCATGGGAAGCAGAGGGGGCCACAAGGAGGATTTGGGGTCTGGAGCATCTCTCAGATGAGGAGAGCCTGTGGGAGCTGAGCCTGGTCAGTCTGGAGAAGGGAAGGCTGAGGGGGAATCTCATCAATCCACACAGACATCTCCAGGGGGTGTCAGAGGAGGCTGCCAGGCTCTGTTCAGTGGTGACAGTGACAGAATGAGGAGCAAAGGCCATAAACTAAAACACGAGTTCCACCTCAACACAAGGAAGAACTTCTTTCCATGGAGGTAGCAGAGCCCTGGAACAGCTTCCTGAGGAGGGTGTGGAGTCTCTCCCTCTCTGGAGACATTCCAAGCCCACCTGGAAGTACTCCTGTGCCTGGGCAGGGGTTTGGACTGGATCATCTCCAGAGGTCTCTTCAACCCCAGCTGTCCTTTGTTTCTGGGAATACCTTACCCTGGCAGTTTAGCTTTGGGAAGTATGAGCCATTGGCAGCAGTGTTTTAAACATGCAAAAGGCATTTTTGTAAGAATTCCAGCATTTTCTAACTTCCTCAGAAAAGATCAGCCAGTGCTCATTTGAAGGTAATGGTCATAGCTGCTTGGAGTATTGCTTGGATCAGACCTCCCACGCACGAGTCACCCATTAGAAAGTGTTTTATTCATTCCTGTGTACTCTTGCTGTGAGCTCCTGGTGCTCTGGGAGCTGTGGAAGGCAGTAGGGTGGTGGCATGGCCTGGTGTGCTGGGATGTCCTGCTGCTGCAGCTCAGGAGCACCTGAGCACTCAGCCAGACACAATTCCTGCAGCTGGGCTGGAAGAGCCTGCTGCTTTGCCAGGTCTTTGTTTTGCCAGGGGTGGTGCTGAGAGGCTGGAAAACCTTTCTCTGGAGAGAGGAGCACGGGTGTGACTCGGGTAGCAAAGGACCTGTGCTATTAAAATTTGCTTTGTTGCCTGTGCTCAGTTGAAGTCTGGGTTCCCTTTTTAAATGTTCTTTTTTCCTTCCCCAGGTGAAGCTATTTTTCACAAAAACAGTAGAAGAGCCATCAAACCCAGAGGCTAGCAGTTCAACTTCTGTAACACCAGATGTTAGTGACAATGAACCTGATCATTATAGATACTCTGACACCACTGACTCTGATCCAGAGAATGAACCTTTTGATGAAGATCAGCATACGCAGATTACAAAAGTCTGAATATTTTTTTTATCAGAGATAAAAAAAAACCATACAAAAAAAACCAACCATGAAGAGAGACAAACTTGAATAAACTGAAAAAAAAAAGGACCTTTCTCAATGGCAAAAGGACATAGTGTCAGATTACCAATTATAGGAACAATTCTTTCCTGACCAATCTCGCTTTGCCCTATAAATCTACAGGGTTTGACACTTGTCCAGTCGGGGGGGAAAAAGAAAGGTTACGTAGCTCTTATGTGTATATACCTTTTTGTGTCAAAGGACATTAAAACTTCAATTAGGAACTATAAACATGGCACTTTCCCATTTTATTCCAGTTTTATAAAAGTGGAGACAGACCTAATGTGTATGCGTAGGAATTTTTCCTTTTGTGTTCTGTCACCAAACGAAGTTTCAAAAACCGAAAAAAAAAAAAATTTACAGGTTCACATCCTGCCCCTTTTTTTGCACTTGTGTGGCAACAGAAAAGTCTGCAGTTGGCTAAGAGATGTTTCTGGAAGGTTTTTCCTACATTCTAATGCATGTTTTTTGGATGGGGGCTGGAAGGTGATGCTCGGAAGGGAGCGTGGCCTGTGTACCATATCCGGCTGTTCCATGCACCTTTCCTCAGCATGCTGCCCTAATTCATCCGGGACAATGGGTGAGGAGTCGCCGCTGTCACTGCTTGTTGTTTGTGCATTTTTCATTTTTTTTAAGTGTAATGGTGCTAGAAAAGGCAGCTAGAGGGAGTGATTCTGTCTAGGGGTACAGGAATGAACCTTCACGACACCCACGAGACCCGCGCAATGAAGGGAGACAAGGAATTGGGGTCACGAGAAACAAAACAAAACAAAAAAATAACAAAAGGAAACACAGCAACAATGACTTAACCATACAAATGTGGAGGCTATCAACTAAAGTAAGAGCTTGAAACAAATGGTTACAAAATTTGACAATGATTTATTGGGATTTTTTCTGAATTGTAATGGCTGCTCCATCTCCTGTGTAATCAAGGCCAGTGCTAAAAGTCAGATGCTCTTAGTGCAAAAACATCAGTCAACATCTTACATTTATATTACTAGTTTTTCAATCATATTCCTGCTGTGAATATTTCATGTGCTGCCTTGCAAGCTTTTTTTTCCCCCCCCCCTCTCATGACTATGAAAAGATTTTGTGATGGTGCACAGGAAATATCATTGGAGATTCTCCAGGTTAGTGTTTGTTTGGAAGATTTCTGATGCATTTATTCAATCAAACCTCTGTCAGCCGTTCCACCCCTTTGACCTTACACATTCTATTACGATGAGTTTTGCAGTTTTGCACACTTTTTTTTTTAAAAAATGTCATTAACTGTTAGGGAATTTTACTTGAATACTCATTACCTGCAATGTTTAAAAAACGGACATTACACACCAGAGACAGGAAACCAGTGTTGCAGTAAATCCTCAACGCTGTAAATGAAGATTAAAAAGCAGAACTTGTCCCAAATTCATTACTATATAAAACAACCCCTCAAACCACCCAACAAATTGTTTTTCTAAACCAAGTGGCAGTGTTGGATTATTTGTTCTTAGGGACACAGCTAAGGGTAGGACTCAGAGTTGGCTTCTGGTGGATGATTGTCATGCCCAGCCTGAGGTGACTCAGGAGTCCAGCTGCTGGTGCATCCAGATGTGAAGTTGCTGCCAAAATGGGCCCCTCAAAGTGGGCCATGAACAGCTGACCCCAAATCCATGCTTTTTTTTAGGATGTAGTACACACATCCCCCCTCTTAATTAACTTCTTGGTGCTGACATGGAAGTTCATGAGCTGTGTTCTCAGCCAGAATTATGAATGGGATCTGTCAGAGCCCTGTACAGCAGCATTAATGGTTGGAATTTGAACCACACAAGGCAGGACTTCCACTAATTACAATTGGTAAACCAAGGTGTAAAGGGCTTTTAATTTTTTTTTTTTTCCTACCTGGTTTCTGTTGGTCAACTCTGCTCCTCAGATTCACGATTCTAACTTCTAACAAAGCTGGTAATACCTTCTGACTTACAGGTTTAATTAGGCTTTAATGGATCAAGGTTCAGTGCTCATTGTGTCGAGCAGGAGGTGGTTTTTTTCCCCTTGGGAACAGGAATTTTAACTCTTACCCTTCCAATCGTGTTTCACCCTGTCTGGTTTATAACAGTTGAAAGTTGTGTTGGCTTAATAAACCCAACTGTTCCTGCTTGGATAGTATTGGGATCTTGGCACTGCTGCGTGTCCCACTTTGGATAATCAGGATTGGATGGTGCAGTTGCAGTCGGTGACGCCGGATCGGGAATCAGGACGCAAGGATGGGCTTTTGCACTGTTATTTTTCCTTTGGAATGTGAAGGTTGGAATGAGGGTTTCCATTTTTTTTTAGGGTTTTTTTTTCTTTTTTTTTTTTAATGTTTTGACGTCTTTGAGAAGCCTTGCTTACATTTTATGGTGTAGTCATTGGAAATGGAAAAATGGCATTATATATATATTATATATATAAATATATATTATACATACTCTCCTATACTTTATTTCAGTTACCACCCCCATAGAAGTTGACAAGAATTGCTATGACTGAAAGGGTTTTGAGTCCTTATTAAAACTTTATTTATGACAGTATTCATAATTAGCTTGAGCTGCATTCTGTAGGTAATCTTTCCTTGAGTTTCCAGACTGTATGCTTCAGCCTGTTGGGATGTGCAAGAGCTTACATGTCTGAAACTACTTGAAGGCATCACTTTGGTAAGAGCTTAACTGTAAGGCCCTGAAGCATCCCCTGGGCTTGGGCAGCCCCAGTGAAAATCTTTGCCACAGCTCCTCCAGGGCAGCTGTGCAAATCAGCCTCCAGATTCCTCCCCGGGGCACACATTGTAAACTGGAGTTTACATGCAGCATCAAAATCAGCTTTCCAGATCTGGAAAAAAAAAAAACCAAACCCAAAAAAACCCCACAAAAACAAAAAAAACAAACAAACAAAAAAAAAAAAACAAACAAAAAAAACAACCCAACAAAACAAACCCTTCAAATAATCCAAAAAGAGGATGCTGGTGTGCAAGTTCCATGTTTAGTCCTAGCAAATGTGTGCAATATGTTAACGATGCCTGTGGTTGCCACGAAGTGCCTCGTTTACCTTCTCAATACTGTTGGAAAGTGTCGTGCATGCAGATGGATGGGGTGGGACTGTGCACTAAAAGGGGCTCCAACTGCAGCGTTTTGGCAGAGCTGCCTTTCTCTGCCAGTTCAAATTTCCAGTCTGTTTTCATATAGCATATATATATATAGATACTAAAAGAAAAAAAAAAAATCAGTCTGTTAAGCAGCCTTACTCTGATTCAGCCTCTTCAAATACTATTGTGCTGTGCAACAGTGGCTCTGTGTGTAACTGAGAATACACAAAAACCAAGTATGACATGTACAGGATAATGCCTCATACAAATCAGATGTCCGTTTGTTATTGTGTTTAACAACCCTTTATCTCTTAGTGTTAAAACTCCACTTAAAACTGATTAAAGTCTCATTCTTGTCACCGTGTGGGTGTTTCATTGCAGTGTTGTGAGCCTGGCAAACAGCTGAGACGTTGTACTTGTAAAGCTGTGGAGTTTGGAGTGTGGTGTTGGGAGCCAGGGGTGCTCCTTGTGCATCCAGGGGTTTGAGGGAGCTGCAGCACCAAAGCCTGATGTGTTCCAGAGGTTTGGCCAGTGCAGCAGTGGAAGTCCAGATGTGTGCAGGGATATCAAACCCTCACTTTGGTGTCCTGCTGAGGGGCAGGGGCACCTCCTGGGGCAAAAAACCACACAGGCAGGTGCTTGTCCCAGCACCTGAGGAGCTGCAAGAAAGATGGAGACAGACTAATGACAAGGGCTTGGAGTGGCAGGAAAAAGGGACTGGCTCCCCACTGCCAGAGGGCAGGGATGGATGGGATACTGGACAGGAATTGTTCCCTGGGAGGGTGGGCAGGCCCTGGCACAGGGTGCCCAGAGCAGCTGGGGCTGCCCCTGGATCCCTGGCAGTGTCCAAGGCCAGGTTGGACACCGGGGCTTGGAGCAGCCTGGGACAGTAGAAGGTGTCCCTGCCCATGGCAGGGGTGGCACTGGATGGGATCTAAGTTCCCTTCCCACACAAACCATTCTGGGATTCTCTATTTAGTTTCCAAGAGAACTTACTTCAAAATGCACCTTATAAATAAGTTAATTTTGCATCTGGTGCACAATGAGACATGAGTCCCACCTGAGAATTCTTTTCCTAAAGCAGCTTTACATCGGCAATGAGATGCCTTTTCCCCTATAGAATGATAGGATTGTTAAGGTTGGGAAGGCCCTTTGAGATCATCAAGTCCACTCTCAGGACAGATCAAGTAGGTAATTCTGGGGTTCTTCTGGTGGCTTGGCAGTTTTCAAGCCAGATTTTAAAGTGGCACTTCAACCCTAGGTGGTGTTCCCTGTTCCCAGGGTCACCCCTGGGCCTGCAGGAATGTCAGAGGGATGGGGAGGAGCCAGGGTGCACTGCTGCACCCCCAGATGACTTCAGGAGGCTCTTGTTGCTCCTTCCTTCCTTCCTTCCTTCCTTCCTTCCTTCCTTCCTTCCTTCCTTCCTTCCTTCCTTCCTTCCTTCCTTCCTTCCTTCCTTCCTTCCTTCCTTCCTTCCTTCCTCCTTCCTTCCCTCCTTCCTTCCCTCCCTCCTTCCCTCCTTCCCACTACTGGTGCTGCCAGCCCTGGTCCACATTTGGCTGAGCATCTCCAAAAAACTCCAGTTCTGTTTGGACAAGGAATGTTTTGGTGCTCTGTGGGCTGCAGTGTTGGCCAGGGGGGTGGTTTGACTCTGCCAGGTGAGTGCCACAGGTAAGGGCTTTACACCTCAGCACCTGCTGCTGCCCAAGCTGTTAATGCTTGTTCCTTTTGCTGGAGTGAGCTTGACTTGCACCCCAAAAATGAAAGCAGGGTGGGAAGATGCAGAGGAGAAGGCTGGGAAGCTCAAAGGAGAGCAGTCTGAACAGGGCTCAACACGATGAGCAATTTCTGTAAATACAGAGATGTCTCTCTGGGAAGGGATTGTGCTCTGGAGACGGGTGAGAAGCACTGTGGACAGAGGATCCTATTGGACTTTCACACTCTTGTCCTGTTGACTGAAAGCCCCATGGCTGACCCCCAGCAGCTAAAGGTGGTTTCTAGGCAAAAATGCTCCTTTTTTCCACTCTGGTGACCGATGTGGGGACAGAGCTGCCCAAGGAGGTGCTGGGTGCCAGCACAGAGGACAATCCCCATGCTCCATCCCCACACCTGTGGTTTCTACCTCCTCTCCAGCTCCAGGGCCTGGCTGAGCTTGCCCAACCACTGGCATCAGCAGGGAGCAGCAGCTCAGTTCATCCAGGTCCCTTTCCAGGCAGCCACGGAGGGGTGGTTAATAATTAATGGTGTCTTCTTCTCAAGCTGCAGCAGAGTTATAAATTGCACTCTTTTAGAAAGGAAAGATACAGGTAGGAGAAATTGAAACTATTTTTTCCTGCAGTTGGTTGGCTCTGAAATGAGTGATGGCACCTGCCAGTGGTGATGTTTGTGTTGGTCTGACCACATTCCCTGAGATGACCTGGGTGCAGTGGGAGCTGAAAAAAAAAAAAAAAAAGCCCAACAAACCATTCCTATAGATTGAAAAGTTCCTATTGATGCAAAGGGAGGGAGGTCAAGGAAGGAGTCAGCTCAGTGTCTTCTCAAAAACAGAATGCGAATTGCTTCTTTGGCTTCTTGTCACCCTCATTCTTTGGTATCTTCTCAAACCCCATCTTTCCACATCTATCCCTGCTAATTCTGCTCTTTTTTTTTTTTTTTTTTTTTTTAAATACAATCCTGTGCTAGGTAGATGAGAAAATCCCTTCATTTTGAACGGATGGGCCCACTAAAATAAAAAAACATTACTTATTTCTTTGCCTTTTGCTCCCTCTTCTTTGAGACTTTTCTGAGATGGGCTTTTTTATGACATTTCATTCTTTTTCCACGTGTTTCTTCTCATTTTCCACTTATCTTCTCTGCTTTCAAGCTTTTCAGCCACTGCTCTGTGTTGCAATATAGGACAGGTAATTATTTTCTGCCTGGGTTTTTTAAGGTGTTTTTTTTGTTTGGTTGTTTTTGTTTGGTTGCAGTTTTTTTTTTCTTTTTATCTACCAAGCTTTATTCTGAAGGTATAGCAAGGAGAAAGTCTTTTAGGTTGCTTTATTTTTTTTTAAAAAAAGGGAAGAATAGCTCTGAGAAACATCAGTGTTGTGCAGGTTCAGCAGATGTGTTTGCCTTGGTGTGCTCCTGGTGCTCTGCACAAACCTGGATGTGTTTATCCGGCCTAATGGGAACCATGGGCACATGGGCTGGACTTGTGATGAGCAACCTGAATAAAAAAACTTGCTCATGAACTGCTGGGCTACACTTCCCAGCTGCAAATGTTGCTCTACTGGCTACAGAAAAAAAAAAAAAAAAAAAAAAAACAAACTTAAAAAAGATTTAAAAATGGGCTTTGGGGGAGTTGTTTTTACTTTTTTTGTTTATTTTTTACCAAGCTCCTGTGCTTGGTAATTTACTTTGTCTCCCATCTCTAAGCCCTGGAGTAGGTGGCACTTTGCCTTCCTGATTTCCTGTTCACGGAGGAGTTTTAAACTGATAAAATGTGATCTTTCAGAGGCTGAGCTTTGTGCTTTAAGTTACTCTTTGTATAATTCGGGCTGCTTCAGGCCCTGCTGGTGTTTTTTTGGCCTTTGACAAAATAATTGTGGCATCGAGGTTATGTGGGGTCTGGAAGAGGCTGAAAGCAGCTGGGAAGTGCTGGATTGAGGAATTCCAGCAGCCTGGACAGAGAGATCAGGGCTGGCCCATCCTCCCGTGGCAGGAGGAAAATGGCAGAGGAAAAGGGGAAGGATTCTGTCATGGAAATCTGCAGGAATGAGCCTTTTAAATGGAAATTAATGAGTTTGGAGGAGAAGGCGGCTAAGGCTTTAATGTAAAGCGGGATTTGGTAATGGGAGAGTGAAACCTCGTGGGTGGAGGCATGGAACTTGTGAGGAAAGGGGTGATGGCACATGTTTATAGAGATTTGCTGGGGTTTTGCAAGGATGGGATGAAACAGCTGATGAGAGGTGTCTGAGAGGCATCTGGAGGGCGGGAGATGCGTTTGAGAGGTTGGCTTGGGGATCCTTTGCTCGAAAAAGTGTTTGAAACTATGGAAACAGCAGGGCTGACAGCTCCAGACTGGAGTTGGGACTGCAACCAGCTTAGGAAAACGTTGGAATTTGCGTTGGAGGATGGTAAAGATCACGCAGCAGTGAGAGGAGACTGATAACATCCACTCACCAGCACAGAAAGGAGTTATTCCCTTTCCTTGAATATCAGCACTTGGGAAGGACATGGCTTTTCCCTGGGATCTGAATATGCAGAAAAGCAGCTCTGCTCCGTGTTTTTTGAGTGTCTGAAGGGTCATGGGTTCTCAGCCCTCACTCACAGGTGGGCACCCTGCAAACCAACCTGCAGCTGAGGCATTGGGGAGGGCTGGGGGCTTGGGGGCTTCCTGGAGAAGCTGCAGCCCCCCAGGAAAGGGAAAGGGCTGAAAGCAGCTGGGAACCACTGAGCTGAGGAGCACAGAGCAATGATAAAAAGCCAAATAGGAAGGTCGGCATTATTTTTGCCCCAGCTTGTCCACCCTCCTGGCTTCTAATTTGTCTCTTTTGTGTCGGAAGGAAGGAAAAGCTTTGCACAAGAACTTCCAGCTCACCTGTTTGTTACTTGGAGCAGGAGAAGGGATGGCACCCAATGTGTCTGTCCTTTTCTGGGGGTGGGGTCTGTGCTGCAGCACACCAGGGAATGCTTTGGCTTCCCCTGAAGGTTGAAGAACAGAAGAAAGATTCTGCAAGGAGCATAATTTGCCACCTTCATCTCTTTGTCAGCTCCCTCTGACAACTTCTTTCCCTGGAGAGTTTATTGTAGAGGAGTATGATCAGATCTGCCAAACTCTGACATTCACACAGGATAAAGGACAAAAATTCACACCTATTGGACAAAAAACTGAGCTTTGGCAGGGCATCTCCTGACCAATATCTGAAAGGCAGATGGATGCTGGAGGTGGAAGCATGAATTACCCTAAACCAGCCACTGTTCATGTTGTATCCTTTGTGTCCTTGGTGAAGGTCCCAGCCTGTGGTCAGGAGCTTGCTCAGGTCTGTGTGCTTTGCAGAGGTTTTCCATCTTCATCCACCCTCATCTCTCTTCTTCCCTGTCCTCACAGCAAAACAAACCTTGGGACTAGGAAGCTTTGATCA
Source organism: Phylloscopus whistleri (assembly GCA_017589585.1). Taxonomy (NCBI): domain Eukaryota; kingdom Metazoa; phylum Chordata; class Aves; order Passeriformes; family Phylloscopidae; genus Phylloscopus; species Phylloscopus whistleri. Next base: position 1,836,002 of record JADMLD010000043.1, read on the forward strand.
CTTTGGCTCAGAGCAGTGCAAGGGCAGCATTTCAGGCCCCTCTGGGGAGGTAGAGTTTGTATTTTAGGGATTTGACAACTTGTTCACAACAGCAGGAGGTGCATGGGTGGACACAGTCTCAGGCACCCCCTGAGGTGGCTCTTGGCAGAGAGGTGGGAAGATGCAGCACGAGGAGGTGGGTGTGCCCTGGAGTCACTTCCACTGGCCAGAGAGGGGCTGAGTTAAGCAGCATGGCTGGGAAGGGAAATCATTTGGGGGGTCTGTGAAGTACAAGACAAGCTGAGAGCAGCTGGGGACCCTGTGGCAGTACCTACATCCTCATCCAGATGCTGCGGCATGAGTTGGCCAAGAAGTGCAGCCCAAAACCCCACCACCAGTTCCTGCCAAGAAGTTCAAGCTGTGCTTTTGACATACGTTAGTGGCCGTGACCTGATGTCCTCTCTTCAATACTTGCCTCCCCTTTGAAAGGTGCATTTTTCTGACAAAGCCCAAGCCCTTTTTGGGATGGAACTCTCAAACTGTGCTCAGTTCATCTGTAGCTGAGCTTTTCAGAGAGCAGCTGTCTTGGTTTGGAAAGACAGGTATCTGCCAGGGAAAGCTGAAGTTTCCTTTGGAATGGAGAATGTAAACCCCTCACCCCATCCAAATTATAATTTTGCAATTAAGGGCTTTCAGGCAAAGATTTGGGAATAGGAATAACAGTTCTTTACTAGGAATATTAACAATACAAATGTAGTAGAAGACAAAACCACCCAACGAAACAAGCAAACAAACAAACAATAATTTTGGAGAACCCTGACAGAGTCAGAGCTACAGTCTGGCACCCTGTTGGTCAGGGTGTTGGAAGCAGTCCAAAAGTGAGTCCTCCTGGAGTGGCAGATGTGGTTCTGTTGAAGTAGAGATGATCCTGTAGAAAAGGGTCCAGTGATGGTGAGAAGGGGTCCAGTCTTCCTCCTGGAACCGGGTGAAGCTAGACAGCTTCGTGTTCGTGAGTCCCAGTTTTATCCATGTAGGAATGGTTGGCTCCCCCCACTGGGTGGAGCATCTCACAATGGGATGATGGAATGTGGATGTTCTCCCGTGGGGAGGGTAGGGATATCTTAATGTTCCATTAGCAGAAAATATTCCCTGGAGCAAGGACGGGCAGTGACAGAGATAAGGAACACTGCCCCACCTGGTTTGAACAGCTGGCCCATTATCAAAAGGCCCCGCTCCCCTCCTTCAGAGTTACAAGAGAGAAAGGAGAACAATTCCCCAACTGCTTTCAGCAGATGAAATAGAATACACATTTTAGGTTCCATAACCCAAGACAGCAGCCCAGGTCCTGCAGCAGCTGCGTGGGAGCTGGGTGGGTCCTGCGTGGTTTCAGCCCCAGAGCAGCGCTCAGGGCTCAGCCCCCTCTGTGTTCTGGGTGTGATGCTCTGTGCCTGCAGCTCGGGGTGACTCCTCTCCCTGCCAGTGGCCCTGCTGCTGCCTGTGTCCCTTCCTTTTGGCAGAGCCCTGGGTGCCGGGCTCCTTTGCCTCTGTGGGGCTGCAGGGATGCGTTCCCAGCCGTGCAGAACCGTGCCCAGCAGAGCCTGTGAGGGGCTGCCCGAGTGCTCTCTCGCCTCCTTCCACATGGAGCACTTTCTTAATGAAGAGTTAAGAGACCTCAGGGACCAGATGCAGCTCAGTGATGGAAACAGTTGCACAACAGAGCGTTTGATTAATGCCTTCTGACTTTTCCAAGAGTCAAAGTCCTCCAGACAAAGCAAGCTTGGCTGAAACTGCAGAGAAGAAGGGAAGGCAAGAGGAGAGCTGAGGGGTCTGGGCAAGGAGGTGTGAGGGAGGTAAAAGGAGCTGAATGTCCACATAACAGTATCTGAAGGAAAACCTGAAAGAGAGGAAATGAATGGCCCACTGCTGACTACTTGCTTTTGGTGGTTGGCTTTGTGGTTTTATTTAGCTCAGTGTCTTGCTGTAAAAGCCTTAAAATGTGAGAGTAACAGTTTTGAATGCACAACTGTGTAACTGCACAATCATTTGGGCTTCCGGATCCCCGAAATGGCTGTCCTGCCCTCTGGCTGGAGGTGACTGTTCAGGGATGAGTAAGAACAGGGGATGCACATCTGAGACCAGCCCCTCACTAGAACCAGCTGGTGGCCAGAGACTTCCCAAACCCAGAGTGGTTCGTGTATTCAGCAACCTTCAACACCTTCATCTTCAGGGCACTGCTCCCATTTCCCCTCAAACTGATACATCACCTCTTGGCATCCTCTGCATCTTTGGGGTTCACAGGTGCTGTGGGGGAAGTGAGGGAAAATCTCCTGAATTCTGCCAGCCACTCCCAGTCCTTGTGCTGGAAAAGGCAGTGGAAGGACAGTCTGTCCTCCTCCTCCTCCTCCTCCTTCTCCTCCTCCTTCTCCTCTTCCTCTTCCTCTTCCTCTTCCTCTTCCTCTTCCTCTTCCTCTTCCTCTTCCTCTTCCTCTTCCTCTTCCTCTTCCTCCTCCTCCTCCTCCTCCTCCTCCTCCTCCTCCTCCTCCTCCTCCTCCTCCTCCTCCTTCTCCTTCTCCTCCCTCTCCCTTGCCCTCTTGGAGATCTCTGGCAAAGCCACCTCCAGGCTGAAGTCTGCAAGCCTGAATGCAATACTTCCAGAGGGAAGGCATCTCCAGATTTTCTGCCACAGCAGAATCCTGCTTTCAGGAGCCAGGGTGTTTTCTCCCCTGCACCGGCTGTGGCTGCTGGACCCGTGCGTGCTTTGCACTCCCCCAGAGGCCACTCAGTTTGGCATCACCATCCTTGTGACCCGAGCGTTGGTGGTGACACAGGCAGGGCTGGTTCTCCCAGGGGTTTTTCCCTGGCACAGACCCTGTGTGGGCCATGGCCACGGGTGCTGTGTGTGTCACTGTGTGTGCCCCTGGCGCTCGCTGCTCAGGCACTTTTCCTCTCTGCCCCGCGTGCCGAATTTAAAATCACCAGACCAAAGTCAGCACTTTCCATCTCCAGCACGTGTTTCCTTTTTTTTTGAAGCCTGTTAAGTAGTTTAATTGGGAGGTGGGTGCTCTTGAATGAGCATTTTGAGTTAATGAGCTGCTTTAGCCTTGCTCATCCCTCATTATCGTCTTTTACCTCACATGACAGTCGGTCCTCACCTGTTTTCTCCCTCTTGCTGCATTTGTGAGGTGACCCAGGCGTTTATTCCCTTTTACTTTCTTGGGACCAAGGTTTGGCTGTGGCACTGTGCGGGTGGCTGGGGAAGGGTTTCCCCCCCTGCAGGGGTGTCTTAAACAGGGGTGATGTTTGTGCTCTGTTCTCAGCTGTCAAGCCAAGCCCCAGTGAGGATTTTATTCTCTGTGTCCCTAGAGGTGCCCAGTGCTCTTGCAAACAGGGTGTGCACAGGCTACAGTCTCTGGACACTTTGGTCTCACCAGGGCTGCAGCTTTTGTGTTTTTCTGTCCCAGCTGCTGCCAAAAGCTGACTTTTTATCTGATCTGTGGTCTTTTACCACGAGCTGATGTGGTCCCCGCTCTGATTTGTGCCTCGGCCCCCCCGTGCTTGGTGCAGGTCGAGCTGTGGTCTCTCAGAGCCTGTTTTCCTTTTGCCTTCACAGCACAAATAAAGAACAGCAGAGCCACTCAGTGCCACCTGTGCTGCTCTCACTCTCCTTATGTCGATATTTATCCCTTTGGGGTTGTAATCAGCTGCACCCCTGTGATCTGACCTCCTCAGCCTCCCCCAGCTGAACCTCCTCAGGTTGAGTTACAGCATCTTTTTAAAGGCTTTTTCTCTCTTTTCCCAAGGCAAAATCTGCTGATATTGGACCATTTCAGCCTGGCAGACACCTGGCTTTCATCCCAGGGCTTTCCTGGCAGGAGCCAAAGCTTGAGGTTGAATCCAGTATTTTTTGTGGACCTCAAAACCTGCACTGATCCATAGCAAATCCCAAATCCACAGGAAGTGCCAACAGCCTGGCTCTCTCCTCCGTGGACATGCCTGTTGAGCACAGAGTTTGTCCTTCTTGATGTGGCAACAAAGGCCCAAAAACGAAGCCCCTTCCCCCTCCTGCTGATCTCCCACCACGGGGTGTGTGTTCCTGAGGGCTGGGGTCCTCTCCACCTTCCCATCTTCCCCTTTGCCGTTTTCCCCGCTTTTCTGATTTAGCTGGATTCCTGGGAGCACATCATTGTTAACCATTTAAAGAGTTAGGCCCTAAATAAGTGGCCTGAGCTGAATTTTTTTCCTCTTCCTCCTGCCCTCCTCTCCCTGTGACAACCTGTCAATGACCCCGCTGCTTGCATAGAAAGCCCCTGCTCAAATGGATGTTTTCCAACGAGAAACTGTTGCCAAATCAGTGATTTTTTTCCCCCCTCCCATCTAAAGAAAAATAAATCCTGAGCTGGAAAGATTCCTCACCTGTTCATTTAAAGCAGTGAGCTTCCAGGCTGTGCTGCAAGTTCTGCCCACAAGTCTATTGAATAGAATAGGAAATTTTTTTCTCCTCCAGTAAATGGAGATATTTTCAGGAGGCATTTGGAGGTATTTTAACCTCCCAAAGAGGGCTGGTAGTATTTTTTATTTCAAATTCAGCTGAGATGAGGAGGGACCAGAGTGAGCAGGCAGGCAGAGCACTGCCTCCAGCCCAAGGGCTGGGAGCTGATGAGGCAGGAGATTATTCAGGAATTAAATCCTACAGAGTGGCCTGAGGGGACCTGATGCTGCTGGAAATGACAGGGTCTTATCCAGGCACGTCTGCTTGACCCACACTGAGGTCTCCTGTTAAGGGATGTGGTTTCCAAGCCTGCTCCTGCTCTGGGGATGTGGCAGAGCTCAAAGGTGGGAGCTCTCCCCCACACCTTGCCTGTGTTGGAGGCTGTGCCCCTTTACCCCCTCAGCTGCCAGGGGAGGGTTTTGCTGTTTCAAAGGTGTGATATTTGTGCCATGTGCTTGTGGTGCTGTGCCCAACGAGTGTAAATCATGCCAGAGGTTTTCCACATTCCATTCATGGAGTCTCCAGTGCAGGTCCTGAGAACCCAATCTGCCTGGAGGGATTTCAGTGTAGCAGAGGGTCGGTGAAATTTGGGGTTTGCCCTTCCTCAGCCTCTCAGAAAAGAGCCCAAAGGCTCCCAAAACACTGCAGATGTCTTTGAAAATGAAGCTCCCCATTTGCCTTGATGTAATCCAAGCTCATGTTGCTGAAGAAATTCAATTAGAATTAGAGCAACTCCTAGTGAAATTCAAGTTGGGTGATTCGTGATTGACTGGAACTGAATATTTTCAGTTGGAAGGGATCTACAATGACCAGATTGAGTATTTTAAGCTCCCTGAAAATTTCCCTGCAAGTCTCCTCTCCACAAAGCATTGGACATGCTTTCATAATTGCATACAATTTTATTCACTATTATACATAGAATCACTATTACAGGTAACTTGTATTGCATACAGTCAGGGGAAGTACTGTATATATTCTAACAGGACATCAAAACCAGTGGTTTCACCTTGGTAAAAATACCAGTGTTGGTGATCATGCTTAGTGAAGGCTTGTGCTCTAAACAGCATCACATTTTAATCGGGAGGCATCTTCTCTTTAAAATTAAAAAAAAAAAAAAAAAAATTAAAAAGTCCCAGTGGAGAGCAGCCACCCTCTCTCATGGATGCTGATGCCTTAGATTTCAGCTTTCATAGTTTCAGATTCTGTGCTGCCTAAGGATGTAGCTTTGAGCCTCATATTAAGTGCCAGTAAGCTCTCTTCACAGAACAAGTAGACAAAACAAATCTTTTTCTGCTGAGGACCAAGGACAACTTTCAGCCCAAAAGCACAAACAAGGGTGGCTGGAGGGAGGAACAAGCAGGATGGGACCTCACAACCCGAAGCTGTAACTGGACAATTAAACCCTAATATGCAAATGGACCAAAACTGATAAAAATGTAAAATCTCATGATGGGGCAGACATTTTGTGTGGCCATTCCTAAGCCACCCTGGGTGCAGCCTTGGTCAGGCTCCTGTAATGCCCAGGGTGGGTCCTGGAAGTCTATCAATAAATATCTACTTTATTCTCCAGCTCTGTCCAGCCTCTGTTTCAGGTCAGCCTCCCTAAGGCATCAATGCAGAAACAGGCTCATCACTTCTGATTTCATCCCACAGAATGGGAGGCAGAGGGATCCCAAACACTTTCCCGCTTGGCGGGACACAGGAGCAGCTCTGGGATGTCGTCTGTGAGACGTCTCCTGACCAATGCTATTTGTCTGAATCCCCAGGAATGCTGCTGCTTGTTCCTCAGAGCGGAAAAATGTTCTATTTTTGGCCGTGACAACTTTTTTTTTTTTCTTCTGGGAATAAAACGATTCAAACAAAGCATGGCAAGGGTTTGTATAGGTCTGAGTGGTGTGGGATGGGGATGGAGTGAGGCAGAGCTTCAGGCAGGGACAGGAGGAATCTATTACTGCTCTCCTCTCAGTTTAAGTGGATGGTGATGGGGATCCTGGCGTGTCAGAGTGGAGACAGGCGTTGGATATGTGGGAAAATGTCTCTTGGAGCAGAAAAAAAAAGATCAAAACAAACGGGTAAATAAACACAGGAGCATATGTCTCAAGACTGGGGGAGGGTAAAAATGGGATTGGATCAAAACTCAGCGTCATTCCAGAGCTTGAGGTGGCCCTGGGTGAGCAAAGGCATTGCAAGGAATTGTGGCTGCCCCTGGATCCCTGGAAGTGTCCAAGGCCAGGCTGGACAGGGCTTGGAGCAGCCTGGGATAGTGGAAGGTGTCCCTGCCCATGGCAGGGGTGGAATTTTGGGTCTTTAGGGTGCATTCCAACACACACCATCCTGGGATTTTGCAACTCTAATTGGTCCAAACCCCAAATTGCTTTGAGCTTTGCAGGTACAATGGAGTTGGAATCCCGAGGTAGCGTTACTGGGAAGGACCAGACTGGATCATCCTTCAGAAGGTGATGGCTTAGGGAAGGATTTTTTTTTCCTCCCCTGTGATATGTGATGCTCTGTGTTAAAGTGGTTTGTGGATGAAGCCTTTTTCTACCCACTTTTTAAACAAAACCAGCAACTGGAGAATCTCCAGCGTGTCAGGAGTTGGCGGTGAACGAGCCCCAAACCGCCCTCCTTCAGAAACTGCCCTGCACAAGCTCTGCTCTGAGAACTCTCAGAAATACTTTGAAGTAGGGCTGAAGCAGGAAGTTAATTAGAGCTGCTTTGATATCTTCCAGCGTGTTTTAACAGCTGCTTCGGAGGCAGCTCAAGCAGCAAGAGCGTGGTTTAGTTCATGCTCCTGAAAGTCCACGCTGCCCCTACCAAAATTCCTCTGTGTGTCATGGCATGGCTGCTTTTTTTCCTTTCCTGAGAGCTCAAACTCGCTTTCACAGGGACTTGGGAAAATGAAATGGCCAAGCCTTATTGACTGCGGCTTGTAAAATTCTTTTTTAAGTAGTAATAATAATAATATTTAAAAAAACCCAAAACCTTGATGCTGGGGTGTTGCAGCCACAGTCTGAAATTTCCCCGTTTCTCACTTCTGTTTTCAGTTGTCTTTCTCCCAAGTCCTCCAGCAGGCTAACATTTTCCATGGCTTGTTCACATCTAAATGACTTCCCAGGACATTTTAAAATGAAATCATTGCAGTGAAGAGGTTCAAGCTGTCTCTTCTTGGTAAAGCCCAAAAGCAGTGGTTTTGACCCCGTTGGTCCACCCTCTTTGGGGAGAACTCTCAACTGAACTTTTTTGCTGCGGTGATTAATGGTTGATTGGCAATATGCTGCTCTGTCATGGAAAATAAACAGCTCTTCCAAAGTTTTTCCTGACTGCAGCTGTAACCTTTATCCTCCTTTCTTGTCTTTTGGTTGATCTTCATTCTTATGACTTGAGTTTTGTTAAGTTTGTTACCATTTTTTTTTTTAATCATAAAATCATATAATCACAGAATGCTTTGGGTTGGAAGGGACCTTAAAGCCCACCCCATTCCACCCCCTGCCGTGGGCAGGGACACCTTCCACTGTCTCAGGTTGTTTCCCTTGGTCATAGCCCACTTTGGGTTTATCTTAAGCAAGGCCAATGTCTGGGTATGGATTTTAAAAGGAAAATGAAATTATTTAGATGGCTGTAGAAAGCAAAACAAATACAGCAAAGAAAAACAAGGGGTTTTCCAGCTGCCCACCTCTTTTAGCTCAGTGCATTGTACCTAAAATTGGGGAATACACATCTGTGGGTCACACAATGAAAGCCATGACTTGCTCCATCATGGAAGAGTGGGGGATATCTGGGCTTTCCCATTGTTCCTTGCTCTTTGGGCTTTGTGGGAGCTTTTAGGAAAATGTCCTGCCCAAGCTGAGGTGTAAACATAGGGGAGGCCAGTGGAGGCTGTGGATTTTTGGGTCTCTGCTGGAGTTTGCCCAGTTCTCAGTGGCAGGAGGCCCTGGGTTCCCAGGGGTTCCCAGGACCGAGGTGTGTCCCATCCCTGGGGAGCACGAGCAGCCTCGGTGTGTTTCTCCTGGAAGTGAGGCTGAGGCGAGGCTGGAGGACAAATCCCACCCTGTGACACCTTCCCGCTTGGATCAGCACTGCTCCTGCTCACCCCTGGCCCTGGGCCTGCCTTCTGCAGCAACATCTGCTCTGCCCATCAGTGCCTCTCCTCTGCTGGCCCCCAGCCCACACTGTGGCTGCCATGGATTAAGGACAATTTCCTTAGCACAGGCTGGAAGGGGCTGTGGTGGCGGAGCACGGAGGGGGTGTGTGCCTGAATGCACAGCACGGAATCTCAGCCCTGGCAGGAGCCTGGGGAACTCTGTGCTCCCTCTGAATTTGGGATCACCTTCTGAGTAGAACTTATTTAATGCTCCTGCACCTCTGACCCCCCAAATCCAGTTCTCTCCATACTTTCTTCCCATTTCTCTCCAGCAGCCATTAGCACCTGAAGTTGCTTAGCAGTGACTTAACTTCCCTGGAGCCACTTCAGTGAGGCACAAATCCCCTGTGGAAGAGCCAGCATCCCCCAGTCTGGCTGCTGGATGCAGAGCCCAGCTATTCCTGGAGCCATAAATCCTGGCACTTCATTCGTCCCGGGCCAGAGCCGGGCCACAGGACTGGTGTTAATGACATTGGGGGAACAAAGTGATCCTCAGCCAGCTCTTGGGCTGGGTGCAGTAGCCAAAGGCATGATCAAGCAAAGGGTTTGGGGACGAATGTGGTGTCTTTCTGTGCTGTCTGGTAAAGGGTTACTCTTGGAACAGATGCCTCTTTTGGGGGTGAAAATTGATGCTGCTCTTCCAGGTGTCCCTGGAACCTGGATGGGCTCTGGATAGGCTCCAGCCAAGGCACTGCAGGGTGTGGGGGAAAAAAGACAGGAAGATGAAACTCCTGGGAGCTAATCACCTCATAGAAGTCACCACTGCTGCTACTGCAGTCTTTGAACCTGCTCTTTATTACCTTTCATTATGAGCTCTCTTTGTTTGCTATTTGTATTTTGAAGGAATCTTCACTGGTTTGTCCTGCCATGGGAAACCAATATCTGTCAGAATCTGTGAAACATTTGTCTTCCTGGAAAGAGAAAGAAGTTGTTAAAGTCTAACTGCAATTGTTTTTTACATAAACAATCTCTGGCACCTTCAAAAATATTTTTTTCTCCCAGTGCCACAGATCTGTGACCTCTTAAATCTCTAGAAAATCAGCTGTGTTCAGATGGTTTCTAAACTATCAAGCAGTTTTGGCTCATCCCCCATGAGGGGAGAGAATAAGAAGGAGTAATCAGGTGGAATGTCCAGTGCAGGAGAGGATGTGGCTTAGAATCAGAGAATAATTTAGGTCAGAAGAGCCTGCTGGGGGTCCCTAGTCCAACTTTACCCAATGCCATGCCAGCTGTGAAGCTACTTGGTGCCAGTGCTGCAAGCCTGTGCTTTCCAGTGGCATTATTGGGATCAGGTGGGATGGCTTTCCTGGGATGTCCGACTGCCAAATTCAAAGGCCTGCCTAGAAAGGCACTAGGCCTCCAGGCTTCTGCTTCTTGCAAATAGTGTCTGTCACCAAACCACTGAAAATGTGGAGAGGGGAGGGAGAAAATCCTCTCCAATGCCTGCAGGTCAATGTCCTTCCAGGAAAATAAAAAAAAAGGGAATAATGGAGTTTGGCTCACGCCCGAGAACAAACACGAAACCTCCCCGACTGCCTAAATTGCCATCTGCAGGAGAGGGAGAGGGGAGAGCGTGTTTACCATGGCAGGCTCCAGGGTGATGCAGGCTGTCAGAATTATAAAATATTCTTGGAATTGCTCAATGCTATAGACAGTAATTCCACCTCGGAAAGTCTCCCGGTGCAAATGAAATCCATTAAACGAGGGCTCGGCACCAGACGAATCTGGGCATGGCTGTAGGAATTAGCTGCTCTTTGGTCCCAGCTCGTGGGGAATTGCTCAAGGACGTTTCAGTGGATGGTCCAAGGCCTGGGCAGCAAGGCTGTGCTGGCAGAAAAAGCTGGGTTGCCGTGGAGGCGAAGACAAGAGTATTTGACTTCCCTTCAAAGTGGAAACCACAGCAAGCCTTCAAACAGCCTGCAGGAGATGGAAATAGAAACAGGGAGCTCTGGATGTCAGTGGGGTCAGACCTTAGGAGAGAAACTGCTTTGGGATATTGGGAAGAAATCCTTCCCTGAAAGGTTGGGCAGGCCCTGGCACAGGGTGCCCAGAGCAGCTGGGGCTGCCCCTGGATCCCTGGCAGTGCCCAAGGCCAGGCTGGACTTTGGGGCTTGGAGCAGCCTGGGACAGTGGAAGGTGTCCCTGCCCGTGGCATGGGATGGCACTGGATGGGCTTTAAGGTCCCTTCTACCCCAGGCCATTCTGTGGCATAAATTGACCAGGAAGGTGTTGGAGGTTCCTGAAGTCAGAAAAGAATCTCCTTTGGCATCCTGTGGGGGAGAGGCCTGGTGGGTGAGCACTGAAATGCCCTCCCATGTCACTGCTTGAGTGGAAAACAGCCAAAATAACACCTTTGGCTTCTGGATAAGGAGTTCCTGGCAGCTTTGAAGCAGGCTGAGGAGCTTTTGGAGGGGGAAGGTGAAAGCTCCCAGAGAGGCTGCAGGAGGACAACTCAAGATGCAGGCTGCTCTAAGACCTGGCAGCAACGAGGGGAAATATGAATCCCACATGGTGGGAAATCCCAGGAAAACACCTAGTTCAGCCCCTCCTGCTCAGGACTGGCAGGTTTTAAACACCAATTCTCACGTGGATGAGATGTTTGGCACCTCTCAAGGTCTTACTTCCCTCCTTCAAGACAGGCTGAACGTGACACATCTAAATGTGTGTGAGGCACACATTAACAGGCTGGAAATTGACTGCTGGTTCTGGCCATCCCTTGAACGGAAAATAGTCCCAGGATGTGATTCCCACAGCCGGGGTCTGCTCCAGGTTGTCTTGGCCGTCTGCTCTTTTTTATTTAAAAAAACAAACCAAAAAAGTATTAAAATTTTTGGTGATATCAGCTGCTCCGGGGGGGGGAAAGCCTTGTTGTCATGTTTTCATGGACTTTCTTTGTGCTGCTGAGCTTTTCCCAGTGCTGGTCCCAGCCCCATGGCTGTTTGGTCACAGTGCTGGGGTTGTGCCCAGCCCCGCCTCGCGGGTCCTCGCACAACTTGTGGTGGTGGTTGTTGCTTCCATTTTACCTCACTTTAGCAAAAAAGTCCTCTGGAAATCGAGAGAAAAAGAAAAAAAAAGGGGCTTGATGGAAGTGGTCACATAAATAAGAGATTGCCTGTGGATAAAATGCAGATAGTGCTCAGAAAAGGTGAGTAACCCGGGGTTGGGGTAGGTGCTGCTGAAGCCGCCGGGTTTGTTGGCTGCCACTGCTGTGGAGCTGAATAACAGCCTTGGGAGCAAGCTAGCCAGATGCTAGTCCTGAAATAAAAAGGGAAAAGAAAAGAAAAGAAAAGAAAAGAAAAGAAAAGAAAAGAAAAGAAAAGAAAAGAAAAGAAAAGAAAAGAAAAGAAAAGAAAAGAAAAGAAAAGAAAAGAAAAGAAAAGAAAAGAAAAGAAAAGAAAAGAAAAGAAAAGAAAAGAAAAGAAAAGAAAAGAAAAGAAAAGAAAAGAGAAAAGAAAAGAAAAGAAATAAGAAGAAAAGAAATAAGAAGAAAAGGAAAATGAGGCAGGCCAGGATCCAACATCTGCTGAAGGCCATGGCTGCACCAGGGTGGGGAGGAAGGCACAGGCCACAGCTTCTGCTGCCACAGGCACCTCCTCAGCTGGAAAACCCATGGAGAAACCTCTCAAGTGTCAAACCTTGGTGTCCAGCCACCTTCTGCCCAGCTCAGAGCACCTGGGGCTGGGAATCAGCCCTGGGCAGGGCAAAGGGAAAAGCCTCTGTGGTGGGACGGGTGCCCTCAGCTGAACTTCCACATGGAGTTTGGTTAGGCTACGTCCCACCCTCACATCAGCTTTAAATTGACACTGAATTGGCATTTTTGAGTAGGCCAAGAGCTTGTGGAGTGTTCTGAGGGAAAAAAAAAGCAGGATCTGCCATGGCATCAGCCTGGGTAAAGTTAGATGATGGGAAAGGTTGGGTAGGGAGACCCCCTTGGAGGTCCCTAACACTGATCTTGCATCTCCAGCAAGTTGTGGGGTGTTGGAACCCTGGGCACTGAGAATTTCAGGCATTCTGTGCTGACAGGCACTGACCCCCAAGCAAACACTGCATTCCACCTGAGGCCATGGAGAAGGCTCCCAAAACTGAGTGACAGCACTGGGATTGTGGGTGTGTGGTTTAAATGGAAGTGTGTGATATCACAGGGTGGAAAACTTAGGGTTTAAGGTTTTAGAATACAGTAATAGATATAAAGCAAGGTGGAGGACTTAGGGCAGAGGCTGAGTCCTTCTTTTTCACCTCCTTCTCCATGGCTCTGGGTGGTGTTTTGTAATTGGGTAGAAAAGTCCACAGTGCAGGCCATGGTGGTTGGTTATTGGGTTAAAAGTAAAAATAATTTAGATGTCATTTCTTAATTGGGCAATTTATCCTTAAAAGTCCTTGTAGAGAGAGAGATAGGGGCCATTTATACTTTATTAGCTAGAAGTGCTGTAGAACTCATGACTTGTGAGACTGTACTATAGATAAGAATTAATAAACATCTGAGTCCAAACAAGAAACACCATCTTGAGCATTTAATCCTGACTCTGGCAGAAAAAGAAGATAAAAGCAACAGCTGGGGGCCACATCCAGGTGAGTCCTGGCATCCCTGAGGATGGAGATCGCCCTCTGCTTGGAAACCCATCCAAGGGATGCCCCCCAGCTCACAGGGAAAATCCCTCTTTTCCAGTTAGTGCTTAATGCTCCCAGGTAATAACAAACCAAGAAGCACCACTGTCAACACTTCAATTTGTGGTTTGTCGTCCACAAGGAGCTTAAAATTCCTGCTTAAATCTGTTCTCCCTTTGAGAAATCAAATCTGGCTCGTGGAGTGACAGAGCATGACCTTGTCGAACTGTGATTCCCTACGAGCAACCAAACCACTAATGATGGACATGTGGTTATTTTGGGATGGGGAGTTCCTGTTGCTTGGTTTGTTGTCACTTTTTCTTGAGAGAATTTGGCCATGGAGATCTGTGGGGTTTTTTTTTACTGAATTTGATAACAGGGGCCAAATCGAGGCACTCAGAGCTTCAGTGTGGTTTGAGACTTGAACCGACACACTGAAATATTTTCTTTCAGAGGGAATTTGGGGCAAAGCAAGGGTTTGCCTTTCAAACATAGCAGTGATAGGGGATGAAAAATCATAAAGAGCTACAGGCACACAGAAAAATCACAAAATATTCAGGAAATTTATAGTAAATCATGGGCTGGGTGCAGAATTATTTCCCTGCTTGCTAAAATCTAAAGGGTCTCATCCCTCTGGTTTGGTTTTGGGACTGAGGGTGGAGAGTGGACTTGCTCTCCAGGAAGCTAACAGGTCTAAATTCCACTGAGATGCTCCCAAAAGAAGTTTGTCTGTAGAGGGGAAGCCGATGCCGTTTGTTACAGACAGGCTGTGGAATATGCTCATGTGACAAGCTTCAGACATGGGACCCACGTGGGAAGTATTGAAAGGAAAAAAAGGGATGGGGAGGTGGGAGAAGGAGGGTGATGCTGGAGGGGGTCTGAGGTCTCAGGGGGTGGAGAAGGCAGAACCACAGAGCCATGGAATCACAGACTGCTTTTGGTGGGAAAGGACCTTAGAGATCATTTCATTCCACCTCTCTGGCATGGGCAGGGATGCCATCCCCTAGACCAGGTTGCTCAAATAATTCTCTATGCTCATCATGGGGATCCACATCTGGATACTGGGAACATTTTAGTCCCCCCAGTACCAGAGAGGAACCTGCAAAATGGAGCAAGTCCAGTGTGGGGCCCCATGGAGAATGGGGAGAAGGGAGAGCAGCCCAGGGTTTTCTTCCAAGAGAAGAGTAAATGTTTGGGGGTTTAAATTTTCAGGTAACAGGCACAGTGTTTTGAAAGGGACATAGGAGAATCCTCCCTGCAACACCCATTTCTCCTCCACAAAACCCAAGGAACCTGTAAATGCCTTTTCCCCCCTTTGCCTTGCCTTGCAGAGGTGCTTGCAAGCATTTGTGCACAGCTGTGGAGTCGAGATGCCTCGTGGGCTGACTGCAAGCACGGAGCATTGAATGACTGATTTTATTTAGAAAGTTTCAAATCCACTTACTTTCTAACTGTGCTGGTTGTGCTCTTTTATTAACTTCCTTCTCCACCTCATTTACTGCCTGTCAGATGTTCACACCCAGGAAATGTGTGCTTGCATAACTGAAACTTTTGCAACTTCAATGTTCAGTGGCAGCTTAAGCTTCTAGTTATAATTTTTTTTCCAAAAACGGTGTGTTTTGAAGCCTCAGCCCTGTGTGCAAACCTGTAGTAACAGCGTGCTGTTAATTCCTAGGCTGAGTAAAACAGACCCACTCTCTTCCTCCAACAGGCTCTGACAAACAGCTCTGTGTGACACAGGAATTTTCCTGTGGGTTTTTTTTTTTTTTTTGGTGGGAGGTGGGCAAGGCAAACAAAGCCTCTTGATCAAAAAATATGAAGCAGTGACAGGGTTTGTTTCTGATGCAAATTTGTTTCTTGAGCTCACCTGTTTCATTTGTCTGAACTCCACGAGGAAGTACCTGTGGTAGGCAAGTGCTCCTTTCAAGATCACTTACTGAGAAAAAAAAAAAAAAAGAAAAAGAGAGAGAGAAAAAAAAGATTAGCTCAATGTTTTTAATAATTCTCAGGGAATAATCTTGCCCATCATTCCAGTGCGAGGTTTTGGAGGGTGCAAGTACAGGCTGTGCTTGGCATCCCGTGAAAGAAACCCCTCAGCTTTGCCTGTGGGGCATCAGGATGTGGGACGTCTCGTCTGAGCATGCTGAGACAAACCTCCCCAAATGGGGAGACCCTAATTTGGAGGCATTTTTTAATGTGGGTCCCGCAGGGTCGGGGGGCTCCACATCCACCTCTTGGTGAACACAGAGAACAGACACAGACCTGGAGACCTCGAGCTGTCCACGGAGGAAAGGTGGGCACGGACCCCAGGGCCCTGGCAGAGGTCATGCAGAGACCAAGGGGATCTTTGTGCTTGGGTAGAAAATGCCACAGCTGCTCTGATTCTCTGCCAGGAGCAGACTGTGAGGATGGGGAGGTTGCCCAGGTCCATCCCGGGCTGAAATTTGCTGCTGCTTGGCCAGGTTCGATTAAGGAGTTGTAGGGGAAGGTGTCATTTGCCTGTGGGTTTAGGGAAAGAAGGAATGCCTGTTGTCCAGGCCAGGATAAGCATGCTGTGGGAGCTGCAAAGAGCCAGCAGGCAGGACAACTTCAGCTCCAGGCTGAGCATGGGGAGAATCTGCTAATGGAGAGCTGATGTTGCCTTGCCTTGGGCAGCACATGGAGAGAGGGAGAGGGGCTGCTTGATGCTGTCACCAGCTGCTCCAAGGCTGACAGTGTGGTCTTCTACTGAATTCTCCTGAATCCAGAGAGCAGAGCAGATGCTCCACCATGCACCTAGCTCATTTTTGGGACACTTACAGTTCTTGCACACTGTAAGAGCAAAATGATTTCCGGATTAAAAGCGCGTCAGTTAGAGCACGCAATTCTTTTTGCTTGATTGTAACCTCAGAAGAATAGATGGCCACAAAGATACAGGTTAAGATTGTCATCTAGCAGGGTGTTGAAGTGTGTGCACTGAAGAAAGAGTTACATGGACTTCACTGCCTTCTGTGTTTAACAGTTGTACTAAATTTGCAGTAATTTATCACAGAAGTGGTGCATGGGCAGGCCCTGGCACAGGGTGCCCAGAGAAGTTGTGGCTGCCCCTGGATCCCTGGAAGTGTCCAAGGCCAGGTTGGACATTGGGGCTTGGAGCAGCCTGGGACAGTGGGAGGTGTCCCAGCCCATGGCAGGGGTGGCACTGGTTGAGTTTAAGTTCTCTCCCAAACCATCCTGGGATTTCCATGGTTCACCATCAGTGCTTTGCTTGGAGAGCACTGTGGGTGTTGCCTGCTCACGTCACACGCTGGAGACCTAATCTGAAACCACAAACCAGAATTTGTACCCTGGCCAAAAAAATGTGGAAATAAGAGCTCGTCAAACCTTCTCTGAGACGTCCAGGGCGCAGAGCTGCTGCGTTTGACGCACCATGGGCAGGTGCCACAACGAGGAAAACCACAAAGGTTCAGGGCTGGGATCAGAAACACAGTTTATAACCTGGGCTGGGTGAAAAGGAATTACTGGCTGGTAGTAGGTCAGGGAAAAGCCTGCTCCAAGCCGTCCTGGTGACCAGTGACCAAAGAATTCAGTGCAAGTGGTTTCCCAAGGAGAAAGTTCAGAGCCTGGTGGGACTGATGGTGCTTTGCAGATGACAGCAGAGCCTAAGGGGCTGTGGAGTGGGGCCACAAGCTTGGAAGTGAAACCAGAAGTAGGATCACCAGCCAAAACGTTTTGGGGACTTTCCCTTTGGTGATCAGAGCCCTCACAATGTGAAAATCCTGCAAAGGGAAATGTCTCTCCACCGGGTCATTCGTTTTACCTTGCCAAGCCCAATAATTTAAATGCAGCCACAGGCTTCAAGAGGGGGGATCTCAGTCTGGGATGAAGAGAAGGGATCCCAGAGAGAAAATATCCCATATCAAGTATTAATCTGAAGGTGGAAATTTTGGGTCCAGATCCAAGGGCTAAATAATGGGGGGAATTTAAGTGTCATCCCAGAAGGCTTCTAAGCATCAGGCTGCTGTTTGTTCCAACAGGCTTCTGTGAAAATCTTCCATTTTAACAAATATAAATTTTTCCAGGAACATCATTTTGTTGTGAAAAAATCCTCAAAAATACCTGAAATCATAAAATTGTAAAGGAAAAGCATAGATTATTTCCAGCATGGTGGGACTTCTTACTAGAATTCAGTGGGTTGCTTTGGTGTGAGAGTTTGTTAGCCTGGGGCCATTCTCAATCCTCACAGGTCTCCTGGGCACTTGTTTTGCAGATGGGCTGGTCTGCTGCCTTCTCTGGAGATTTATGAACTGCTCTTATCCTCCTCATCAGGAGTGTTTCATAAATAACCCATGTGTTCCTTCAGTTCTTGTATTTCCAAATCTTCTTTTTTTTCTCTCTCTCTCTTTTTCTTTTTTTTTTTTTTTTTTTTTTTTTTTTTTTTTTTTTTTTTTTTTTTTTTTTCTGGGGAGAGGAAAAAAAAAGGCTGTTCTCTCCAGAGAAATCCCAACTCTGGCTGATATTTTCTTGCATATCCCCCTTGTTGTAATTTCTCGAGCTCATTTTGTGGTCCTGAGCAAGCATCTGTCAGGGGATCTGGGTTCTGATAGAGGACACACACATCCCCTGCTTCTGAGCTGAGCTAACATGGAACCAGGGAATCCCAGGATGGTTTGGGTTGGAAGGGACCTTAAAGCCCATCCAGTCCCACCCCCTGCCATGGGCAGGGACAGTTTCCATTCTCCCAGGTTGCTCCAAGCCCAAAAGTCCAGCCTGGCCTTGGACACGGCCAGGGATCCAGGGGCAGCCACAGCTGCTCTGGGCACCCTGTGCCAGGGCCTGCCCACCCTCCCAGGGAACAATTCCTTCCCAATATCCCATCTAACCATGCTGAAGCTGGAGAGTCTGGAGCACAGGTGTGATGAGGAGCATCTGAGGGAGCTGGGAAAGGGGCTCAGCCTGGAGCAAAGGAGGCTCAGGGGGGACCTTGTGGCTCTGCACAACTCCCTGCCAGGAGGGGACAGCCAGGGGGGGTCGGGCTCTGCTCCCAGGGAACAGGGACAGCACAAGGGGAAAGGGCCCCAAGCTGTGCCAGGGGAGGCTCAGCTTGGACAGCAGCAGGAATTTCTGCATGGAAAGGGTGCTCAGGCCTTGGCAGGGGCTGCCCAGGGAGCTTTGGAGTGCCCATGGCTGGAGGTGTCCAAGGAAGGGCTGGAGGTGGCACTGAGTGCTCTGGGCTGGGGACAAGGTGGGCATGGGGCACAGCTGGGACTCCATGGGCTGGGAGGGATTTTCCAGCCTCAGTGGTTCTGTGATTTATATTTATTTGGTACACTGGTTAATTTTTACCTTCCCCCCTCCCTCCTTTCCTTTTTGTTCAATGGAAGTGTGGGGTGGGTTCTTTTCCCAGTGCTCTCTGGTGTCCACAGCAGCAGGAACAGCCTCGGCAGCAGCTGCCAAGGGAGGGAGAGGCGCAGCCCAGGGAACGCCATGTCCTCACTGCAGCACAAAGCCTGGCTCTGCTGGAGCTTGCTTCAGGTGGCTGCGTGTGTGTAGGTGCCACGAGTGACTCACAGATGACTGCAGAGCTAAAGGCTCCTTGCACGGGGTTGATCTGAGGTGAGCAGAGAGGGAGGAAGGAGAAATCTTGCATGACTCTCGGGGCTGGTTCTTCGAGGGTGCTGCAGAAGTCACCTGCCTGTGAAACTCTCTCTCAGGCAAAGCAGCTTGCAGCAGATTATTCCCAGAAGTTCTTCAGTTCTCAGCAACCACTGACAGGACCCAGGGAATGGCTGGAGCTGTGTCAGGGAGGGTCAGGCTGGAGATCAGGGAAAGGTTCTTCCCCCAGAGGGTGCTGGGCACTGCCCAGGCTCCCCAGGGAATGAGCAGTGCCCCAAGGCTTCCAGAGCTCCAGGAGTGTTTGGACACCACCCAGGAATGCCCAGGGTGGGGTTGTTGGGGTGTCTGTGCAGAGACAGGAGTGGGATCCATGATTCTTGTGGATCCCTTCCAATTCAGGATATTCTGTGATTCTAAAGCTGGGGTAGCCAAGATGACCAACACATCCAGCAAACGGAACATTTCCTGATGTGTGTTTGAATGCAACCAAAGATTTTATTTAATGTGCCAAATTGCTGTGAAAACCAAGAATTGAGCTTGTGCATCCAGGCCATCTTACAGGAACTTATTGATGTCTATGAGAGCTCTGTCTTCAAGTTTGCCCTGTTGCCTCCTGCTCACATCTCTCCTGGAGGACCAGAAGGGGTTTGGAACAGCTGGATGTGGTTCCTTTAGTTTTTAGAATCATGAAAATCCCAGAATGGTTTGGGTGGGAAGGGATCTCAAAACCCATCTAGTGCCACCCCTGCAGGGACACTTTCCACTATCCCAGGCTGCTCCAAGCCCTGTCCAACCTGGCCTTGGACACGGCCAGGGATCCAGGGGCAGCCACAGCTGCTCTGGGCACCCTGTGCCAGGGCCTGCCCACCATCTCACCCTGCCCTCTGGCAATGGGAAACCATTCCCCCTTGGCCTGGCACTCCAGGCCCTTGTAGAGAAACTCTCTCCATGTTTCCTGTAGCTCCTTCAGGCTCTAGAAGGCCACAATGAGTTCACCCCAAAGCTTCTCCTCTCCCAGCTGAAGAATCCCAACTGTCCCAGCCTTTCCCTGGAAAATGTGAGTGAAGAAAACGGCACGAAAGCTCAAGATTCCCCTGTGTCTTGTGGGAAAATGTTAGGAAATCCTACAGGTTCTTGCAGCCCTGCATTTCCCAGGGTCTGAGATTCCCATCTCCCTGTGGTGGCTTGGATCTAACCTGGACATCAGCTCCCGCTTTGGCACGCCAGGCTCTCGGGGTGGTGTTGCAATGTCCTTTGGGCTGTGGGAGCAGGGAGCTCTGGAAATCTGCGTGTTTGAGCAAGTTCAATGCAAGTTGCCTCTGCCGGAGCCTGACTTCCTTCCTTGGACGAAGCCCGAGGTTTGTGGGCTCCAATAAGGTGGCAAGTCACCAACTTGGCATCTAGAGGAACCAGGAGGGCGCGGTCCCGCTCCCGTTGCACAGAAAATGCCAGAGCCTGTGGAGAGGAGACCAAGGTGGAAGCGAGGCCTGGTGTGTTTTCTTTCCTCCCAAAGCCTACTGTGTCTCTGGTTGCTGAGAATGATTCTGTAAGTGCCGGAGTATGGGGAAAATTTGGGGGTTCTGGTAAAGAGTTGAACCTGTGGCATTCGGGGTGGGGAATTCCTCTTGTGACAAAACCTCTTGGCATTTTTACACCAGGAGCGGAGGGACTAGAGGTTGGTTGTGGTGATTGGCGTTGATTCCTTGGGTGGAGGAGGTGTCTGTCCATGGCAGAGGCTGTGGTCACCTCTGCTGGTGAGGCCATGGGCCTGGTGTGAGATGTGTCTCCATCCCTGCCAACCACAGGGTGACCAGGGTGATCTCCAAGAGCGAAACTAGTCCAGCATGGGCTGCTCTTTATTTCCCAGCTTTTTGGCACACTCGGAGCCGTGCTTTTGAGCCATCCCCTGTGGCCACACGGATGTTTTCTTCTGACAGCAAGAATGGAGACTGGTGCAGCTTCTGGTTTCCAGGAGCTGCAACACAAATCATCAGAAGTCACAGAACTCGTCGTAAAAGTGGAGGCTCCATGTTTTACTCGTTACCGTGGCTCCAAACGTCAAAGCACTTCCAACATCATTGTCACAGTGCTCTTCCCTGGGAGGAGAAAATGCCCTGGGTCTGCTGGGAATGACAAACAATGCTGGCACAGGGAGAGGCAACGAGGCTGAAATCAAAATGCTTGTGTCCATAATTGCTCTTACCATGGTCCCTGGAAGGCTCCCACGGGGTCCTGTAGGGTGAGGGGCTGTGCAGGAATAGAACAAGGCATAATCCCAGTCCCCAAAGGGTTTGAGGGCTGTCAGACTCCTCCACCAGCCAGACTGACACCACCACGCTTGGAGGCCATGTCACAGACACGCTGATTTTAATGGAGAAAACAACAAAAAAAAACACAACAAAAAAAGAAATTTATAGACTTCTTTTTCAGCTGCAAATTAAATTTCTTCTGTCTTGTCAACGGCTTTTGGATGGCCACTGCGGAAGGATCCTTTTGGTGAGACAAAAAGGCTGCAGAAATAATAGAAATGAACATCTGCAGCTGAAGAGCTTGACTGAGACTTGAAAAGTTTGCTTTGGGTGGGAGCCAGGTCCTGCTGAGGTCTGCAGGAGTTTTGCTCTTGGCCTCGGTGGGGCCAAGCTTTCACCCTTGGAGATCATGTCCTGAGGAAGAATTTAGTCTAAAATAATTCTCAAAACTTGTATTGTTTGACTCCCATCCAGGGGTTTTTTTGGAGGCTGAGTAGCTTTGTGTTTCTGATTGACTCGGATTGCTCCCCTTGGCATCTCCCAAGGATGAGCTCTCACTGGAGGGCCAGGAGGCACAAGGCAGGGTCAGATGCAAACAGGCCTCAATCTGGGTTCCTAAACCAAGAGATTCTTTAATCTAGGGAGTGTAGGACTTGTTGGGTGTGTGCTGAGGGCGCTCATTTTTGGAGGGAGCCACACCACAGTCACAGCCAGGACCCGGTGGCATCATCAGGGGATCCTTTCCTCCCCTCTGCTGATTTCCCATCAAGCAAGCTTTTGAAAAAAAAAAAAAAAAAGAAAAAAAACAGAGAGAGAGAAATGGTAAAAAGCAGTTGCGTTCCTACTGTATGTGCTTGCTGTTCTTGATGATTTTCCCCTCATTTTTTCAGGACATGGTGGCAGGAAAAGCAGCTCCATGGTCCTGAAGCTCCTGGAGATGCAAGGCTGAGTTTTCCCCAGCCAGCTATAGTATCACATTTAAACAGTACATAATTATCAAGATTTAAGGTTTGCCTCCTGAGCTCAACTGGTTCCACAGCAGACCCTGAGAAATTAATTTCTTCTTCTTCTTCTTTTTTTTTTTTTTTTTTTACTGAAAGAGGGTGTGAAATCATTTTAACATGTTCCTTTTGGAAAACCTTGAAAACTGTCTAATAAAAAGACCTGTAGTGTACAGGCTTTCTTCAAGTGTTGCACTTGAAGTTGTCCAGCATGGAGTGCATGACTTAGGCTCGAAAAATAAATTAATCTGTGAATCAGTGACTGCAATACAGGGACTATCAACCACCAAGAGGCTCCTTTAAATCTCTGCTGAGCTGGGCTCTCTGAAAAACTGTGGCCTTGTGTGGGGAAAAATAATAAGAATAAAAGGAAATCTGAGAATTACTTGTCTTGTCATTATTTTTAGAAAAATAATTTCTTTTTTTTTTGCTGGGAGAACTTTCATTTTCCCTGCTCTCAAATTAAGCAGTGATACGGTCCTGCTGTGCCTCAGGCTGTCCTCTCAAAATAAAGGAAGGGCTGAAATGATGGACCATCTGGAAGCCTGTGCAGAGGGAGCGTGCCAGAGCAGGCTGACGTGCAAGAGCATCCTTTGGATGTATTTTTGAATGCTGGTCAATCCACTGAGGGCTTTTTTTATCGTTATTTTCTTGTGACGAGTTGATGGCAACTTCTCAGAGGCTTTTGCTGCATGTTGTGGCAGTGCTGGTGGTTATTCCATTAGAGGCTGAAAGGGAATCCTGGGACACGCTGTTTCTCCCTGGAAGCAGCCTATGACTGGCACCAAAAGCTCCCCTCAGCTTTGCAGGCGTGCTGAGGGGCTCTGCTCTGCTGTGATTTTCCTGCCTGAGCTCTTTGGCCTGAAACTCCTGCTGGGAGTGGAGATTCCTCTGGGTCAGTGATCTCCAAACTCCTTTTTTTTTTTTTAAATTATGCTCCCCTCTCTGCAGAAACCATTTTTAAGCATGCACCTCATTTGTGTGTGTGTTCATAAATCCCTTACACATGCTACTGCCATCCCAGAACTTCCTCCTGCTGCACCTTGGATCATCTCGTGCACCCTGCTTTGGAATCATTGCTCCAAGAGATGAAAGCCCAGGGAGAGCCAGGGAGGTGAAGGCACAACCTTCACCCCACCACCTCTTCACCAAGATCTTCCTCCTCTTCTCTTTTTTTTTTTTTTTTGTAATGAGAGGCCTGGCTCCTGTGACTCCAAAGCGTGGAGTGGGAAGTTCTCCACTCTGCTGGACTTTGCAGGACTGATGCATTAATCAGCAGGCTTTGCTGTAGTGCTGCTTCATTTCTGTCCCCCAGAGATGGGCAGGAATGTGCCCACATTCCTGGGAAAAAGGGATGAATCTCCAGCACAGGCAGCATTCCTCTGCTTAGGTCGTGTCCTCAAGTGTTCAATTCCCAGCCCTGGACTTGAGGCCTCCCTAGGGAAACAAGGCAGATTTTTTTAATAGGAAATGTTTGGAAAATCTCGGTGTTTTTTGATAACGCTGGTGGTTCTGGGTTGATGGTTGGCCTGGATAATCTTAAAGCTCTTTTCCAACCTTCTATAATTTTTGGTGGAAATTTTCATGCCACAAGCCCGACCAACTCCACCTCCTCAAAGGCTCTCAGGGTTCCAAGCAACCTCCACGAGGAGATGGTTCCTGGTCTTTGGGAGGGTGGTGGAGAGGGACATTTGAAGGCTGGTAATTTTTTAAAAGGACAAGTGATGGCACTTTCCCTCCTCTCCTCATGGCCCATGTAGAAAGTGCTGAAAGACTAAAGGGCATCACAGTGTGGGGGCATTTGTGCTGTTTGTTCCTCCAGCCATATGCACAGCCCGGCCCTTTTTATAGTGCTGCATATGGCACAACCATAATTGAATTTTTCATCATCATTGATCTGACCTGGATCGTTCTGTTGGCTTCAGCAGAGCTAATTCCAACAGACTGAGATGAGCACTGAAAATATGGCCCAGTCAGTGGAGGAGCCACGACTTCCCAGCCATGAGGGGGCACAGCCTGCTTTGCCCAGTTTGTGCTGGTTACACCTGGTGCATGGTGGAGGCTGACACGGGTTTAGGATTGCTTTTGTCTTCCCTGGGATGTGATGCAGGGGAAGCAGGTGGCTGCCTCTGCCCACAGCAGCCAGGCCAGCAGGTCTGGAATGCTGTGGCTGGTGGCTCTGGCTGTGTTTTATGGAAAAGAGGAGGGTGAGGGATGGCAGCTGCAGGGTCCCACCCCTGGGCAGTGGGATGCTGAAGGCTCCCGTGTCATTTCAGAGCTTCATGCAGCAAACTGGGGCAACAGCAGTGACAAAAACCCTGCAACTGGTGAGACAAGCCTGCCCTTGCGGTTAGAGGGTAAAAAAAACCCGTTTGGTGGTCTCTAAATCTCCCCTCACCACAGCCAGAGCTTCTCTCCTCAGCTCGGATTCTCAAAGGAGGAAACAGCCCTGATGGGCTGCTGACAATTTGAGAAGATTAGAAACTGTCCTACAAGATGAGGAAGCTGCAAAAATGGGCTGTAGCTACTTTCTTTCCCAGTGCTCTCAGCTGCAGCTGAGAATCTAGACCAGATTTTATTTTTGGCAAGGGGGAAAAAATAAATCTCCTTTGATACTGTGAAAAAAAAAAAAAAAAAAAAAAAGGCAAGTAAATGTTAAGCCTTGAGCAAGGATCTCTTCTGCTGTACAGCAGCAGCATTTTAGAGCTGAAATCCACTTGCTTTGATCGCTGATGGGAAAAAAAAAAAAAGACATAAAAGGGATTTATTGTGAAATAATGGATTTGATCCCTGGTAATCCTTTCTTTGGGATTAGACTTGGAATATTATTTTTGTGATCTCTGGAATTAGACTATGCTGGCGTAACAAACCAGAGCATGTGAGTTGCTCTGCAGGATGAGGGTGAGCTGTGAATAGAGAATCACTTGCACAGAACAAAGCAGATGATGAATTTACAGTTCTATTTTTGATTACGCAAGGTCTACAGGCAA
This sequence comes from Phylloscopus whistleri, assembly GCA_017589585.1. Taxonomy (NCBI): domain Eukaryota; kingdom Metazoa; phylum Chordata; class Aves; order Passeriformes; family Phylloscopidae; genus Phylloscopus; species Phylloscopus whistleri. The sequence continues at coordinate 1,861,051 of JADMLD010000043.1, forward strand.
GACTAAAACCCAGCATAAAACCAACCCCAAGCCAAGGCAGAAAAGCCCCCAGACCTTCTCTTTTTTGCAGCTGAGCTGTTGTGATCTCTGAGGACTTGTTGGTTAGAGCTCCTTTTTTGAGGATTTTCCCATCCGTGGGAATTTAGGAGCTTCTACCTGCTCCTGTTGGTGTTGCTGTGGACGTGAGATTTAAAATGTCACTGGAACCCTCCTTGGTGCAGGTTCTCGTGTGTGGTCACAGCGCTTTCCAGGGAAATTTGGCAAACCTGGCTTTCTCTGCCCAAAGGGTGAGAGACACCCACAACCTCAGCACTGATAATGTGCTGAGAAATCTTCCTGGGCAGGTCGTTCATGGGCCTCTTTAAAACAAAATAGGTGCAAAATGTGCCGTGAAACCTTGGTGTGGAAATCTGAACTCCCAAATCTTCCAAAGGAAGCTGTTCCAAGGAACTTCTCCCAGTTTCCCTGCAAAACGTCAGCTTTCTGCACTCAGGGGTAGCTTTTAAATCGAGGGGAGAGTCTTCAGTGTCAGGCTTTGAAACAGCTGATATCTAAAAAAAAACCCCAAAACCACCAATAAAAGCTGTGGGCAGAGAGCAAGCTGTGGAAAGGGGAAAATATTCCCTGCCTGCCCCATTCCTGGGTGTGCTGCTGGAACCACCACCTCCCTTCTGCTTGCAAAGGTCATTCTGTCACTGAACTTTGGCCAGGCTCCTAATTTGACCCTCACCTGGGGACCTGTGATCCCAGAGTGGCACAAAGGCGTGGCTGGAGAAGGAGCAGGGAATTGAGCTCTGGAGACGCCCTTGGGAGCAGGGGCTGCTGCTGTGGTGCCCTGTGCCAGCTGTTTCTCCAGGGCCTGGGCTGTCAGCAGCCCCTCTTTTGGGAGCCCAGGACGAGCTATCAGCTCCCCCAGCACCGTGTTTCCTGACAAAATGTCACATCCTGAGGGTGCTGGGGGTAGGATTGCTGTGCTGGCTCTCTGCATTTGGGAAATTGTTTATGGTAGGGATGGGGATCCCAACCAAAAACCACTTGCACAGACTTCTGGGCAAGGCATGCCATGTAACCCCCTAGGAAGCAGTTAGTGACTACAGCCCGTTTTCCAGAGGTAAAACAGTCTCCCGTTCCTTCTGGGGGATAAAAAATCTGCTAATCCTTTCCATTTTTGGCTCAGGGAGGGTGAGCTACCTTTCCCAGTGTCACAGGGGATGAGAAGCTTGGAATCCATCCTGCTTGGCTGGTGCTCAGGAGCTTTCCTGGAGCACTCCAGGCCTGGAGGTAGTGCTGACAGCCCCTGTGCACAGCCTGCAGCTGGCACCACTCCCCTGGATCTGGCTGTGCCACCTGGATCCCGGAGATCCGAGGGCTGCCAGGACAGCCTCTCCCCTTGGAACCCTCCCCTGGGAAGCCACGGGGAGGAGGGTTCAGGTGGATGGGGTGGGGGGAATGTGGTGGTGCTTGGCTGGGGATGGTGCTGCTGATGGGGGGTGCCCAGCAGGACCCCCACCCTCATTCCAGACTCCAGGTCTGCCTGTGCACCCCTCCTGCCTCGTGCTGCTGCCCTCCCTGCGTGGAAAACCACAGTTATGGCAATACCAGCTCTAATTCAGTGAAGGATCTGAGCTCCAGCCTTCATTTGGCTTTCTAGATTTGGACCCTTCGATCCTAAATTCCCTAGCAGCAGAGTGATAATGCTTGGGAATTTTCTTGGAGCTGATGGAAGAGGAGCCTGCCTGCACCAGGGATTTGTGCCAATCCAATTTACACCTGAAGGATCAGCAGCTCATGGTTTGGGATGTCTGGAGGAGAGACCACGCAACAGGAGAGAGACTATTTACAAGGATGTGTAGTAATAGGACAAGGGGGAGCAGCTTCACACTGAAAGAGAGGAGCTTTAGTGTTGAAACCAGAAAAAAATCCTTCCCTGTAGGGGTGCTGAGGCCCTGGCACAGGTTGCCCAGAGAAGCTGTGGCTGCCCCTGGATCCCTGGCAGTGTCCAAGGCCAGGCTGGACAATTTATTGGAAGGGGTTCCTGTTCACAGCAGGGGTTTAGAACGAGATGATCTTTTACTAATCTTCTTTATTTTCAGGGACGTGTGTGTTTGGGCTATTTGTGGACACAGCCTTGCAGAAAACAACCTGCCTCTTGTGCTTTTGGCTCTGGCGAATTTTTGAGAGCTGAAATCTAGAGAGGTTCTTTTGGTTTCCAAAGAAACATTCACCTCTGGCTTTTATTTCTACCTTCAGTTGTTTGGCTTTCGGAGTTGCTCCCAACAGTGGCTTGAACCAAAACCACAGACTCCTGCTTGCTGAAAAGGAGGAACAGAAAAATCCAAGGAGAAACATCACTATCAGATCTCTATTGTCTTCAGCCTCAAAGTTCTCTTTCCCTTTCACTAGAGCCAGCAGAAATAAAACACTGCCAGCAGTTGCTTTGCGTTCTTTCCACTCCTCTTTTCTCCCCTTCCCTGTGAGTCAGAGGGCTGAGGTTCCTGGGGAGGCTGGGAAGAGGAGGCTGCCTGATTTCCAGGGGCACAGAGAGTGCCAGCATTTGGTCACAGTGACAATGAGCAAAAATTATACGTGGTGCTCACAGTCAGGAAGGATCTCCGTTTTCTTGGCCATACGAGGCATTCACGGATCCTGTTAGAGAGAAAAAAGGCTCAGGGTTTTGGGTTTTTTGTAAATTAAAAGTGACTGTTTGATACAAGGATAAACCCAGACCAACCACGGGGGAAGGGCACTTTTGTTTTCCAAAATCAGGCCCAGTTCCACCCAGGGATGGGGATTTATGGCACAAACCGAGGTTGTCTTGATCCTGTGATCTGAGGGTTGCCAACCTTCACCATCTCTCCAAATATCCATTAATTTACTTTTTGTTTTCACGCTGCTTATCTGACTATTATCCTGTTATAAGTCAAGGTAGGTCAGGTTTCTACTCTGGAAACACCCAAAATTAATTGCTTTTAATTAAAAATTACTTAATAGAGAATGAGTGTAGGCACTGTCCCAACAACAGTGCCTGTCCTGATGATGTGAATGTCTCAAAGCACAGATACCACATCTAAAGAGGATACAGGGAAGATAAAAAAATCCTGTCAGGAAGACTCCGTGGCCATAAATCCATTGATTTGGAGTCAGAGGCACCTTCAGCATCAGCTGAAGAAAACCCAGGTGAAGGAAACAGGTACAGCCTGCAGAGCAAACTACTGGTCCAGCCTGTAAGATCCATCTATAAATTGTATAAAAACCTCCCACGGCTGATGGTGCCAGGCTAGAAAATGGTATCAGCTCCTGCAGTGGCAGAGGAGCAGCTGGGTGCAGACCTCCTGCAACCCCCAGGCTCCTGGGGAAGCTGCACCTGCCCTTGCTGACTTCAGGCTGTGTTTCAACAACTGATATTGAAAACTCTCCGTGACAAGCAGCGGCTGATGGGAAGCATTTCTTAATTCTCATGTGCATTTCTTCATTCTCACATGCATTTCTTCATTCTCTGCAAACCATTGCCCTCCCCAAGATCTCTTTTATGAAGCGTGGGAACCCAGAATGCTGAAGTTGAGTTTCCATTGCTCGTTGGTGTAGTTTGAGAGTCGTTTATTGTGCCTAAGAGGAGCAGTTTTCTGCTAAGAGTTGTGCTACAGATCTGATTCCTCTCTGTGGCCCTCCCACCTTGCAGGCAAGGTCGGAGTTTGCTGATCTAGCAGGCCCTGATTGTTGCTTTTCCCCACCCCTGATCACTTGAAAGGGTTTCTCAAACACACCTGCATCATGATTTTGATGGTCAGTCTCCTAGGGGAGCTTTCACAGGGAGGCAGAGGCAGTCGTGGGGAGGTCCTGCTGCTCTCAGCCCCCTGAGCACAGGAACAGCCCCAGCCCCAGCCTGCAGAGCCTTCTGAGGCTGCTGAGATCTCACAGTAATGGCACAATGGCAGCAAAGTCACTGATTTCTGACTGAGTCCTTTCCTTGGAGCTGCAGTGGAAGTAACACCGACCTGCCAGGGGAAACCTTGGCACTAAAACAGGGGATGTTTCATCAGGTTTCAAGTGCTGGTGCTGCACTTGAGTTGGGGCAACTCCCAGGATCAATCCAGGCTGGGGATGAGCAGCTGGAGCAGCCCTGGGAGAAGGAGCTGGGGGTGCTGTGGGTGAGAGCTGGGACCCAGAACCCCCCCGTGCCCTGGGCTGAGCCCCAGCCTGGGCAGCAGGGGAGGGGGGGATTCTGCCCCTGTGCTCAGGTGAGACCCCACCTGCAGAGCTGCCCCAGCCCTGGGGCCCAGCACAGGAGGGACCTGGAGCTGCTGCAGAGAGTCCAGGGGAGGCACCAGGATGAGCAGAGGGATGGAGCAGCTCTGCTGGGAGGAAAGGCTGGGAGAGCTGGGATTGTTCACCTGGAGAGGAGAAGCTTTGGGGTGACCTCATTGCATCCTGAAGGAGCTGATGGGAAAGATGGAGAGGGAGTTTTTACAAAGGCCTGGAGAGACAGGACACAGGGAATGGCTTCCCACTGCCAGAGGGCAGGGCTGGATGGGATATTGGGCAGGAATTGTTCCCTGGGAGGGTGGGCAGGCCCTGGCACAGGGTGCCCAGAGCAGCTGGGGCTGCCCCTGGATCCCTGGCAGTGTCCAAGGCCAGGTTGGACAGGGCTTGGAGCAGCCTGGGACAGTGGGAGGTGTCCCTGCCCATGGCTGGGGTGGAACAAGATGGTCTCTAAGTTCCCTTCCAACCCAAACCATTCTGGGATTCCATGATTATTTCCCCTTTGCAATTCTTCTAGAAACTTTCTCCAAGTGACAACCACAGGAACACTCAGATTGGGGCTATAAACTGCCCTCCTGCTGCTCAATCAAGGTGCATTGCAGTGAGACTTTAACTCGTGTCCATGGAGACCCAGGTGGAGCAAAGGATGGCACAAGAGAGAGAGTTGCTCTTTTCCAGATGCATCCCTCCCTCCTTCCTGGGGCTGGTCTCCCACCTCCTCCCAAGGGCTTAATTCCCACTGCAGCACTCACATCCATGAAGTGAGCTGGCCTGAGGTCTTCACTTTCCCCTCTTAAACCTGTGGATACTCCCCACCCAGGCCAGCAGACCCACAGGAAAGCTCTCCCGTGTTGCAGAAGGAGGAAACCTCCCTGCACTCCTTGCCATGTCCCAAAAGTGAACACAGCCCATGTGTCCACACACAAAAATGAAAAAATATCCTACCCAAAGCAGCTGTGCCTCCACGGGGAACAGCCCTCATGTTGCTCAGCTGGGGTGTAAGGTTAATTAAGGAACCCCTGGAACAGCCCTTTGAAGTAGGGGCAGTCTGGCCCAATCCTTCCTCTTCCTCCAGATGTCCCAGCCCCTGGGCAGGGCAGGTGGGGCTGAAGAAAGGAGTTTTAGAAAGGAGAAAAGAAAGGAGAAAAGAAAGGAGCTGGGGAAAGAGTGGGAATGGGTGGGAATGCCGCCAAAGGGAAGAGGGCTGGCACTAGGGGGCCTGCCAGAGAGGGCAGGAGAATCTCTGATGATGCCACTGGAGATGTTAGGACTTCCTGGGACCTCAAAAATGTGGAGCAGAGCTCAAGCTGAACAGGTGTTCAGCAGGTATTTAGTGTAAGGAAATATTCTGTATAACAGTGTGTGAGAAAAGAATTTGCTGTTTCTGGGGTTTTCCAGAGTGTCCCTGCAGAAACACCTCTCCTTGAGCACAGAGCAGTGGCCAGTGCAGGAAAAGGTGCTGGGATTTCAGTTTCCAGCTGCTGAGCTCCAGCATCTTCCCAGGCATGCTGCTAGAAGAGCACAGCAGCAGGGTGGTCAAACCCAGGGGTGTCCCACTGTCCAACACTGGACACGAGGACACATCCACTGGCTCTGAAATACTGGCCTCATCTCTTTGGATTGATGTTCCCTCTGTTATTTTAGTCTTAGCAGGTTTATAGCCCTCTGAGGGACGGAGACCGAACTGTCCCTGATGTAAAACAGAAGGAATCCTGCACAAATGAGGGTATTTACTTTATTTGCATTTTAGCTCATTAACCAGGGCAAACCCCTGGCTCGCTGTGTGAGGCAAACCCAAGTGATTCCCTTGTCAGTGCAGATTTTTGGAGCTCCAAGCTCATTCCTCAGGACTTAAGCAATGTTCAAAACACAGCTGCAGGTGCCACCATCCCCGTTTCCAGGTGTGTCCCTGCCACCCCCCAGGGACACCAGGAGCTCCTGGTGCCGGTGTGGATGGAGCTCAGTGGGGATGTAGGTAATTACAGAGGGATTTGGGATCTGGGTTCTGCTCAGAGGGGCACAGCCAGAGCTTCAGATTCACCAGCACAAGCTGCAGCAAGGGAAGCCCCACATTACTGAAATCCAGACTTTTCAGCACATTCCTTGGCTACCTGGAAAAAAAAGGGATATGCAGGATGGTAAAGCTGAGGGGCAATGTGAAAGGATCCATTTGGGTGCAAAGTGATTCACAAAGGGAAAATAACCCAGATGCCACCAGTGAGGGATTGGCCCTGACTGCTGTCAGCACTCCAGAATGACACCCCGATGTTCTGATGGGTGGCCTCTGGAAAGAACAAGTCCAGTGCTCAGGAGCACCCAAAAAAACCCCAAATGCCGTGAGGAATGACCAGGAAGGGAAGGGAGAGCACTCTGACGCCGCAGCACAAATCCACCACGCCCCTGTGTCGTGGATACTGGGAGCAGTTTTAGTCTCCCCATCTCAGAAGGGAGCTGGTAAAGCCTCGGGAAGGATGAAAGAGCCGGGATGGCTCCTGTAGGAGGAGCTATTTAAGCCAGATCCGTCCAGTTGCCTGGGACAGGTCCTGCTGGAAGAAACCAGAGTGCAGCAGATGGCACCAGCTTCAGCTGGGGACAGGTTTGGGTTGGGCAGGAGGAGGGTGCTGCTCCCAGGATACACATTTCCCCTGCAGAGCCCCCTGGTTTGGGGGATGTAGGGAGTTCTTGTGAGTTTAAAAGGGTGATGAACGAGTTAATGAATAGGGAATTCCTTCCAGGGTGCTGATGGCTTCCAAAATGACCCACTTCATAAAATCCCTGAGCAGCAGAGCACCAGAAGCTGCGAGAGCCCCCACGTGACATTTCCCTGCACGTTTTCCTTGTTCTTACACCTTTCCCTGGATTTTTGGGCAGAGTTCAAGACGGGATACTTGGGCTCAGGGAATTTGCACCAATGCAGACATTGTCACACTCTGCTGACACAGGAAATCAAAGAGACCTTCCCTTGTGAAGACGGATGTGATGAGCAAGTGATTTCTGCTTTACATCCTCATTCAAGCTGAGCACCTGGTGATGAAGCCCAGAGCTCAGAGACTGAGGGATGGAAAAATTCAACTCCCCCAAACCATCCTGTTTCAGAACACCTGTGCTACCAGCCTTTCTGAGTCACACAGCTACACACAGGCTGCCTGGGGATCCCACCTCCGAGCAATGCCGGCAGGATAAAAGCCAAGCCAACCAAAATGCTGAATAAGCAGAGGAAACCTGTGCCACTTGCAACGTGTTCACAGCTTCTTTTGCCAGCAGAGAAGGGTCCTGGGCTGCTGGGTGATTCACTCTGTGTCATTTGGCTCCCCCTCAGAGGTGAGGGTTTCGGAATTACTCACGGCCCCGTGCTAACGGATCGGCCCTGTGGTGTTGGTGAGGTTTGCCTCGTAGCTTTGCACCCTGTGAACCCAAAGAGCTGCTGAGCAGGTGACTCCAAAATGAGACCTCCATGCTCCTTTTTTTCCTCCCCAGCTTGAGGCAGGTTTCATTCCAATGAGTCCTTGTTGCAGACACGCTGGTTTGCTCGTGGCTGGTATTGATTGAGACTCGGCAGAGCAACCTCAGCTCTTCACTGGGAAGAGGCAAATGGGCTTTAATTATTGATGATACAGAGCTCTTAACCATGACCCAGGCAGCACAGATTCATTTCCAAAATGCCAGAGCCTGTCTTTTCTAATCCAGCTCACACAAGGGAGGATGGAAGAGGCTTTGGTGCAGACTGCTTGGGGGCCTGGGCACGGCCTGGCAGAGATGGAACAAGGTGGAGTGAGAGGGCTCAAGCACCTAAAAAGTAAAACCCTCTTCTGACTCCATAGATGCTTTTTCCTCCCCTCTCTCAATTTCTTCCCCAAAGAAACTAGAATGTGACACACAAGTACAAAAAAGAAAAACCCCAAAGCCTTCCTTAAGCTGTATGTCCAAAACTCTTGTAAATGGAAAGTGTGGAAGCCAGAGAAAATTGGGGTTTGTGCCAGATAGGGCTATTTTTAAAGTCCCCCAGAGAATTCCTTTGTCCTTCTCTCAATAAAAAGCTAATAGTGGACCCTGCACAGGTGTGTTTTTAAAGGTGTAAAGAGTTGCCCAAGAAGTTTGAGGGATCAGGAGATACTGTTGTGAGGACTGTGGTTCCTCAGCCTGGCTGGGATGCAGCTGTAGGGGAAAATATCCACCTTGATCAGTGTAGATGGATTTATGAGGTGACTACAGTTGTGAGGCCACCCTCAGCCTGTGCTTTCTGCTGAGCAGAGGCTTGGTTTATTTTCCCCCACTTCTCAACTCCACGGCCACCTTTGTTTTAGCCATGAAGCCTCCACGGCCAAACAAATATTTTTATTAATACTCACCAGCAAAAATATAAACAGATACTGAGTTAGAACCACAGGCTCAGCTCTGATTGTTTGACCTTTAGTTTCTATTGACAACAGCAAAGTAAACAATTTCTCTGGGGACTCAATGCTGATTTCTGCCACAAGTAAGAAAGAACATGAGATGAACACAGTGAGCTTTAAGTTATTGAACAGAGACCTGAAGCCATTGAAGCTGGGAGCTGCCCTGGAAGTATTGATGCCAGTGGAGCAACGAGTGCCCCTTGCAAAATGCCACTCTTTGCTCATCTTACAGGCAGGGACAAGTTGAATTTGGATGGATCTGCCCAGTGGTGTGGACCTGAGCTAAAGTGGACTTGAGAAGGGTGTCTGCCCTCCTGGCCTGCACTCAGGGTGGGTTGTCAGAGCCAGCAGCTCCCTTGAGGAGCGTGAATGGGCAGGGAGGTTCCTGTGCACAGTTCTGGTGCTCCAGGAAAAGAAGGACATGGAGCTGTTGGAGCAGGTCCAGAGAAGGCACCAAGCTGCTGAGGGGACAGGAGCACCTCCCCTGTGGAGCCAGGCTGGAAGAGATGGGGCTGTGAGAAGGTTGTATGGAGACCTCACAGCTCCTTCCAGGGTCTGAAGGGGCTACAGGGAAGATGGAGAGGGATTTCATCAGTAACTGGAGTGGCAGGACAAGGGGGAATGATTTCCCCTGCCAGAGGGCAGGGTTAGATGGGATATTGGGAAGGAATTCCTCCCTGGCAGGGTGGGCAGGCCCGGCACAGGGTGCCCAGAGCAGCTGTGGATGCCCCTGGATCCCTGGCAGTGTCCAAGGCCAGGCTGGACACCGGGGCTTGGAGCAGCCTGGGATGGTGGAAGGTGTCCCTGCCATGGCAGCGGGGAGGAACTGGATGGTCTCTAAGTCCCCTTCCAACCCAAACTGTTCCCTCCATCTGTAATTTTATGATTCAAGCAGAGCAGGGAAGCAAAACCCCAGATCCCATGGCTTTGTGGCCAGGTAGGAAAACATCAAAACCTCAAACGTCAAAGAACCTGCAGTGAAAGTAAAAGGTAAAAAGCCCTGGTTTTAACATATCCATTGCTCTCAGCAAAGAGCAACAGGCAGGCTGGATGTTGTCCAGTCTGTGCTGGGATGGCTGATGCAGCAGACAGCCCAAGGCCTGCAGCAGCCGGAGGGTTACGGTCACCCCATGTGCCGCCCTGACCTTTCGGGAGCCGCGAACCCGCCCTCCCTCCCATCCCTCCCCCACAGCCTGGGACAGCTGTAAACATCCCCATCATAAAGACACAATTGTAAGATCCTATTTATTTGCCATTAGGAGCCGGGCTGGCACGGGCCTGGGTTGCCTGAGGGGCTGGGCGGGCAGAGCCCCTCCGTGTGCCCTCCTGCCCGCCCGGGCACCACTGCATGCAACAAATGCCTCTGGCCCAGCCCTGTGCCCCTCCCAGCAGAGCCTGGCGCCAGCATCCCTGCTGCCAGATGGAAACAACAACCCCAAACCCAGCTCTTCCCATCCCTGCTGCTCCCCCCGGGTGCAGGAGCCGAGGGTGGGGAGGAGGGCAGGAAGTTGCTGACGCGTGCGGTTGGATTTCGGCCTGAACGCCATCCAGAAAGGAGCACCAAATATTAGTAAACAGATCAGGAAACATTTCCGTGTTTGGCAATAGCTGCGCTTTCCCATCTCCAGTGGTCTTTCCACCAGGGAAAAAGACCCCCACTCAGTTGCTTTGCTCAGACTGGAGCAGCTCAGATCCTGGAGCCCCTTCAAACGCAGCTCTCTGGGCAGGTGCTGCAGCAGGACTCTGATCTGGGCACGGGTCCGGCTCCTGCAGAGCAAAGGGTGCATGCTCCCAGACATCCCAGGGGATTACAGGATCCTGCAGCCCCGTCCAGCATCTCCGCCGCCATCCAGGCTGAGAAGGAGAGGATCAAGATGCTTGGCCTATATTGCTTTGGAAAAGAAGATTATGAGGCAGTTTCCTTGCCGTGCCTTGAAGAGGGAATGACTGTGTTCCCATGGGCTCCTCGGGGCAGGGACAAAAGGCCTGTCAAGTCCTGCTGCTTCAAGCTGCAGTCGGTCCCGTTAGGAAAACGACAGGGGAATGAATCAGGCGCTGCATGAAATCCTGGTTTTACCATTTATCAGCATCCTGGGACGAACCCAAGCTGCTCCTCTTGCGACACGTGAGGGAAATGTAGCAGTCCCTGATTGCAGAGGGCTGAACTGCCCCAAACCTGTGTTTCTGTGCTCCTCACTGTGACTTCTGTCGCACTCACTGATACGTGGCAGTCGACACAGACACTGCACTTGAGGTGCTTCATTAGAATCATCAGAAGGCTTCAAGTATCTTCATCTTGTTATTCAAAAGTCTTCATATCTTTCTTCTGTATCCTCTAAGAGCAGCTCCACACAGCTCTGGCTCTGTCTCTCTTCTTCAGTTCTGGCTCATTCCTTCCTGTCCCTAGCATGGCCGCCTCACCCTGTCTGTCCTATGTACAATATCTTACCTTCTCTGTCCCTCACACAACCTCCTGTCCCTGGGTCTTCACAGCACGGCCAGCAGACTCCAACTGACCTCTTCCCAGTTAACTCACTCTTTATTATGCCCAAGGTTGTGAGGGCAAGGCTGTTTCTACTCTAGGATAATTAACACAGCTGTAGCATATCAGAGGGGAGACTGCCTTCAGCAGCATCGCCTTTTGTCTTCCCACAGACTTCTACTCAACAGGTTCAAGTATAGGGGCTTGGATAAAAAGCATGTGATCAAGGGCTGGTTTTGGAGACGAGAGCTCATTTTTGGGCACAGCACCTCCCACTGCAGGTGTTGAGGGATGTTGATGTGGGATGGAGGTGCCACCAGCAGGAGGAAGAGGAACTGAGAGGATGAGGGTCAGAAGTGAGGCTTGTAAGGGGAAAATCATGAGATTTTGATGAGACACTCCTGCTTCACAGACAACAGCAACCCTAAAAGCAACGGAGGAAAAAGAAACAGAATTTGCCTTTTTTCATGTTGAACTCCATGAGATGGTGTGAGAAACCATCTGATCTAACACCTTGTGTGACCAAGTCGTGTGACTGCACGAATCATCCTACACAGACACCTGGTGATGCTGAAGGTGACACTGTGACACCCACAGCTTGCCACTTACTTTGCCACTGGTTGTTTCCACTGATGCCATCAGTGCTGCCTGCCATAACTAACAAATGGCGTGTCCATTTGGGAACCAGGGGCTCCAGGGAGATGCCACCACACCTTGTGCTCTCACCATTTCAGTCTCCTTCCTACACCTTTGTCCTGCTTTTTCTGGTTGGCAAAGATAAGGGGAAATGGCCCCAAGCTGTGCCAGGGGAGGCTCAGCTTGGACAGCAGCAGGAATTTCTGCATGGAAAGGGTGCTCAGGCCTTGGCAGGGGCTGCCCAGGGAGCTTTGGAGTGCCCATGGCTGGAGGTGTCCCAGGAAGGGCTGGAGGTGGCACTGAGTGCTCTGGGCTGGGGACAAGGTGGGCATGGGGCACAGCTGGGACTCCATGGGCTGGGAGGGATTTTCCAGCCTCAGGGATCCTGGAATTAATTTCTCCCCCAACACCAAGAGCTTGGAGTTCTTATTAAACAGAGAGTGGACATCACACCTCCTTCAGGGGCTTCAGCAACCAGATCCAGCAGCCTGCAATCCTTATGGAAACAGGAATTTCATCCTCCCTGCACCCTGAAATCCTCCCCTGAGTGCTTTCTGCACTAACATGAAATTCTGCCTCTTGTTGCACATTTAACCTCTCACAAGGGCCATGTTTCAAGCACTCATTTCTCCTGGCAGGGGCTGCCCAGGGAGCTTTGGAGTGCCCAGGCTGGAGGTGTCCAAGGAAGGCCTGGAGGTGGCACTCAGTGCCCTGGAGGGTTTTTCCAGCCTCGGGGGATCCTGGGATCCTCTCCACACCAACCGAAAGCATCCCCAGGGAATTCCTCCTGCAGCCTCGCGGCCCAGCTGGGAAGTTACTGCCGGATTCCAGGGGCTTTGCTGGGAACGGGCCGGGGCTCAGTCGCGTGCTCAGCTCCTGCAGGGCTCATCTCCAGCCCTCCCTGGCCCGGGGAGAGCACTGAACGTGCCGGGGCGTTCTAACGAGCTTTCCAAATGGTTCCTACCCCTCTGCTCCCAGGCCAGGCTTCCAGGGAGCAAACAGAGCTGTGCCGAGGCGTGGACAGAGCCGGAATCCTTTCCTAGCCGTGGCCAACTGGGAATAAGAGTTACTTCTTTATAGCAGATGTGTAGCTCAAAGTTCACCATAAGGGCACTCACATCGAGAGCACAGCGTGTATTGTTCTGCGAGAAGGCTCAGCTCAGCCCTTCAAAAGACTCTGGAACAACTAATTTCATTATTCAAAGAATAAAGTGAGGCAGAGGGAGCCAAAATTTAACCCTCTGGCCGCTCCCTGGAAGCAGGGATTTCTTTAGCACCCTGTGCTCACAGATGCAGGCAGAAAATCTGCCTCACAGTGTCCCAGCTCTGTTTTTCTCACTAGTTTAAGAGTTGGATATCTTATTCCTCTCCAATTGACAGCCTGGACGCAGGCCAGGCTGAGCACCCCCACATGAAGCCCTCTGTGTGAACACTGCATCAGCAAATGTGGCTCGGGATTTTCATCTCCACTTATGACCTCCAGGGAAAATCAGAAGCAAAATATATATATATATATATATATATGGGGTTTTTTTAAAATTATCCATACAAAAAAAGATTGTTCTCTCCCTGACCAAATTAAAAAAAAAAAAAAAAAACAAGACTTGCAGACAAGAAGAAGATGAGTCCCACAAGAAAAATTCACCTATTTTTAGGCAGATTTGAGCAAAGAAAAACACACTCCTCCAAATCATGTTCCCTCCTTGTCCAAGACTTGCTTGACGGTGTGGCTGGGGCATGAACTGTTCCTGAAATTCTCCCTGCCCGACCAAATCCCTCTCTCTGGAGCTGAGCTGCTCGCTCAGCATCAATCCTACCTGTGAGTTCTAAGGGAAAAGCCCAGGACACCCAAAGAAAATCCTCCCCAGAGCAGCAGGCGGATAAAGGGCGAGTCAAGGACCAGGACCATGTGCAGGTGGGTCCCTCTCATTTGCTGTTTCACTTCCCAGTCCCAGCACACGGTGCAGGGGGTGGAATTCAGATGAGCTCCTTTATCTGAAGAAACAGCCAGGAACCATCTCCAGCCACGTTTGGGGCAGAAATCCCATTTTTCTCCCCAAGCCAGAGCTGCTCAAAAAATCCTTTGGCAAGGGGCACCAGCTGGAGCTGTGATAGGTGACGGGGATTATTTCCACTTCTCCCGCCTTGCTGTGCTTGCAGCTTGCAGTCCCCAGCCGCCCCCAGGACTGCCTTCTCCATCACAGGAAAGCGGGATTTGCACTGCACAGGTGCGCTGAGCGAGGCAGCAAGCCCCGAACGAGCGGGATGCAGGGTTTGGAGCAGCCTGACCCCAGCTCTCCCTGTACAGAGCAATAGCCCGTGGCTATTGCAACAACACATCTGCGAGCAGTCCGAGAACAGAACTCCCTTTGTCCCGGCGTGTTCCCGAGGCTCCGTCCCTCCCGTGCGAGCGGGAACGGCGGCCGTGCCTGCCTAAGCTGCGAGGTGCTGAGCTGGGATTTTCTGCGCTCGGAGAAGGTGGCGAGGGAGAGAGAGTGGCTGATCCGCTCCTCTCCTGCCAGCTCATCCCCTTTCCCTGCGCTCTGGGCAAGGGAAGCAGCTGCCGGGACAGAGGCTGACCTATATTCCAGCGCTGACTGCCCACCACGTTTGTCATTTTTATTTTATTTTTATTTTATTTTTAAATAACTTACTTAAAATTTTAATTTTTATTATTATTTTTAATTTTAATTCTTGTTGCACACACACACACACCCCCAGTCTAGGCTGAAAAAGGCTGCTCAAACCCCTGGCCCGGTGCAAGCATCGCTGCAATGTCCCGCGCTGACTGCCCACCACGTTTTTCATTTTATTTTTATTTTTATTTTATTTTTAATTAACTTATTTTAAGTTTATTATTTATTTTTATTTTTATTTATTTTTATTAATTTCATTTAAATAATTTTTATTATTATTTTTTTAATTTTAATTTTTTTTCCCATCCCCCGCTCAAACCCCCCGCCCGGTGCAAGCAGCATCGCTGCAATGCCCCGAGAGCAGCAGCTTTGCTCCGCAGCCCCGCGGCGATGGCCCCGCGAGGGAGATGCGAGCGCAGATAGCGCTGAGAAAGGAAGGATGTGCCGGGCCGGGCGCAGGTGAGGGAGGAGGCTGGGCTGCAGAGCAGATCATGTCACAGCTCGCTGCGGGTGACCGCAGCGCCCCCGTGACCGGCCGGGCGCTGGGGTGGCGGGGGCACGGCGGAACCGGCTCCGTTTCCCGCAGCAGCGCCGGGATGGGCCCAGCCCGGGCTCTGTCTGCCCTTCCCCCGATGCTGGCAGCGAGGGGAACGGCCACGCACCCCTGGCTGGGTTTTCCCGTGGTGCCGCTCCGCTGTTACGGGATGAAAATTGGGAAATGACGGGAATCGTGAGGTTTTTCCAAGGGTTTCATCAGCACAGCCTCCAAGGTGACAGCAACCTGCCCGGCACGCCCTTTACTCAACACAAAATCTCTCCACCGGCGTTGAGCCGTAACTCTCTCCCTGTTTCTGTTTATTTACCTCCAGGGGAGAAATTTTGCTTGGCTCTTCTCGTAAAGAAAGCCAGTCGCTCTCCCTCCTCCTCCTCCTCCTGGGCAAAGGGGCTGTTCCGTGCCCCGAGGGGCTGCCTCTGCCACAGCCGTGCCGGTGTCAGCCCCGGCTGATCCCGGAGGTGCCACCTGAAAGTGGGAATTAAGCACAAATCCCAAGGAGGCTGCCAGGGAGGCGCTGCCGTGAGCCGGGCACAGCGGCAGCAGAAGGCTCCGGGATTTCAGGGCTTCAGCTCTGCCGCACAAAGCGGCTTAGGGACGGCACAGCTGAGCCAGAGGCTGGATTAGAGGCAAAACCGGCTCTGGCTCCCGGGAAATCTCTGCACAGGGGCTCAAGGTGCTCGCTGGGCAGCTCAGAGAGTGCCCTGGGAGCACCCGGTCTCCTGGTTCCAGCACAGCCTCTTTCCTGATGGCATGGCACAGCCTCCTGATGGCCTGGCACAGCCTCCTGATGGCCTGGCACAGCCTCCTTCCTGGTGACATGGCACAGCCTCCTGATGGCATGGCACAGCCTCCTGATGGCCTGGCACAGCCTCCTGGTGACATGGCACAGCCTCCTGATGGCATGGCACAGCCTCCTTCCTGATGGCATGGCACAGCCTCTTTCCTGGTGGCATGGCACAGCCTCCTGATGACCTGGCACAGCCTCCTGGTGGCCTGGCACCACCAGAGTCGGTCACTCTGGAATTGGCAAATGCTGCCCTCGCCCAGGCAGCCCCAGAGCCCTCGGGCTGGGGCCGGTGACCCAGACAGGACTGCAGGGTTCGGGTGGCACAGACTCAGGTTCCTGTTCCCTGCACTGACTCAAGGAGGAAGCTCCTCTGGGCCGGTGTCACACACAGAGCTCTGCTGTCAGTCTGGGGCTGTGGCAGCACAGCACTGCCCCTCCAGCCAGAGGAAATGTGGTCACAGGGCTGCTTTCAGCTGGGCAGCACCTCCCACCTGCAGCTGCCTTTTAAAAGTAACAACAAACAAACAACAAGCAAATACAAAAAAGCCCCAAGTCTCCAAAACTGAATTAATCTCTTAATTTATTTCTTTTCATATGCTGGTGCAAAACCACGGCCCAGGTCTCTGGAGACAGAGGAGACTTGTCTGGTTGATTTACTGGGATTTTCCCTGGATGGACATGACTTCTGGTTAACTGGCAGATCCATCCCTTGCAGCCTTGTTCCCATAGTCCCTGACCCTATTGTAAGAGCAGTGGCTGCAGAGGGTGCCGGGGCCAGCCCTGCTAAGGGAGGTCCCCTGGGTGGAAGTTACCACAGCTGGGAGCTGAAAGGCTTTGAGAACCCATGGCCCTGGCTTCCCTTGTGATGGGGAAGACAAGAGCATCGTGGTCTGGGAGCTGGAAGGCCCCAGTCCCACTTCAGGCAGTGGCTGGGCTCGTGGCACAGCTGAGAGCAGACACAGCCATCCCCCTTGTCTGGGAACAAGGAGAGAGTGGCTGGAATGGACGAGCCGCCAGTTCATCGAAAATCAGGGCAAGTCCCAGGAAATCAACCAGACAAGTCCCTTCTGTTGCCACCCTTCTGGATACAGTGGCCTCTTTGAAAGATCACCCTGCCACTGGCCTTGTGTGGGAATTCCACATCTCCCCGCTCCCAGCCTTCCCCCTGCCCGGAGCACCTCCAACAAAGTGTCCTCTCCACCTTAAAAAAACCCCAAGGAGTTTTTATCTAAATCATCTTAATCTGGAGGGATGCTGCAGAACAGAGGCATTTTGGGAGGCTGGCATGGTATTTTCAGCAGCAGGAATTTCTGCATGGAAAGGGTGCTCAGGCCTTGGCAGGGGCTGCCCAGGGAGCTTTGGAGTGCCCATGGCTGGAGGTGTCCCAGGAAGGGCTGGAGGTGGCACTGAGTGCTCTGGGCTGGGGACAAGGTGGGCATGGGGCACAGCTGGGACTCCATGGGCTGGGAGGGATTTTCCAGCCTCAGGGATCCTGGGATATGAGGAAGGAGCAATTTGAGACTCGCTGGGATTCAAAAATGCTCCAAATTGAACATCTCATGGCTCAAAAAACATCTCTGAATCTGTGAGTCGGGCACTTCGAGGGATCAGGGTGACCAAAGCTGAAGTTTGCAAAAAGGACAGAGGCAGAGACATCTCCACTGGTCTGCCACTCCTGGAATCAGAGGCTGCTGCTGATACAAAGCCCCTGAAAGAGCATCACAGCTCTTCAAAGAACAACCATTTGAGAGGAACAACACAGTGTTGAGCCAAAGATGCTTCACATCCAGTTTTCTGCCTACTTTTAAAATGAACAAGTCTTAAATCCTTAGTGTCAGTTAAAATACTGCACTAGAAATGGCCAAAGGCAGCAGTAAATTACATTGGTGAGGTGCTGTGACACAGGATGTCAGATTTGGGTGAAATGCAGGGGTAAAATAAGAAAAACAGAGGCTGAACTGTACTCCTCTAATGGTTTAAATTCTGTCTGCTAAATTTTGTTATTTTTAGTGCTGTGGTAGAGAGGTACTAGACTTGTGATCCATGATTGAAGAGGAAGGGCAAGTTAAAATCCAATTTAGAATAAATAAATTATTTCTTAGTAATTTCTGAGCCCATCCAGTGCCACCCCCTGTCACAGACAGGGACATTTTCCACTGTCCCAGCCTGGGTGGGGCTGTCCAGCCTGGCCTTGTCCAGCCTGGACAAGTGTCCTGTCCAGCCTGGCCTTGGACACTGCCAGGGATCCAGGGGCAGCCACAACTGCTCTGGGCACCCTGTGCCAGGGCCTGCCCACCCTCCCAGGGAACAATTCCTGCCCAATATCCCATCCATCCCTGACCCCTGGCACTGGGAAGACATTCCCCCTTGTCCTGTCACTAGGACAAGGAGTAAATAAGGAGTTTCCATGGAACAAACTCTGCAGCTTCATGGATTTTTGTGCTGCTTCAAGTCAGGCTCATCTCCTTGACATAATTTTCACGGGCTGTAAAAGTATCAGGAGACCTGGCAAGAGTGCTGGAGCTCCATGCCTCTGCCTAGAGCCAGGGAAAGTCTTACTTCAATCAAAGTAACTACTCTCTGCACAGATACTGGAAAATCCAATTTAATTCCATCCCAATAATTATTCCAGCGCACCGATACATCTTCTTGTTTTTTGCAAGATGATGCTGATGTTAAACTCAAATTCAATCCATCACAGCAAAATTCATAACAGGTCTAGAGGAAGTTTAGCAGCCTGACTTTGAAATTGCTGTAAATGAGGCTTCACAGCCTCTGCAAGGCTCATGGCAGACTCTATGCAGCCATCGAAGTTGGAACGAGTGAATCCATCACCCCCGCAGATCAGGAGAGGCTGAGTGTGAAGAATCATCTGTCCTGGACAATTGGGCACAGCTCTTGTAACCTGGAAATGAAAAACATAAAGGGTGTGGGAAGAGAGAGTGTTTTATTTACCTGAATGTCACACCAGAAGGATCTGCATTCCTGAGAAGCACATCACAGAACCACTGAATGGTTTGGGTTGGAAGGGACCTTAAAGCTCAGCCTGTTCCACCCCCTGCCATGGGCAGGGACACCTTCCATTGTCCCAGGCTGCTCCAAGCCCTGTTCAGCCTGGCCTCCCACTCCAAAAGGTAGATCCAAACATTAACCATCAAAGTATCATAGTAAAATACTTATTTCTGGGAGTTGAATACTTATTTCTTAGAGTAAAACTTCATTGTGTGTGGCAATTTGGAAACTTTACAGCCCCTTCTGTTTTATTCTCAGCCCATCTCAGCAGAAAGGACTTGTCTGACCCTGGTGTAGAGATCCAAAAAGGTGTGAGGGTGATCTCACATCAGCAAAGTGGGGCTTGCAAAATCCCAGACGGGTTCAGCACAGGAAAGGGAACCTCGTGTCTCTGGGATCACAGAATCCCAGGATCCCTGAGGCTGGAAAATCCCTCCCAGCCCATGGAGTCCCAGCTGTGCCCCATGCCCACCTTGTCCCCAGCCCAGAGCACTCAGTGCCACCTCCAGCCCTTCCTGGGACACCTCCAGCCATGGGCACTCCAAAGCTCCCTGGGCAGCCCCTGCCAAGGCCTGAGCACCCTTTCCATGCAGAAATTCCTGCTGCTGTCCAAGCTGCTAAAGCATGATACAGAGAGTATCCATTTTATTTTCTTTTGATAATTTCTTGCATTTCCACCCAGTAAACCACTACTGTATCCCCTCCTGGGACTGTCAGCTTCCAAGGAATCTTGCTAAATCCAGGGGATTTTTCCACTGATTCAAATGTACCCTCAGCTGGCCACTGCCAGCCAGCCACTCTCCGCCACTGCCAAGTGTGGATGAGCTGCAAAGCACCCACATTTACGTTGCTGGCTGCATTTCCTGCTACTGAGTGTTAGCATCTCTTCAAAGGAGGAAGCTAGCTGAAATGACCAGTTGTAAGCCCTCACCCTTTATTCAGCTCAACAGAGGAGTCTATCCAGGTATGGCAAATCCAGAGATTCTCCCTCAGACGAGTTTTAAGCCAGTACTTAATTTATTCCTGAATTTTTTCTTACAGATCAAGCTGAGTACAAACAATGCAGAAAAGACTTGGCAGAAAAAGGCTTCTCTGAGTGTCCTTTCATCTTAGCCACCCAGTGTTCATTTGCTGCTGGCTGTACCAAACAGCTCCTACCCCTCCTGCTATTTGGTCAAAGGTTGGACTTGATGATCTTGGAGGTGTTTTCCAGCCTCAGTAATTCCCCACCCAGTGACTCTGCCACAGACACACAGGGTGGGTCAAGAAGCTGTTGGCTCTGAATGCTAATGGTGCCTTCACCACAATCAGAGCAAGGGGATCCAGAATTGCAGCTGTGCTGCTAAGCAGTGTCAGTAGAATTTTGGAAGTCCTAATCCCTCATCTGCCACGGATAATTGTAATGTCTGCATTTTAATCCCAGGATTGTGTTTGGCCATGTGAAGGATGTTACAGCCGGATTTAATTAACAAGTAGGACAAATCCCATCTAAAAGAGTCGGGGGAAAGATGCACCCATCTTATCAGTTCCCTTGGCCTCTGTGGCAGCAGCTTATTATAATTGAAAGTAAAGAGAGCTTTAGGAGAAAGAGGGAGCTCTGTCCCAGATATTTCATTTAAGCAGTGATTATTTTATAGGGTGGCATTAGAGATCTCTTTACTGAGATAACGGGTTTGACCTACACGGAATTATTTGCAACCTAAGACATATTGACATTCATCCACCAATTACAGACTGGTGATAATTCCTCTTGTGACACCAGCAGCCTTGGTTGGCAGCAGCAAGGGAAGCAGGAGCTGGATGGGCTTTGGGAACCCTTTCCAGAGCTGGATCCAACTCTTCTGCCCCCTCCCACCCACAGCTCTCGTGAGCACCAGCAGTTCCCAGCAGAAAAGACCAGATGTCACAACCAGGGAACCTTAACAGTGACACCTGTTTTTCCCAAAAAACCTCCCTGAACTGATAAAGAGGAACTTAGAACACCCCACGATTTTGATATGTTTTATATAAATATTAATACCCACGCTAAGGTTGCTTTTGCAATCCACCAATACTTTGCTGGCAGAAAAATAAACTTTGTGCTAACGAGACCAGGTTCCCAAATTGGATGCAGATCAAGGGGTATGAGCAGACTCCACAAGAGCCATCCACAGCAACTTCAAAAAAGGAAAAAATTTTAGGGGACTGCTTTAAAAGTAAATATTTTGCATCAACCTCCACGTTCAAATTCACCAATGTAATTTAACTGGAGAGGCTTTGGGTAAACATGGATACACACTCCAATACTTCAGGAAATGGCCAGCAACTTCCTTGGATTTTTTAAAAGAAGACAGCAAAATATACACATTTTGCTATTATTACCCTTAGGTAGTTTACTTTAAAATACTTTTTGCATAATATTCTGGTAAATTGAGCTGGGCCAAATCAAATAATAACAATTAGTGTGTCTGCACTTCTGCCTCTTCTGTGGCAGGGTGGGAATTTTGCTAATGATACCACATACCTTCAGACGCAGAGAGACCCATTGAGTCATGATTTTCAAATACCAGTGAAAATCCCACCAAATTACGTGGGATTTACTTCCTTCCTGTACACGACTCCTACCCTTACTTAGTAACAGAGCTGCAGAACTCGCCACCGAGCCAGGCCCAAAATGTGAAAAAAAAAAAAAATGGCTGAAAATCACCTGGCTTTCGCTGGCCAGCCCTGGATGCTGCTCATGGTGATGCCTTAAGTTTCAGCTTTCATGTTTCTCAGATACTGTGCTGCCTAGGGGTGCAGCTCTGAGCCTCACATTCAGTGAGCTCCCTTCACAGTGCAGGGACACAAAACAAATCCTCTTCCTGCTGGAGACCAAGGACAACTTTCAGCCCAAAAGCACAAACAAGGGTGGCTGGAGGGAGGAACAAACAGGATGGGACCTCACAACCCAAAGCTGTAATTGCCCAATTAAACCCCAATATGCAGATGGACCAAAACTTGTAAAAGTGTAAGACCTTGTGACCAGTTTTGTGACCATTTTGGATCCACCGTGGGTGTAGCCCTTGTCAGGCTCTTGTCCTGCCCAAGGTGCACCCTAAAGGCCTTTCAATAAATATCAACTTTATTCTCTGGCTCTGTCCAGTCTCTGTTTCAGGTCAGCCTTCCAAAGGCACCAATGGCTACATGGAAGAATATGTCATGGATATTGAGCAACCATCCTCTTTCCTCTTGCTGCCTGAGGATGGCAAATGCAGCCTCAGCCGGTGCTCCCAGCTGGCTAGTCCCACCAGGGAGTACCTGGGAGTATCTCCATCTCTGGCACTTGATGCTGCTGGGTTTAGGCAGGGAGGGCACAATCCTCTGCAGGTGGCTGAGGATGATTTGCTGCACCTCTGCAGGGTCTGACTCCAGGTGCTCCCTTCCAAAGGTCACCGTCGTGTGCACCACCACTGAGGGCCCAACTTCAGGAGACTCTGAAAGAAAGAAGGAGAGAGGAGAGGTGCTTTTGAAGGATTGCTCATTCACACCTGCCTTCCCCACATGCTGACAATTGTGCCTCTGGCCTAGGATTCAGTAAGAAAAAAAAAAAATAACTGTGGTGCCACCCTGTTCTTCCAGATGGGAAAAAAGCACAAGGAGCAACAGCACAAGTTGTTTGCAACAAGAACACAAGTCAAGGAGGACAATCTCTGCAACCACCTGGCCTTGGACACTTTCAGGGATCCAGGGGCAGCCACAGCTTCTCCAGGCAACCCGTGCCAGGGCCTCACCAGCCTCACTGTGAAAAAATTGGGCTTTTTATCTCATCTAAATCAACCCTCCCTCAGTTTAAAACTATCACCCTTTGTCCTATCACCAAAGCGTGTTCTCATCTTTTGAATATGAAATCATAGCTCAGGTGCTGCCATTGATCCCAGCAGACTCGGAAAGGGCCAGGCTTTGTTCCATCTGGGGCTGGCTGCAGGTTCTCTGCAGCAGGTGACTCCTGTCCCTGCTGGCCTGTTGGCTAACAAGCTGCAGCCAGAGAATCTGCCTGGATTAGGGGATTTTTGGGCTCAGGGACTTCCCTGTGCCAAGGCAGGATGAGGATCCAACAGATCATTCCCACTCCAGGAGCAGGATGGAGCAAGGACACGGCATGGGTTATTCCAAGTTCCAGCTGAGCTGGTTGTTCAATTAAGTGATTCCTTCTTCCTCCCTTACCCAGCAACTCCCTCCTTTGGAAGCAGAAAGCCTCTCCTGGTTAGACCTTTGTTTGAACTAGAGCATTCTTAGAAGATTTTAGTTTCAGCAAGTGAGTGTTTTCTGACCAAGGAATCCACCAAAGAAGAGGCAATTGAACACTTCCTGGCTGCTGGGCAACAAGCTTGATAAACTCCTTATCTCTGCTCTGCCAGTGAAGAAATCTCCAGCTCCTCAAGCCAGAAATCCCCTCTGGGAAGATGACACATTCCAGCTTTCCAAAGGCAACCAAAACGTCTTCCCCTGGCCAGCTCCCTGTCCTGGGCTGATCTCCTCAGAGGTGCAGCAGTTCCAAATCTGCAAGTGTGAAACCCACAGCTTTAAATTCCTGTGGAAGGAACCCTCCTCTGAGTCTCTTGGGTGGGCCAGCTCAGCCAACCCTTGCTCTTGGAAACTGTGGAAACGTGGCAAAAAGGGCAGGAGGATGTTCCCTGGTTTCACAGCTACCACAGGACATATCTCTGCGGGCATCAGAAATGCCACCCAGACTTTCCTTCCCCTTCCTGGGGCAGAAACCAGGTATTCTGATGTCTCTGCAGACACAGGCAGGGACAGAAGACCAAGGAGACCAAAAACCCCGTTCCTGTGTGAGTGGAGCACCCCTGGGACAGGGTCCTGAGTGATGGAAAACTGAATCTTGATGTAGAACCTGGGAATGAGGGGAAAGGTTTCTGGACTGTGAGCAGGAGGCAAGAGCCATCAGCTTCTGAACGTTTTGGGACTGTCTCAACATTCATCATCAATTCCCAGCTGGAGGAATCATCCAGGCTGGGTAGAAAAAGGGAAGGAGAGACTGCTGACAGTGAGAATTCATACAGGGTTAAGCCTGTTGGGAGTATTATCTTCCAGAAAAAGGATGGGGCTAATAAAAGATGCCCTGGAGGAGAGCAGAGAGAACAGAGCCCAGGGCCACTTCCCCAGCACAGTGGCTTGCAGCCCAAGGGAAGGACATCTGGTGTCAGGAAGGTGGCTCTGAGCTTTGAGTAACACATTTAGTGCAGAACTGTGGTGTCCTGGTCCAGCTGCTGTCACTGTCAGAGGGGGATGAAAAGGCCCGTGGGTGAATTGCTCCAGGCAGTGACAACGTGAACAGTCTGTGGTGCCAAGTCCTCCCACAGGGATCTCCTGCTGCCCTGGCAAGTTCTCAGATGGTTCTAAGGGTGTAAAGTCAGCTTCTCTGGTGGCCACGTCCTCCCTACCATCAGTCTCAGGGAAGGAGTGAGACAGAGAAATTACAATAAAATAAAACATATGAAATCATGACTACAACAATGAAACAAGACATATGTTCTTGGAGAAAGCTCACAGTGGATCATCTGCCCACCAAAATAGTCTTCCTGGCAAAATGCAAAATCTACTTTGCTGTGGTGAATCTATGCCAAGGTCAGGGTTCAGAGCCCCTAAACAGAAAAAGAATTTTAGAGATGAGATGTGATCCCTGGGCCTGAAGTTCCCTTAGCAGAGAGAGCATCACCAGAGCATAAAAGCCACAGGATCCATTTGGTAAATGGTCAGCACGGTTTCTATCACTTTCTGTGAGCGTGACAGGTTAGAAAAGGAACTGTGGAAATGGAGGAACTGGCAGGTTAAATGGATCTCAAGGTGCCAGGATGGGGACAGAGCACAGTGCTCTTGGGGCTATATTAATGGGGCACCCTAAGAAGGACCCACCTGCTCTTCACCTGCCAGAGGAGACTTGGGAAAGACAGGGAGAAGCAGCTATAGCTCCTACTATTCCCAGGAAAGCAAAAGGCAACTGGATTTGCCCGAACAACAATATTCTAGGAGAGAAAATCATGTCTGAAGGCCATTCTGGAGCACATCTGTGGCTCACAGACTCTGCAGAGCCCATAAACCCACTGACCCTCAGGAGAAGGAGACCTACTCTCATAAAGGCACAAAAGTAAGCAGCCACAACCTGCAGTTCAATCTGCAAGCTCCACAGATGCACCCACAAAACATCTATAGAGAAGATGGAAGATTTTTACTGGTTCAGCTGTGCCAACATTAAAACTTGCTGGGCAGCAAATGCAGAGAGAGCCTGAAGAATTCCCTGCCTTCACCAAGGGGGCACGCTTAGATTCACTTCCCAGTTCATTTACTAGTGTGTTCAGTAAATCCTCACCAGAACATTGTCTGCCTCAGAGCCACAGAACTTCAAGAGGGAGGGAGGAACCTGGAGATCTTTAATCCAACCTCCTGCTCTAAAGTGAGGCCAGCTTCAAAGGCAGATGTTTTCTACAATTGCTGGAGTGCTCAGGGCTCGTCCAAGGGTTACAACCTGGTCTCCAGCAGCAAACTGCCCATGGATGTGACAGGCACACATCTCCCACAGGAATGTTCTTATTTTAGGGGAACAGCATCGAGTATTTTTCTCACGTTGCTGCCCAAAACCTGGAGCAATAAAGGATCCCAATCAAAACCAAGATGCGGTTGTTTCCTGACCCTCAGGAATTTGTAAGCTTCCTGGGGAGATGTGTTTTGCCATCTGAACCCCATTCTGGTCCTGGGGAGCACGAGGGGAAGGGAAAGGGCTTTTGCCACACCAGACCAGCCCTGGAAGAAGGAAATGCTGCTGGGTCAGTCCCTCTGCTGGGAGGGCAGCAGAGAAGCTGGACACCTCCGGACAGGCTGGAACTGCATCCCTCCTCCCTGGGAGGCATCACACGGGGCCAAAAGAGAAGCCAATGTGCAGGCCTCATAAACCCTACCTGAAAGTTTCAAAAAGAGCAGTGATCAACTTTACTACACCTAGAAAGCAAGAGAGATGGAGGTTCACTTTCAAAATGCCACACTGCTGCTTGGAAGGAGGGCCAGCGAGCTTCTCCCGTTATCCTCAGAAATTCCCGTGGTTCCTAAGGTCTCGCTGGAATAAAATCTACTGTCTGACAAGGCACATTTGGGAGGAGTCATGGAAGGAATGGCACTAACTTTTTTACATTCAGAAACGCAGCATTTCATTAGCCTTACCGAGAGTTTCTGATTGTTTTTCTAAAAGGCAGGCAGGGCTGGCAGAGGATTACAACACAGCTGGGTAACAAGGCAAAAACTTATGTACTTCTTTAACTCTTTCATCTTCCTAAAAATTCTGATTTCAGGAAGGAAAGGAACCTCTATTTCAAAACCAAAGAGGATACTCAGGAATTATACAATGCTCAAAACCTGCAAGGCAGCTCTTCCCTTTAAATTACATAACCACGCAATCCTGGAGCAAAAGAAAGGAACCACTTCCCCTTTTATGTGTCATCTATCTTTAGTCCTCCTGGAATGCAGAGAGATGCAAAGACTGCGGTATCCCAGAAATAATTTATGCTGGAGAATTCCCACTGTCCCCCCGACCCGGTATAAATATGGATGGGGTGTTGGAGGCAGCCAATCCCAGGAAGTGTTTAATATTCATGCACGCCACCCGGGGAATTCAGCACACGCTGCCTTCTCGGGGGCTCTTCCTTACGTAACATCTCCTCTGCAGGCAGGGACGGGGTTCTGCCCACAACAGCTGGGATACTCAGCTGATGGAAAAAGCCTTCCCTCCTTGAGGCTCCTGATCACACCAGGCACTGGTGGCATCAGAGAAATGGCTTTATCAAACCCACCCTGCTGCGTGGTTACGGCAACAAGGCCGGTCTGTGTTCTGCCAGTGCGAAACGCCCACAGGCTGGAAACCATCACACTCTGATTTACTGACTCCAGGCAGGGACTGCCACGTCTCAGACAAGGGAGAAGCACAGCCTGGGCTTCCACAGCCAGGGCCAGCCTTTGCCTTCTGGCCTTCGAGGGCTGAACTACCTGCTTTGGGGAGATGTTGGATATGTGAGTCCCTCAGCAGAAAGCTCACAGGATCGCAGAATCATAACATGGATTGAAGATCATCCAGTTCCAGACCTCCTGCAGGGGACAACTATCAGCTATTTTCTCTGGATCTCTCTTGTTCAAGGCTGTTTATTAAAAAACTACCATTTGAGGTGGCAGTGAGGGTGAGATAAGCCTCCATTAACTGTGGATACATCAGGTGAAGAAACAACTGGAGAAACTGATGGCTTTTGGGGAATGATGGCTGCCCTGGAAGATCTCAGCTGCCTCACGCAGCAGTTCTGCTTTCTCTGAATGCTCACTTTTTGGTTGTCACCATCTTCTTCTTCAGATGAGTCCAAATAATCAAGGCTGAAGAAGGAAAGAATGGGAAGATCAGCGAGTGGAGTTAAAAGGGACAGCGAGGTGCTCCTGTGCCTCCCACTGAAATGTTCTGGAGGGCAGTTGGAAGCACAGGAAGAAAAATGCAGATGCAAAACACTTGCATGTGTGCTAAAACAAGCATAAAGGAACTTTTTATTCATGTGCTTTGGTTGCAGGACTTCACATGTAAATAAATTTCACATTCAGCCTCCCTTGCCTGTGTTGTCTAAAGTCTGTCTCCTAGGAAGAGACACACACAATTTGTTCTTCTTGGAAAAATTTGCTCATATAAACAGAACTCTCCCCCAGTTCAAGGGAAATTTCAGTGAGAAAGGTATGTGTCAACACTGATGTCCTGGTACTTTCTACCTATTTGTTAACAATGCACCCCAAATAATGTGCTTTGTACTTGGTTCAGTCGCATCTGGAGACAGCAAAGCTGTTTGATAATTCCATCAGTTCATATTTGTTGTTCTTGGTGCTGGAGCTTTGAGACCACATGTGCAGAGAGGTGGAGAAGTAGGGGTGACTTGACACCAGTAAGGATAACATCAGTAGGTCCTACTAACTATCAGGTATTTTTCCCTGAGCACACCAATGGCAACAGAATCTCAGATGCAAGAAAATCTCCAGCTGAACACTGTCAGTAACAAGGAGACAACGCCAGAGAAAAAAAGATCACTCTGTATTTGGCTGTGCTTGTGCTCTTTTTTCACATATTCACTGTAAGTCCCTGCTGGAGAAAGCACACCAGGGTGGATACATCCTCATTTTGGCCAGTCCAGCCATTCTTCTGTTTTGTTTTCACTCTTGTCAGATCAACAGGCTAAATTCTTAGGGAAAACAACAAATCTGCGCTTGCACAGAGGGATGGAGGATCTCTCCTACAAGGAAAGGCTGAGCGAGCTGGGAGTGTTGTGCCTGGAGAAGGAAAGGCCCTGGAGAGACTTTAGAGCCCCTTCCAGGGCTTAAAGGGGCTCCAGGAGAGCTGGAGGGGCACTGGAGACAAGGGATGGAGGGACAGGACACAGGGAATGGCTTCCCACTGCCAGAGGGATGGATGGGATATTGGGCAGGAATTGTTCCCTGGGAGGGTGGGCAGGCCCTGGCACAGGGTGCCCAGAGCAGCTGTGGCTGTCCCTGGATCCCTGGCAGTGTCCAAGGCCAGGTTGGACAGGTGGAAGGTGTCCCTGCCCATGCCAGGGGTGTGGAACTTTGGGTCCTTGAGGTCCCTCACAAGCCAAACCATGCTGGATTCTGGGACTCTAATTGGTCTGCAAGTGTTTTTTCTTGAGCTGTTCTATGCCACCACACTCCTGGTATGTGAAACACATTTAATAAATAAAACACACGCTTCCTCCTCAACTGCCATCCTCCAGAAAAGAGAGCAGAAGGCTCTGTCTTGGGGGATATCCTCCAACCCCTGCCAAGCACGTGCAGCCAGTTCAAGGATGACAAAAGCACCCCGGCTAAGTCTGAACCGGGCTGAGCAGCTCCAATTGTACAACTCCTTCCCACTCCCAAGCCTTGTGGAAAGAGCAGGAGTTGTAGAGTAACGGGTGACAAACTGGCGAGTGCATGAATCAGCCTCCAAACAAAGGAACCCCGGCTCTTTTCTTGGAATAGCAACATTTTGATGTCTCCAATCCCCTGACACTGGTTTCATAAAGGCAGTAACGTAAACCATGTGCTGGGGGCTGAGTTTTTTCCCTCATTGTGTGCTTCGCGGCAGGCCAAACGTGACATCCAGCGCCATCCGCCGCGGCTCGGAGTTAAACGCTCGCCCCGCTCAGAACAGCAACACTCAATTAAACAGCATTTCTCCTGCTCTGCACCCTCCATTGTGGCTGTGTTTAAGGGGAATAATGGGAGCACTGACCTATATTGCACTTCTTGTTATCGATGGAGATGAAGCGTATGCAGGGATTATCAGCGATGTACTGAGCAGCCCAGGGGACAGCAATCTCTGTCCCGGCCTCGTAGAACAGCCCCAGGGCGTAGCGGGATGAGTAGCTGGCAGATTCCAGTTGCTGCTTTTGACTTGCGTTAATTACTGTGGAAAGAAAAAAAAAAAAGGGGGGAGGAAAAAAAGAAAAAAAAGGGAAAAGGAAAGAAAATCAGACAATCCCTCTCCCCTCAGAACGTTAAATATGGGAATGCTGCGGTTAAGCTGATTATTCCCTCCTGAAAATGACCAGACTGCTAAAACTAAGAATTTAATATTAAGCCTAGTGCTTTGTAGTATTTTTTCTTTTTTCTGGGACACCTCTTCATGAAGTTTTAATGGTGCATTATTGTGGAGTGTGTCCTTCACACAGGACCCTCCCCCAGCTGCTGGGGGTTCACCTCCCAATTCTCCCTGCCACTGACTCCAAACTTCGCTGACTTGGGTGACTTTTTGTTTCCAATCTTTTCTCCAAGGGTGAATAAATAGCAATAAAATGCTTGGGTTGCCTCAAGGACATCAAGTGAATGGTCCTACCGCTCAACAAGCACTGAAATGACTTCACAGATCAACAAAATGAACTCAGAGCCTCCTGAACCTCTGGGGAAAAGAGCCCTGTGACTTCTGTGCTGCAATTCAAATGAATGAAGGAACTCTGCACTTCAGCACACAAAAGGTTCACAGTCAAGTTCAGCTCCTTCAGCTGAAGGTATTTTAAAGCAGTTCAGAAAATCTCAGAGCAAGTATGAATCCTAATTCCTCCCTATGATTAACTCTTCTATCTTCTAATTACAGTAAGATCTGCTTTTTGCTGCAATTTCATAATCTTCATAAAAAGCTGCACAAAGCAGCATTAGCCCCACCGTGTGCATTCAAATACTATTTAATTTCATGCCACAGAAAAATCCACCAGCTTGGCTAATTGTGGAGCTCGGTTCCATGCCTCTCCTCCTGTGACTGAACCAAGGCTTCTTTGGTGAGCTGGAGCAGCACAGGCAGAGACAAAGCTCAGCTGATGCTGTGTGAAGAAAGGAACAGCTCATCCCACAATGGGTCAGGCTGACCTGGCCCCACCTCCCTGCCACAGCAGGGCCTCCCCAAACTCATGGCACAGGATTGTGTTCTACCAGCTCTTCCAGCTGGGGCTCCTGGTGGGTCTCCCCCACCAGCCTGACCTAATGCCCAGCACACCAGAGGATGACAAGTCGGATTCCACCTCAAACCCCATCAGAAACCAACCTTGAAATGTCTCCAAGAAAAAAAAAAAAAAGAACTGAAAAAAATCTGGTTTTTTTCATGTTTTCCCCACAAATACGCTGGGGAACAGAGAAATGGGGAGAGTAGAAAGAAACACTGAGCAAGCCACAAAACCTGGGGAGAGGAAAGGAGGAGAAATACGGCATCTGGCAGTAGGTGGTGGTGGAACTGCCAGATGCAGGAAGCAGGACTGGCTGAGCACGAAGGGCTTTGAAGAAGCTCCCTTTCTCTCTCCAGTGCCCCCTCCAAGAAGGAGCTGAGGGGTCCAGCTGCCTCTCACCCCTGCACTCAGATCTTTCCAAGAAGGATCTACTCCAAGGTCACGCTGCTTTCTTCCTCCCCTGGGACCCAGGGCTCCTGGGTGCCTAGGGCTCCACGCCAAAGGCCCAGAGCAGCCTGGCACGCCCCAGGCAGGGCTCTGGCTTCCATCCCAGTTTTCTGTGCTGCTCAAAGGCTGACCCAGGCACTGGCAGGACTGCCCCAGCTCCACCAGTCTCCTGAAGGCTGTCATCTCCATCCTCCTACGTCCCTCCCCTCTTCCACAGCTTCTCTCCAGCGACTGCAGCCCTCAGGACAGGGGGATTTCTGCTGTGGCTTGGAGGGGAAGGCAGGGGACTAAGCAGGGCTGTGGGGCAGGCTGGAGGGCTGCCCTGGAGGAATGGATGCCAGCAGGAGAGGACCTTGCACATCCCTCCCCGCTGGAAACGTTCCCTGGGCCAAGTTCCTGCTGAAGCCATGAGCTTAACGTGGTGCCAGCATCCGGGAACCATCCCAGGGCTCTTTCCAAGCGGGAACAGCAGTGTGAGCCATTTCCCTGGGGCACATCCCAGTTCCTCCTGGCAGAGCACAGGAGCCCAGACAGGGAACAGAGCTGCTGCTAAACACATGAAACACAGCAGAGGGGACAGATCTCACACAGAATTCCACCCCATCCCTCTCAGGAAGGAGCTGTGCCCAGCTGTGCTCCCAGATGTGCATCCCCACCAGGCCCCTCCTTACAGCTACCACAAACAATCACCACGCACTGCACATTCTTGCTGTGCTTCAAAAGGATGTAAAATTCCTATAAACAAGCAAACAAATAGGAAGCTGTAACATCTCATCTGAAACATTACCCTCTGTCCAGGTTACTCTGGCTACTCCTTTTCCCTTGGGGAAAGGAAAATAAAGAAGAGTTCCTCCAGCCTGTGAAGTGAATTCCCCGCGATGGAGCTGAGCTTCTCTGCTCCTCAGGGTGGGAATTTGCTTCAGGTTTGTTACAGGGAGCCCTTGAGCAGGTACAGCCTCCACAACTCCGTGCTGCCAAAGCTGAGGTGGCTCTGAAGCACCTCGTTTGAGACTTACCATGTCATCATGGAGCTGCCTCCACCAGCTGTAAAGCTTCAGAAGGTGCTGGGGGTCATTGGGATGGATGCTGGACAGCAGAGAGCTGATCAAGGATAAGCTGAGATTTTGTCAGGTGTAAACAGACACCTACACACGGCACCTGGCCGGGGAATGATGGGGGAAGTGCAGGAGATTTTGTGCAATTTGTGGTGATTGGGCTTGGCAAGGCACTCCAGCACACCTTGATGGGTGGTCCATGCAGTACTGGACAACTTACTGTGCTAGCACCTAGCGTTGAAACAGTCATTAAGAAAAAACATAGAGCAAAAAGATTTACCCATCAGTATGAAGAAAACTGCAATAGTGATTTTATGCCCTGGAATGCTGCAAAAAGGGTTTCAGCAGGTTTGTTACTGCCCCAACTTGCTTCTGTTGTGGCACTGAACTAGTTTGATTGGGCTGGATGTTGGCTGAATAAACAAACCAGTGCCACATCCACTGCAATGAGTGATGTGCTGATCAGGAAGGAAGGACACCAGCTCAGCTGAGCTGGCCAGGATAGGGGAGAAAAGGGAAGGCAGGCAGCTCCAGGCTGTGACTTCCCAGATCAAAGGGCTGTAAACAGCCAGAGCAGCTCGTTCACAGTGGCCAGGGAAGGAACAACTTTGGGAAGAAGTGACTTTCCCAAGCCTTGAGGAGATGGAGTCACAGCCAGGCTGAGCCTGTTGCAGTGCCCAGTGCCTGCAGGTGTTTTGGGGACAGTGACAGGCTGTTCACCTGCTGAGGTGTGAGCCCCAGACACACTGAGGGGCTCACACAATCACAGAATCACAGATCATTGGGGCTGGAAAATCCCTCCCAGCCCATGGAGTCCCAGCCGTGCCCCATGCCCACCTTGTCCCCAGCCCAGAGCACTCAGTGCCACCTCCAGCCCTTCCTGGGACACCTCCAGCCATGGGCACTCCAAACCTCCCTGGGCAGCCCCTGCCAAGGCCTGAGCACCCCTTTCTGTGAGAAAAGGTTCCTCCAGACTCAGCCCTGCCCTGTCCCAGGCTAAACCAGAGCTGAGAGGGAACCTGCAGGCTGGAAGCAGGAGGGCCCTGCACCCCTGGCCAGGCTAAGGCTCAGAGCAGCTGCCCCAGGTCACTGGGGCTATGTCAGGGCATCCCCAGGGATGGGGATCCCCCACCACTCAGGGCCCCATCCCAGGGCTGCTCTCCTGGGGCTGGTTGGGGTTTTCTGTGCCCCAGCTGTGTGGTCTCTTTCTGACCACACAGAACTGACTAAAACCCCTCATCCCCAACAGCCAGCTTTATACCCCAAAATTTAAAGCACACAAATTCAACTACTGATGTGTGTTTGCTAACTAATTTCCTTCACTACTGCTTAAAAAAAAAAAAAAAGTTCTTAAAAAAAAAAAAAAAGTCTGTGGGTCACTGGGTTCTGAGCAGCTGCACATTTACGAAATGGAGGAAGTTTTTATAGCTTGAGAAGACAGGCAAGAAAGTGACGTCAAATTTGAAATCCAGCAACAACAACAAAAAAAAAAGCTGAGCTACATGCTAAAACAAAGCTAAGAGTTGTAAGATTGAGGTTTTCCCCCTGCTCCATCCATTATGCATTTCAGCAAGGCCAACAAGTTGATCTAAGGACATGGAGAGAACCTTCATTTTGAATTTCCATACTTTTATTGATTTAAATGAAAACCAGACTGTTGTTTTAACGCTGGGTACGAAACCACAAAATAACTATTAATTTTTCCCCTTCCAACAAAAACAGTTAAGATGATTTTAATAACATTTTGAAAAAAAGAAACCCAACCAAAACAACCCTAGCTTTTCAGAACACAGAATTGCCCAGCACACAGCCATAGTGATATTTTTAAAGCAATTGCATGAAGACATGAAAATCTTCTATTTTCCACTGCAAGATTCAGCTACAGCTGCACTGTGAGCGCCACTGAAGTGAGTGTCCTCTGGAGATTTCATCACATCAAAGCAAGGGGCATGTATACTTTATTTGCTGTTTCTGCAGACACTGACAGCAGAGTGGATTACTTATCTGTAACACTCAATAAATACTGCCAGGCCCTTTTATCTGCCGTTCCAGGGCTTTAATGTCACCTCGCTGCCTCACTCATGTTGTGGGAAGGAGAGGACCCAGAGATCCCATCAGGGCCAGCAGGACAGAGGAGAGCCAAGGCTGGAGCTGGCAGGCTGGGAGCACGGGCACCACGCCACCCAGGCATGCAGGAGGGAGCCCAGCCTCCCACCACAGAGCCAGAGAGGCAGAAATAAACCCAGCTGCTCCAACAGCCAGGAACCCACTGGGGTGATCGAGGTTTAATCCCAGACTTTTTTGCCAGGAAGTGCAGGAGGAGATTGCAGTATCATGGAGTCACAGACTGGTTTGGGTTGGAAGGGAGCTTAAAAATCATCTCTTCCCACCCCCTGCCATGGGCAGGGACACTTTCTACTATCCCAGGCTGCTTCAAGCCCTGTCCAACCCGCCTTGGACACTGCCAGGGATCCAGGGGCAGCCACAGCTGCTCTGGGCACCCTGTGCCAGGGCCTGCCCATCCTCCCAGGGAACAATTCCTCCCCAATATCCCATCTGACCCTGCTCTCTGTCAGTTTGAAGACACCCTGCCCTGCAGAGAGGCACTGCAGGAGTGCACACCTGGACCCCTCCCCAGCAGCTGCCAGAGGCTCCAGCAAGGGCTGGGCTCCCAACTGCACTTTTGGGCCAGCAGAGATGGGGGAGAGCCACAGTGGCTCAGTGCAGGACTCAGGCTGCTGGGGCAGGGAGAAACCATGTCAGGACTGCAGGGAAAAAACAGATGCTAGGATGTGAGATGTACTTAAAACAAGGCTTGTTTTGGCAAGTTTCACTCCTGCTAATTTCAGTACTGCTAAAAGCTTGTGGGGACTCATCTCCCCATGAAGTCACCAGATGACGTCAGAGCTCAGCTGGGACGCCTGCATCCAGATCTTGCACGACCCTAAGGGCTTGTGGGCAAACTTGGGCAAAGAAACCAAGGTCCTGGTTTGAAAGACTTCCAGGGATGAGAGGGAAAACCCTCACTTTGTTCCACCAGCCACTCTTGCCACGTGGCAGAGGGGATTTTGCATCCTGACAATCAGCAGCTCCAAAAAAAGGTAACAAAGAGCCAGAACTATCTTCTGCTTTAGTGTACAGCAGCCACTGCCTGGTATGTTCAAAATCACTTATTAAGGTATTGCCAAGGTGACTATACATCTAGAGCTAAACAGACATGACCAGCCACCAAAGCAGCAAGGAAAAAAAAAATCACCCTTTGGCTGTACTTTTAAAGAATGAAGAGTGCTATTAAAACAGCAAAATATGAGGATGCTGGACTTTTTACTTCAGGAGAAGGTTGCTCTTTTTTGTCTTCTTTCACTGTAAATTTCTTATTCTAATAATTCTGTTTTGATGGGAATAGTATTAGAGCCCAGCTTGAAACTTTGTGACTTTGTCACTGCCCAGCCATCCTGCAGAAACCTGAAATCCTTCACCACCTTCATTTTTTTCTCATGCTTCATTTCAGTGACCACCTGCCTCTCTCACAGCTATGCCCTCAAAAACCCCACCACTGAGCAAGGTTTTGTGATTTCCTTAGACTGCTTTGCTTAAGATTTTACTTGCAGCAAATCCACACAAATCTCTCAGACACTGCTGGTGCTAAGT
This sequence comes from Phylloscopus whistleri, assembly GCA_017589585.1. Classification (NCBI taxonomy): domain Eukaryota; kingdom Metazoa; phylum Chordata; class Aves; order Passeriformes; family Phylloscopidae; genus Phylloscopus; species Phylloscopus whistleri. The sequence continues at coordinate 1,896,450 of JADMLD010000043.1, forward strand.
GCCCAGTGACCATCACTGCTCTAAAAGCTAAAAAGGAAGCTGCGGTAAAACGGCTGCAAAGATATTTTCAGCTCAGGTCTCAAGTTAAGGACTCTCCAGAGATTCACCCAGCAGAATGGGCAGCTCAGATAGTATCTGCAGGGACAGTTTCTTGTCACAGCTGCCACACCTCTGCTCGGGAGGTGACTTACTCAGGCTGGCACATTATCACCTGTGACCTTCACACAACAGAGCCCCCTTGGGTGGCCACCTCTCCCTCCCCAGCAAAGCTGGCAGAGACCTCTCCCACTGCTCTCCAGAGTCAGGAGCTGCTGCCCCGAGCTCCCCAGCTGCATGGGGACAAAGGACAGCCCTCGCAGGCCACAGTGACCATGCCACTGGCCCTCTGCCACCGCGCTGACCGCTTCAAGATGCAGCCTGTTCCTGCTGCTGCTTTGCGTGGGAGGGAGCAGAGGTTATGAGAAAGGCTTTGGGTTTGAGTCCAGCTTCCTTATCAAACAGCTCAGAAGTTTGTTGGGTTTTTTCTTTATTTTTTTTTAAAGGCAGCGTAACTGCGGACACAGCCGTGGCTGGGTCTGCACTGAAATGGCCACTGAACACTTTTATTGTGATATTCCTCTCACTGCTGGAATAACCCTGCTCAGATCCAACACATCCCTCAGCTCTGTGTGAGGGCAGTTCTAAACTACTCCAAATCACAGCAGCCCTGGCTCACTCACCACAAAGCTTCATTTTCTAAAGTCTGTGAAGGAAAGGCACATTTAGATACGTAGATGGTGAAGTGGAAGAGAGGTGCTGGGGAGAAAAAGGCAGCACAAGCAAGTTTTTTTATGAAGTTTCTGGTTTTGAGAACTAAGCTTGGACAACTGTCCATCAGCTGCTCTTGATGAGATTATTAGGAACTCATAGGAGGGTTGGGGAGTTGAGGTTGAAGGGACCTCTGGAGATCATCCAGTCCAACCCCCAGCCAGAACAGGGTCACCTGGAGCAGGTGACACAGGAGCACTTCCAGGTGAGATTGGAATGAATCTAGAGAGGGAGAGACTCCAAACCTCCCTGGGCAGCTCTTCCTGTGCTCTACCACCCTCATGGAAAGAAGTTCTCTGCCTGTGTTTAAGTTTATGGCCATTGCTCCTTGTCCTCGGTATTTCACTCAGTATTCAACTAAAACTTTGCATTTTCACCAGAAACATTTCCATTGATCTCCTGCACAACTGCACAAGTTCAAGTCAACTGCTGAACCAACAGAGAAATGGAACTGCACTTTTTCTAGAAGAGGGGGCAAAGCTGGCACAAGGGCTGAGAGCCACCCACTCCTGTCTCCTGGAGGAAGGGCAGAAAAGAGGAGGGATGAGGAACCAGGGGAGATTCTTTACCAGACACTTCAATGCTTAACCCATGCTTTTTAGAAAAAAACAAACAACTCTGGTCCAGAGCAATAATATTTTTTGTTACTTTTAACAGACAATTCAATTTTTAAATTTGGCAAACCACCATCCTCCATCCCCAATTCCATAGTTTATTTTTACCTTGCATTACACACAGCCAAGGAGCTCCACACTGTTCTCTTCAGCCAGAATGCTCACTCTCAGGTGGGTTTAATGCACACCCTGACATTAGATTCACACTTCCTTGGATTTGTATTAATGAAGAAAATAACTTTTCAGCCTGGGTACTTGGAGGACTGAGCTGTGAGGGCAGAGGGTGACCCTCAACCCAAAATCTGGTTGTGCAATGCCCACACACCACAGCAAGGAAATGCAGCTCCCAGTGGGTCATTGCATCCATGGTTTTGATCCAAAATTAATGACAGTTGAAAATACGAACCTCTGCTAAGCTTCCACCCTGGGAAAAACAGGATATGACATTTATAAGCAAGTAAAACTAAGAGACAATAATGGAGTGTTTCTCACCATCCAAACCCTTCCTGTGGTTACAGCACAACCTGCCTGAGGAAAGGAAGCCAGGCCTATCATGGTTCAAAATGCCCACATTTCAGCTGGGAAACTTCTTCCAGTTCTGTTTGGCTGTGGAGCCACCACTACAGAGTAACTCCTTCCAGCAAGGAAGGAATTAAGACCCCCAGAATTTTCCAGGAGGCTTTGGACATGCCTGGAAATTAGATTCACTTAGAAAGAACCCTGAGAAATTAGTCAATAAAGTCCAAATAAAAAATAAAATGCACGTGTACACTGCAGTTCCTGCTTTGTAAGCATTTAGAGGGAGATGTAGATGACACACATGGCAGGCCATTGTATCACTCTGATTAGCAGGACTGCAAATCCAGTTTCCATACTGAACCACATCTTCAGTGTGTTATTCTCACAGAGCCCACTAGTTCCTGTGGCTGGCACTGCTGTTGACAGAAACTGAAGACATCTTCGAGAAAATCTGATTTATTTGGGGATCTCTACATAGATTTAAGACCTTACCTTTGGGGTAAGAGACTTGGAAAAGTCTGGCTATAAAAAATAAAGCTCACTGTCACGTTTCCCCGGGCTTAATTTGCAAATTAATTTGCAGAAGTTGCTCTGTAACTTGATGTAGGAAGGAAGCTCTTCTAAGTCCTCTGTAATGACATGGCACAGCAGGAACATGAAACTGGATTAATTTGCAAATCAAGCTTCCTTCCTACATCAAGTCACAAAGTACTACACCCAGTTCTGGTACTCTCTGGTGCCAAAATGTAAAAGCTCATTGCTTACATAATCACCATCATAAAACGTTTAGCAAATAACTTACTCACCTACTGTACACAGCATTGAGCTGAATAATAAAGCCAAGAGGATTTATTTTCTTTAAATATTAGACCAGTTGCTGAAATAGCATTAAAAGCTTTTCAAGGCAGCGAAGCAAGAGGTTGGATTATTGCTCCGTGCTGTGACTCGGGCAGAAGAAACACATAAATAAATTGAATTAGATCTGCCTGATGTTTGTGGTTTCTGGGCTGCAGCTCCTCGTAGAAGACCCTAATGGCCTGTAGGGCTGGGACACAGCAACTGGGATTCTCCTACAAGGTCACAGTGAAGACAGACTGGTGGAAACACTTCCCCTGCTTCCCAGCTTATGTCAAGCCCTGTAAAGCAATACCAGGCAGTGCAATGCAGCTTCACAATATCAGACACCAAAGCTATTTCCATTTAAATAAGAACTGGAGGAAAATGCTTTCAGGCATTAATTATTGAGGAAGGATTCAGCTGGCCTCTGGAAATTTCCACTTAAGGCAAGATATTAACATATTTTCTTCTCTTTTTAAAGTGCATCTGGTTCATTACCGGGAGGATGCAGAAGGAAGGAATACAGGGTAGAGTTGGGCACATAAAAGGTCAAAGAAATTGCATTCAACTTTGTGAAGAACTCTCTGGGGTGACTTCTAGGGGATTTTTCCCCCCCTCTATTCAGGCCAGACTAGTAAGTTCCAATATCACCTCAAACCTCTGCTTTTTGAAATTTCCTGAGTCACTCCAAACAGCCTTCCTGGGCTTTCCTGTGCTTGTGCTGGGAGAGAGCTTCACACTCCTGACACGATGCAGCTGTCTCCTCCAGGCTAAGAAATCCCAGCCCAGTGAGCCAAGAAGCCACTCTGTGCCTCTGGCCATCTACCCCACGGGCACCTCTGGAGCTCTGGAATGCTGCACGCCCCAGAGCAGGAGCTGCAGCACACCAGGCTGTCCCCAGCAGCACCAGGAGATGCACAAACAGGAGGAACCTGAACAGGAACTGCTGATCCACCTCCCTTCCCCCCACACGGAGCTGCACCATGGTCACCTTCCCAAGGCACAGCTTTGCTGGTGTTCAAACCCAACTGTAACCTTCTTCCTCCTGCTGGCGTGGGAATTATCACTCACACTCCTCCCTGAGCAGCAGACCTGAAGTGGGAGACACAGCCAAGAAGTGGTTTGCTGCCATCCCCTCCTCCCTGACAGTCCAGCTATGGCTCCCATATGGTTCCTACTGGTAAGGAAAGGCTGTGTTAAGTACAGAAGGAGCTGTCTGCTGCTTTACTTAGTGAAGAAAAATGGTTGCTGGGGAACTAAATGACCTTACACATCTGCAGGGAATTTCTGGATGTCTATTCTACTGCTAATTCTCAGCGTTAAGCTTTGTTTTCTCAATTCATCATAAACAGCCTCCCTTTCTTGATATTATTAATCACTCTGAGTTTCTATCTGTCACACAATTTAGCTTAAATGCTTCCAGGCTGCTTCTCCTCCTTCCAGGGGTTTGGCCTGAAGCTGCCTCTGTATTTTGCCATCCTCAGATGGGTCCTCTACCAGCTCTGCTCATTTCCACTCTCTCCTGACCAGAATCTCAGTGCATGCTGATGGGTATTTTGCAATACCTTGAACTAAGTTGGACACCTGACCTCTAAGAGATGCAAGCCATGACAGTACAAACAAAAATATAATTCAGTAGGGTTTTCTTTCATTAAATCTGCAAAGAATGATTCCCTTATGGAGATGATTCCTTACAGGAAATACCTTATCAGCTACCCAATCTATCCTGCTTCCACCACAGGAAGGCATGGACCAGTATGAAAGCAAAGAAAGAAAGAAAGAAAAAAAAGGCAGCACAGAACAAATCCCAAAGCAAAAAGGGGTTTGAAGGCAGTCTTAGTATAAAAGGCTGAGAGAATTGGGATTGTTCTGCCTGGAGAAGCCACAGGGTGACCTCAGTGTGGCCTTCCAGTGCAGGAAGAAGCCAACAAAACACATGGAGAGAGATTCTTTACAAGAGATGGAGGGACAGGACACAGGGAATGGCTTCCCACTGCCAGAGGGCAGGGCTGGATGTCATATTGGGCAGGAATTGTTCCCTGGGAGGGTGGGCAGGCCCTGGCACAGGGTGCCCAGAGCAGCTGTGGCTGTCCCTGGATCCCTGGCAGTGTCCAAGGCCAGGTTGGCCTTTGGGGCTTGGAGCATCCTGGGATAGTGGAAGATGTCCCTGCCCATGGTAGGGGGTGGAATGGGATGAGTTTTAAGGTCCCTTCCAACTCCTTAATGTTTTATGATTCTATGACCATCCTGAAACCCCTCAGGAGAGCAGAGGTGCAGCAAGAAGATGTTTTGATAAAGTTCTGTGCTGTCCCTCGGATGGGTGAGCTGAAAACTCACAAAATATCAAATCCTACTGTTGGTGTTACTCCCTGCTGTGGAATGTGACCCCTGACTAAAAGGCAAAAGGATCAGGATGACAAAGTTACCAGTGAGAAAGGGAGGAAAGGCACTGGCACAGAGGCGTGCCAGTGGTGCTAGAAAACTCATGAAATTCATGACAAATCACACACAAATATTTGCAAAAAAACCCCAAAAAACAACAACAACAACAACAACAACAACAACAAAAACAAACTAAATTATATTTGGAGGAAGTCTGTGATTTTCTACTGTTGGGAGAAATCTTCCCATCACTAGCTGAATTCCATTTAAATGTAATTTAAACTCCCAGCGAGGCTTTCAAGCCGATGCTTCCAAAGGCACACAAATTATTTCAGAGGATAAGTTCTCATCTCTCTACAACAGGGCCAAGAGACCTGTGCTTGGTTTGTCAATACCTTCAAGACAAGCAGGAGGGGGGGGTGCAGTAGGTTTAAAGAGAAGAAAGTAGGAGATAAGGTAGAGAGGTGCTCAGAGAGGTGACACAAGGCAAAGACACTCATTTCCCTCCTCACCACCAGAGAGAAGAAATATTTGCTTAATACAATCCACCACAACAGTGCCTGTGCAAACACAAAACTCCACTAACCAGGCACTAGAAGCTTTCTGATGATCATCTTTTGCCTAATCACATCCAACAGCTCCCTGTCTCAGCCTTTAATTCACCCCAAACACTTTTTAAAAGCAGCCAGTAAATGTGCCTGTCTGCCTCACCAGTACTTCAGGGTGTTATGGGGAAGGAAATAAAGCCATAAAGTTAATCCTTTCAAGAGGAGAATACAACTTTTCTGAAAAGTTGTTATAAAACCTAGTATCTAATGAGGAAAGTTTATTTTTAGAAGGTTTCTGCACTGTAATAATTAGTTCAGGAGAATCTGGGACACACAGTTTCAGGAATCCTCATCCTGAGATAAAGCTGTATAACACTGGAGCATCACAGGGCTGGGGATCTTTATAATCACGTCACAAATCTACAGATCCAAATTTGGATGGAATTTAAAGTTTAACATTCATAATATTGTGTACAGGATGATGATAAAAAAAATCAAATCCATTTACTTTCATCTGAGAATTGCCTAAGCAGTCTTATAAAGCAAATCCTCTTGCTGGGGAAGAAGAAGCTATTGGACAATGGAAAATGCCAGGACTTCACAACTGGACAGACATTTCCTGCAGGAAGAAATACTCATCCATCAGATATTTTACAATTTATATGACTCTCATCTTCTCTAAAAATGGCCCTGGCAAACTATTCTTTTTTTAAACCCACACCAAGTTCTGCTGGATTTAATATGATCCACCAGAACTGTGAAAAACACAATAAACCTCCTCACAGAAATAAAGAGACCCAGGATATAAAATGCCACTTAGGATTACACATGCCACGCTGACACTACCCATAGACAGGGCACATGTGAGATTTGGGGCTTTTGTTTTATTCTGGGTGGTTTTTAATCAAATAAGTTGTGGCCATATTCCTTTCTGGGTTTTATTCTGCCTTTTTTTTTTCTTGTTCCCTGCAGCTGAAATAGTTCTAGACTTCCTGGGTCTTTCCTCCCAGAAGTTCTAATAAAGCAAAGGCTGAAAAGCTGAAACAAACAGTTTTATCCTTTTACTATTTTTAGAAGCCCATTTGAATTCTTATGTGCATATTTCAGTAACTAAAAGGGCAAGGGAGAGGGGAAAACAGTTTCTGATGTGTTCCAGCACTGCAAATGCAAGAATCTGAAGTGGATACAAAGGGATAGGCAGGAGAGAAAAAGGAAGAAACTGGGACTGGATAAAGGAGCAGGGAAATAAGCAAAAGAGCAGAGGACAATCAAGGCAGTATGTACAGAGGAAAAATAACATTAAACACAAGGCAGTAAGACAGGAGAAAAAGACAACAGAAAATATAGTGGACGTAACAGATTTACAAAGAAAAAACATTTTGGGAAAACCCGTTTTCAAAAAGCAAGTGAAAGACAGATCAAGGGAAACCTGAACGAAACGAGGAAAACACAGAACTGAGGTTTTCAGAGAGAGGCAGTCCAGAAGGAAGGCTCACAACTGAGATTGACACTTCTGTGCATTCCCATGCCAGATGTTGTCTCCCTAAACTTAGGAGAAACAATGGGATGGATCTTTTTACTGAATTGGCAGGGTATTTTATTTTGGATTACGCGGTTTAAGAATTAAAGTTGCCTTGGCCGGTGCTAAGTGTCTGAAAGTCTCCTTAAAGGTTTCCACTGCAACTGCTGAAAAGAATCATCCAGAGAGCTGCTGTTCTCCTCCCAAATATGCTCTGTGTGCTTTATTTACTCTTCTGAACTGCAGAACCCTAACAGATGTCTCTACCAAAAGGACCTTAAGAAGTTATTATATTCTGTAACTGAGCAGCAAGCTCAGAGCTCGTTCCACCTTTTTATAAAAGGCTGAGATGATACACAACCCAACCTGAAACATTATTCAGGAGATGAGAGATGCTAAAATACACTAAAAATACAAAAAAATGCAGAAATTTTCAAGGCCAGCTCGGACAGGGCTTGGAGTAACCAGGTCTTGTGGAAGGGGGTTGGAGGGGGATGATTTTTAAAGTCCCTTCCAACCCAAACCATTCTGTGATTCCCTGATTCTATGAAATGGGTGAGGAGCTGCCAGTGGGTATTTTTAGTGGGTTCCTGCAGAGACTGGCAAGAAGTTTAAAAGTGTACAAACAATTTGATTGCTGAAAAATGGAAATAAATGGCAATGGAAACTTGCTAATGGCACGACGTCTGCCTGGTGGGCAGCCCTGCACGATCTGCACCTTCCATGCAGGAAGCTGGAGTAGCAAGGAGGAGGAGAGCTTAAATTTCTGTTTACAACACTCATCAGATGCACCCTGAAATAACGAATTCTGACCTTAAAAAGGAGCTGGAGAAAAAAGATGTCTGGGAGATGGGGTAATTAAGGAGGCTCAGCACTTCTCCAGACAGAGAATTCCCGTCTCTAAGAGGATCAGCCAGCTCCAGAAAAACACTTCAAGAGGCAACAACTGGAAAGAAAAGTTTTCAAAAGCAGGTGGCTAATTAACACGTGTTCCATCTTTGATGGTTTCTGAAAACCATCTCAAATTCTGAAGGAATTTCTCTGCTGAACCTACTGTGTGTGCTTTATTGTCATCTGAGAGACCAGGCTCAACACAGAACGTGAAGGAAGGGATGGCCTGTGAGAGGCCAGTGGAAAGGCACTGATTGAACAATCTTTCAAACTTTAAACAATTTGTGAGACCTGTGTAAAGTCTCTCCTGTCGTAGCAGCAGCCTAGAGGGGCTCCAGGAGAGCTGCAAAAGGACTTTTCCCATGGGTATGGAGTGACAGGACAAGGGGGAGTGAGTGGCCTTAAGTGCAGAAGGGAAGGTTCAAAGCAGGTATTATGTTTAGATTAGATATTAGGAAGTAGTTTAGATATTAGAAAGTAGAAGCACCCCCTGTCCCTCCCCCTCCTGTACCAGCCTGGATGTGAGCCCAGACCCAAACACAACTTCCCCAATGACAGCCCTGTATCTAAGGTGGATCAGTGACACTCCCTGACCCCTTGGCAGCAATTCTGCCTTTTCCTAGGGCAAAGTCTGGAACAGGAAACACAGTGATGCATCCCTGATCTGCACACAGACAAAATCACAGCCCTGATGGCCTGGGCAAGGGGCTGAGGCCAGGACAGAAGCCAGGCACTGAGAGCTGGAGGCAGGCCAGCCTGTGCAGGAGGCACTGGGAGCACTGGGAGGAGCACTGGGAGCACTGAGGGGAGCACTGGGAGCACTGCCATCTGCTGCAGGACAGCTGAATGTCAAGGCTGGGAACACAGCAGAACTGATCCCCGCCCTGTTCCCAGTGGAAAGCCCCAAAACATTGGGATGTGGGGTGGTGCTGGACTGGGCAGAGCTGAGTCTAAGGGCTGGACCCAATGATCTCAGAGGGCTTTCCCAATCTTAGTGATTCTGTGATGATTTTGTTACATCAGCAGCACATGAACCTGCTGGAAGGAGTCCAGGGGAGGCACCAGGATGAGCAGAGGGATGGAGCAGCTCTGCTGGGAGGAAAGGCTGGGAGAGCTGGGATTGTTCAGCCTGGAGAGGAGAAGCTTTGGGGTGACCCAATTGTGGCCTTCCAGTGCCTGAAGGAGCTACAGGGAACATGGAGAGAGACTTGGGACAAAGGATGGAGGCACAAGGGGAATGGCTTCCCACTGCCAGAGGGCAGGGATGGATGGGATATTGGGCAGGAATTGTTCCCTGGGAGGGTGGGCAGGCCCTGGCACAGGGTGCCCAGAGCAGCTGTGGCTGCCCCTGGATCCCTGGCAGTGTCCAAGGCCAGGTTGGACTTTGGGGCTTGGAGCAGCCTGGGATAGTGGGAGGTATCCCTGTCCATGGCACTGGATGGGCTTTAAGGTCCCTTCCAACCCAAACCATTCCATGATCATCAAACTTCAGCTTCTCCAGCTCCCAGGTCAGGCTTTGAAACTAAGCACGTTTGCCTTCTGAATTTTTTCATTCATTTCTTTCAACTTCTCTCACTAGCATGGAAAATATAATATTTAATTTTCCAGACATGGTCAAAGCAGCTCAGAATTTAAGGTGACTCTTGAACTCTGGATTAAAGAAACCCAAACAAAACAAACTAAAACCAAATCTCCCAAATGCTGCAGAATAAAACTGATACCACTGTAACCACATAAAAAAATGCTATCATGATAGCTGTAAAAACAGTATTTCTAGTTCTGAATAGTTGTATGATATAATCAAAGCTCTCTGACAAAAACTGCCAGAGGAAAAAACTCTTGCAGCCCCACTCTCGATCACTAGGATTGGAAACGACTTATTTTTGACAAATCCCTTCATTCTGTGGAACTTGGGCTTGTCACAAAGGCAACAGAAACCCATTAAGTGAGTGGTCCAGGCTTCCAAGGTATTAGGTCTCTTCCCTGGATCAAGTTGTGTATGTCTAAATATAATCCAGAATAAGCAGCTAAATGTTATCACATTCACAGTAAGTAACAGCAGAGCTTTTCATCTTAAATAGCCAACCCAAAATAGGAAACTTCTTCTGGAGGAATAAAAACACCGGGAAGACCTTGTTGTGTTTCAGAGGTTCTGGTCCTACAGAAATCTCTGAACAACCAGTTACTGAAGGGAAAATCAATTACAGCTCAGCCCCTTCTACAGGACACTGCAGGGATTTTCTCACCTGACTAACCAGAAGCCAGAAAAAAACCCCAAAAAACCACGAACAACACAACAAAACAAGGAAAACCTGTCCAGTTATCTGGAAAAAAAAATCCTTTCCAAAAATCACGTCCTGGTCTGCTCTGTCAGTTCATCCATAATGCACTTCCCTCATTAAAAGATGTTATTCTGACTTGGGCCTTTGGCTGAAGCAGAGCACAGCAGGACAAGTGTATCCTAAACATGTGGAGAAGTTGCAGTTTTGCTTGGCATTAACACACTGTCCCTTCCTACACTTGTTCTGATTTACAGGAAGGTTATTAGCAGGCAGGAATTCTCTCTTCTGCTGTTTGAAATCCATCAAGCACTAAAGCCCCAACCCTAAGTGAGGCTTTTTGCTTTTCATCACACAGACAATAAGATACATCAGTATTCAAATTACATCAAATTACAGAGTGACCCTAATGGATATTTCATGGTTAAAATGAAATACCAGCCACTTCAACAGGCATTGTTTATAGGACTGCAAACTCTTCTTTTTATAAAGAAAGATTTCATCTATATGATTGAAGAAAGATTTCTATGCAGCCATACTTCTTCAAAAAATAGCTCTTTAAGTTCAGAAAACACTTAAAGAATGAATCTTTCCAAGTCCAAGTCCCAGCCTGCAGCAGATTTTACAGATGAGTAATAAAAAACCCTTTTAAAATATGGTTTATTATGGAAATACTGTCAGAGCCTTAATTAAAGTAGGCGCCACAACAGTGGAGCTGCTTACACAACAAATGGGCTCTGCAGAGCACACCAGGCACCCACTGACCTGGGCATGGAGGGCTTTCCTCCCATCCCACCCTTTCCAGAGGCACCCTGGGAATGGGATCACTGGAAAATCCCTCTGGAACAGCCCCTGGTGTCCCCTGCAGAGCTGTGAAGCCCATGGTGTGCACACACCTCCTACGACACCACGGAACCGCTGCTGGCTGGAGAGTTGAAAAGGGACCTTTAAATCAGACTTTAAGGTCTGAGATTTAATGCAGCTTCGGCTCAAATCTGGGGCACAGATCATGAAGGATTAAGATCCCAGGTCAGCAATATTTCATCATTTTCATTAAAAAATCCTGGCCTCACTGAAGGCCTCACTGAAGGAATTTACACAAAGCTGAATTTATCCTCCCTGATTTTCTTAAGATTCCCAGGGCTCCTGTTTCCAGAGGTCCACATCCCTTCTTTTATTACCTTTCTGACTTGGGCACTAATTAACACAGGTGGCATTTCCACTGCTTTCTGTAGCACCTCAGGGTTCTCCAGGGTGAGTGAGCCACAGGCTCATCAACCTCCCAGTACACAAAAAGGCAAGAACAAAACCTCTCATTTGCTAAAGGGACTCATTAACAGTGCACAATTCACCTCAGCTTCCCAGGCACTCCAGTTTTTGCTCACAGCTTCAGAGCCCAAGTTTTACCCAAAGTAAACCGGAGAATCACCTGCTCATCAGGAAAGAAAAAAAAATGGAGGCTTTTAGAAAAATGATGCTTTATGACAAAAATTTGTGACATGCTAGTAAAACAGGTCAAGACTGAGAGAGTCTGGTAAATGTAAAAACCACCTCAGTACCCTTCTATCCAAGAAATTCAGAATCTGTGTGTAAAACGCATTGAGGGCGCCTATTCCAAGCAGGAATGTTCCCAGAACACAGAGCCTCCCATCCTTCTGCAGCCTCCCTTCCAGCGTGTGCACCATGTGTCTAGGTTTAATCCCACAGTTCCTCATCCCCAGGCAAACAGGATTCTTTCCCAGTCAATTATGTTAATTGCAAAAGAACTTGCCCGTCCCTGGGGAAAACGTGGGAAGATCCTGCAGGGCCAGGCCAGGGATTCCGGCCACATCCTCAGTGTCACTGCAAACTGCAGGGAGGAGGGAGCTAAGGGGGCTTCTGCCTCCAGGTTTAAGGAATGCTGGCTGTGCCAGGAGCCTGCTGTGAGGAGGAAGAGGCTGAAGGTTCTTCAAACAGATGGCGCTTTCTTTGTGGTTTTTTTTTCTAGGTACAAGTCTCCCCTTAATTTCTGCAAATGACCCTATTATCCATTTCTTTTTGTACTTTTTGTTTTGTGGGGTCATCCCCCACAAAAACCACCAGGAATGTGCAGGACAGCAGGTCTAAAACGATAAGAAAAGCAGACATACAAAGTACACCTTCCTATGATTTAAATCTGGGTTTATCCAGTGAAAGAAACGCAGAGCGAGGAGCCCCGGACAGGACACACGAAGGGTTTTGGAAACCACGCCTGCAGATGAAAAGCTCACGGACTGTGCTCTGTCCAGCCCACGCAGAGAAGGCCAAGGAACAACTTAATCCCACAGGGATTGCATAAGTCTGGGAAGCAAACATTTGGTAGAGGACTTTTTACTCCACAAGCGCAGCAGGATCCACTGGCCAGCTAAATCTAGGCTTCCTTCAAGGCAGGATTTAAAGGGAGAGATAAATCTACCAAAGGCAAGGAATGGGAGACCTCTTGCCCTTCCCAAAAGCCAAAAAATTACAAGCCAGAGCAATCCCCACTAAAATGTACCAAGCATCCTTTGGCTCATCCATCACTAGAAGTGTTTATGCCAAGACTGGATGTTTTTTTCTAGATTGGCCCCAATTAAAACAGTCCTATGGCCTCCAGGGGACTCTTTTATCTGGTCAGAGAGGTCCCTCTGGGCTTTCTAATCTGTAATCTAATTTCCAATCATGGAACAGCACTGCTATGTGCTCTCCTTGGTTCCATCCTTGGAAGTGTCATGCGGTGCAGGATGTGGTAAATAAAAGCACATAGCACTTATTTTTAAAGCTGGCTAGGCTGAGATAGGGAGGAAGGACTATTTGTGGGTGGTTTAAATGAATGTACTATATTTAATTCATGGCATTCATCAGATGACACAGCAAGAGGCATAGAACGAGGATCAAACAATTAAGATTTACTGAGAAAATGCAGTAATTCTACTTGTTTGGAACGGCTAAGGACGGCCAGCTCCTCAGCCAGCCACAAGATTTTCGTTTTCCATTCATCAGTTTCCCCCCCAAAGTCTGGCAGTGAAATATTTATATTTATTCACATTGGGTTTGGTGACATCATATTTAAGAACATACCAGATCTCCTCGTCCTGCTGACAAATCGTGGTGTGTAAAATGGGAACAGAACTGAAAAAATAACCTTGTCCAGGCACGCACTCTCAGCAGTGAAGTGGTCCCAGGTTGCTTCCCATCACTTCCAATTCTTTGTGGATTTGCCAGAGTGGAGGTGGCCAAGAGATTCTTCTGCCTGCCCCACACTATCAGGTCACTCAAAAAGTTCAGTTAGATTTTTATGAGAAATATGAATCATAAATCTACCTGGCCCAAGAATGCTTTCTTTTTTTTCCACGAGTGCCCTATTCTCTCTCCAGTTCTCCACACAATCTACAGACAAAAGAAGGTCTTGCATGTTTCCTTGAAAAGAATTCCATAATTAGAAAGAAATTTGACTGATACAAAGTTAGCTCAGTGGAAAACTGCAGGAATGGTGAAATGATCAAAGTCACTTGCAAAAACAGACAAAGCTAAAACATTTGCTCATGTTTATCCAATGGGTCTCCAGAAAAGAAACATTAATGAACGTTTTAATAGGACATTTCACAGCCTAGATAAAAACTGTATTAAAAAAACCCTAACTCCAAATCTCAGGCAATTTAGGAGTAAAAATGAAAACACTGAGCAGTCTCCTACTTTTTATACGATAAGCAAATCTCTGTTTATTAAATATCAAGTGCCCAATTTTCATTCCACAGGAGCTGTATGTATAATTACTCTCAGTTTTTCTGGAAGGAAGCACTGCAGGGACAGACAGTCATTCTTTTAAACCACTGATGTCTGTGCTTCATGAGCTTCTGAGTGGGAGCTCCTTTAAAAGGCACATGAAAGAACTAAACACACATAAAGAGCATATTCACAGCCAGACAAACAATAAATAGCTCAACGAGGCCAGATTGTGATAGCACAGCAAAGACTTGTCTAGCATGTGTGCGTGTTATTTAAAAGTTCAAAAAGTCACATACATTTTTAATAAACCAAAACCACACATTATGGGTTCATTACTGCTGAGTCTTGAGAGCAACAGCTTAGTGGACTGGAATAATAATCCAGGCTGGAGTTTATGACGTTCCATGTCTTTTTCTGCACGACAGACTCCAGCCTCATGCAGCTCTGTGACCAGACAATTCCCACCCTTTGCTCGCCCGGCCTGGGATTCCCAGGAACTGCAAAACTTCCTCCACTGTAACCAAGAGAAACTAAACACAAAAAAAAATTATGCACATATCCAAGGCTCAGAAAGAGAAAACGAAAATAAAAACCCCAGTGCCGTTCAAAATTATTATTCATTTGAATAATTATTTGCATAATTATTTTCTCTCACTTCAGCCAGAAAAACAGAAACGGCCTGATTGCTTTGTGGTGAAGTTGTGATGCATTTAACAAACTTCCATGGTCACTGCAGTAGGTTTAAGGCCTGTGAGCTGTGTTCATGTTGAATAAGAGAGTTTTGAAAAAAAGCTCCTGAAAGCAGAGAAGTGCAAACGTAGCTGGTTAGCCACCCCGAGTCCCATTTAAAATAAATCCAGTTTGTTAAGCGAGGGAAGGAAGGAGGGATGGCTGCATCACCCCAAGCATGTTTCCTCCAGAGAGCTCTGTGTGGGGAGCATGGAAATGGGAATGTGAAATGGGAATGTGAATGTGTGGAAATGGAAATGTGAAAGCCAGGCAGCCCATGGAGAGAACTGGGGTTATTTGCACCTCCAAAACCTGGGACTCAGCCCAGCCAGGAAGGGCCTGGCCCTGTGATCCTGCTGCCCCAAGCTTCCTGGAAGCCTGGTTGGGAAGGGATTATTTTTTAATTTTTATTTTGTGGTCAGAGTGGAGGATTTGGGAAGGGCCCTGGCTGTGCTTTAGTGAGCATCCCCCCAGGGGGAACTCAGCTGGTCACTGGGCCAGGGCTCATTTTGTCCCTCTGTCCCACAGAGTTCACCTTTCTGGGACATTTGAGAAAAACCCCCACGGAAGCCGAATCTTCCTGGTGGTTATAAAGACAGCTTGCTAATCTATAGGCTGATATAGTTACCAAACAGCTTCCAAATCAAAGGTTTTAAACCTTCTAAGCACAACAAAATAACTGATGAAATTTATAAAACTATTTTGAGAAACACCCAGTGATGTACCTCTCCTACAGATCCAGGTTGGGAGAGCTGGGGGTGTTCACCTGGAGAAGAGCCCCTTCCAGCGCCTGAAAGGGCTCCAGGAGAGTTGGGGAGGGACTAAATTTGATTTTAAATTTTCTATGAAAACATGCACTTGGCTTAAATTAGTGAAAATAGTCACTCTGGCCCCTGACTTATAAACTGTACATTGACATGAGGGATATCAGGAGCAAAACAGCCTCAACTATTTCATGTTTTCCTATCAACCAGTTTGAAGGCTCAGGATCACAGAACCATTTAGGCTGGAAAAGGCCTCCAGACCAGCCTTTGACCCAGATCCCCACCTTGTCAGTTCACAGAATTCCTTTTCATTTCAAATGGAGGAATTTAAGACACAGCTTTCAAAGTGACTGTGGATAAGACTCCAAAACCCCAACACCTGACCAGTAGGAAGGTGATTCCACCTGGAACACCACAGGCTTTGCTAAACAGTTCTTGGCATGCAACTGATGGTACTGCCAACAACTGAAAATGAAGTTTAAGGTAACATTGCTAATACCAAGTTGTGTACACAGGATGGAGGGAACAGTGAGGCAGCTCAAAGTTCTCATTACTTGCCCAAACAGGCCTGTGTTTCAAAGCTGCACGAATAAATCTGATGCTGATCTTCCTGCTGTTCAGCTGCTTCTGAAGTGAAACCTCCATCCTGATGTGATCTGATTGCTGGATTGTTTACCCAGCCCCACGGGATTCACTCCAAAATTTCATGCACTCTCTTCAGAATTACCTGAAGTTGAAGCTTGCTACAATCACATCTGGTTTAGCCTTCAGCTGTGCCTTACCAACTTGAATAAAAGGGTGGAAACAGAGCCCCAGTGAAAACCAAAGCCACAGGTAGAGCTCACCTTCAAAATACTGAGCTGGATTCTACCTGCTCATCATTCCTGCAAAAGTCATTAGCACTGTTTATTGCAATGGTATGGGTTTTAAGGCAGGACTCCATTTCAAATGGTCTGCCTGGGATAAGCAATAGAAAATTTATCAGCTATCTAAACAGAAAAACTCGAAACAACATAACCAAATAAAGTCATCTCAGCTGAAAAACATACAAACAAAAAGTAGTATTAGTTCCCAAACCAAAACATGAAATTGTAAAAAAATACCACTTCTAGCATGCTCCATATATTGGGATTGGCAAAATAAAATTAGCAAAGAGCAGATGGGATTTGCCCTTGCTATTCCCCCCAAATTACGAAAAATAAGCCAATGCTAGTTAAAATCAGAAGAAACTTCACAGAAGATATTTTGGGAAGTAACAGTCCTGAATAAACCAGGAAAAAAAAAAAAAAAAAAAAAAAGGGTTTTTGCACAGCTTCCAGAATACTTAATCCCCTGTGCCGGTTGTGCACAGGAACACACAAGATTCCCTTCATCCTTCTAAAAACACTTTGAGGAAGTCACAAATCACGGAGCTAGCCTCTCCAAACCTTGCACAAGATTTCTAATCCTAAAACAATCGATGACTCACGACTTGTAGCCTCAGCGAGTGAAACTGCTGACATCAAAACCAGTGCCAGGGGTGAGCTGGCATGATAATTATGCACACTCACTTTCAGCTAGCCAAATGCCTCCCCAAAAATAGAACCAGAGATATCAGGCCTAATTAGAAGTGTCTGAATTACCAGGATTCCTAATTTTTTTTTTTTAAAAGAACGTTATTGATGACAACTCAGCAGAAGGTTTCCATTCCACTACATGTCATCTCGGTAAAATATGCAGAGTATTTAAAGTGAAATTAAGGACTGGCCCCACGAAAAAAAATTTCCTCCCTGGCAGTTTTGTCTTTTGTTCAGTGTGAAAGATTTGCAACTCGTTAATTAGCTTTTAGGAGATGTTTTATGTGCCCTGCAATGAAAGCACATCTCACAGAGGATCATCTGTAAAGAGGAGATACACACTGTAAACTGCACTGAGAGGTTTTGGAGCACAGTCCAGTGTGGTAATGAACAATTAACTAGCATGCATTTGTAAAAAAGCACGCAAAAATTTAGGGCTGGCCATTTTACACATAACCATACCTGTGCAGCACTGCTTCACTTCCTACCCCACTAGAAAACAGCTGAGAAAATGCAGAATTTTGTGAAATCAGTGCCCATCTAGAGATGTATCTGGGAGGTCAACACACATCCAAATTAACTCCTCCAGCAAGAACCTCATCCCGTGTCTATGCTTTACAGCCTTCTGCATTAAAAACACTGAATTTACACAAAGCTGAATTTATTCTCCCTGATTTTCTTAAGATTCCCAGGGCTCCTGTTTCCAGAGGTCCACATCCCTTCTTTTATTACCTTTCTGACTTCGGCACTAATTAACACAGGTGGCATTTCCACTGCTTTCTGTAGCACCTCAGGGTTCTCCAGGGTGAGTGAGCCACAGGCTCATCACCCTCCCAGTACAAAAAAAGGCAAGAACAAAACCTCTCATTTGCTAAAGGGACTCATTAACAGAGCACAATTCACCTCAGCTTCCCACCCCCAGCGAGTCATTTGATTTAATGCTTCCTTAAGAGACAGATCCCTGCTTTCCCCAGCCTAAAATACTCTACCCTCCTTCGAAAAAAAAATCCTCATAAAGTGCTAAAATTCAGGCACAGTATTTGCACCGCCCTGAAATGAACGTTTTTACATAGCAAAATGAAGCAGTTTTTGGGACCCACTGTTCCCACAGAAAGGGAACACTCAATCCAGTTTCCCCAAACGGAAAAAAATAAAAAGAAAGAAAAAAAAAAGGCAAGGAAAGCCATTTTTAGATCATACAAAAATACAAAGAACTGATATAACCCACAAGGAAGTGTGGCTTGTGTGCACCACTATTAATCTATCTTGACTGAACAATATATATATTTTTTTTTATTTCACTCTTCCGCCTCCACTTTTTGTTTGCTGTTGAGGACAGATAAGTGCTCCTGGCAGTATCTTGGCACAGGCATTTCACTGAACAGTAGCTATTGTAGTAGCAAAATAAAATAAAAAAAAATCTTACTCCCTCAGGTTCTGAGAAATTCACTTCTGGCCCATTAGGCTGAAAGGTCTCTAATTCCAGGTTCATGCTGGAAAAACAACTGTTTACAGAACAACAATAAACCTTTCCTCTGCAGACAGGGCTACCCCAGTCAATGAGGGGGTTTAAAATTCTGATTAAATCCTGTAAGCTTCTGCCAATCCTGTGCTGTGAAGGCAAACGTCAGCCAAGACAAAGAATCCCACTCCTGGATGGTCTTTCAGATCCCTTCCAACCAGAACCATCTCATGGTTCTGGGATTTTGCCAACATCAAGCCACTGGCAGCCTCAAAATAACCCTGGGAAGGGAAAGAAGGGTGCTGTAACAACCACCCAGTGATGAACAACTCCCTGCACTGGGAACCTTCCAGTGACTGAGGGCAGAGGCTGAGATTAAGAAATGGATGGAGAGCTTTTCCCTTACCAATGTGGAAAACAAAACAAAAAACAACAAATAATAATAATAATAATAATAAAAAAAAACAATCTGAGACACTAAGAGTTTTCACATGGAGAAATCCAGAAGGGACTCACTCATCCCAGTAAATATTCCAAATTACGCTGCGCGCATTTTGTTTTTAAAGGGATTTTTCAAACCAGTTCACAGCTGTGGCATCTTACCAGCTTTGCCAGGGCTACTAAATTAGCTTTTTTTTTTATTTACTCTGAAGTGTCTTTTTAGGGAAGATTTAGAACTGTGCCAAGAAATAAAAGCGCTAAATCTTCCCAGAGGTGAAGGTATCTTAAATAACTGTGTGGCTGTGCCTTTGATCATCTCAGGGTATAAGCTTGGCAGTGCTGCTGAGAGATGTCATCCCCTCTATTAGTTCAGCAGGTCCTGCACAGAGAAAACAGACTCACTTTGAGGCTCACCAACCTCCCCTGCCTTTATCAAGTCTGAAGTAGAGGCTGTAATTGGCAAACCAAGGACTAATTGAGAGCAATTGCTCCCACAGTAACTTGATTATGTTAATCAAGTAACAGTTTGGGGGCAAAAATAAAAGGCAAAAAGGAGATGGTTAACAGTAATTATCTTTCTTTTCTGCAAAGCTAATACATGCATTATCTTCCTCTTTGCTAAAACCTTTTTACTACACAGGCATCCACTACTTTTTCTTTCCAAGTGACTGAAATCCTGCCTGTGGAGGCAGAGATGTGACACAGGTGACATTCAGGGTTTGGAGGACACAGCCTCTGGACTTTAATTTAGATACCTGTTCTCCTAGGGGGGGAAAAAAACCCCAGTATTTTTTCTTGTCCCCACCTTCAGTTGAATTTATTTATCCCCTTACTATTCTCAGCAGCTCTGCAAAACTCATTTCCTTCATTCTTTTGGCTTTCTAGGATAAAGAGGCAATTGCACCCTTCAAACCTCATTATGGCAGAAGAACACAACTGAGGCAAAATCTAGTTATGATAAAAGAGCCAGTGGAAATTTGGCAATTAACTGTGAGCAAGATGAGCTGCACAAGCTGCCAGATCCAGGGTCCCCTTCCTTTGCTGGTGATCAAACTGTGACAGCACAGTTTTAAAAGCGAATTTAGATTTTTTTGTTTAATACACTTTTCCAGGATTCTTTTACCCCCACTTCATCAGGGTTCTGAGATGGCATTGCTGCATATTTATGTACACATCCAACACATACTTGCAAATCCTTCTGGGTTTTTTCAGATGCTCAAATTTTCCATCAATTTTAATAACCAGCCTTTTTTTATGCTGACTGCTTCTCACTTCTTCCTTCTGTTTCTGAATTCAGGGATTCCATATTTTATTTCCTCTTCTTCATGTGGGGACTTTTTTTTTTTTTTTGTTTTAATTTGCATGGATAGTTCCTGGATTTTATTGGAGGAGTTTTCTTTTTTCATTTACCAAATTTCTCACAAGATAATTACCCAAACCCAGGAATTCATAGTTAATCAGTGCTGTCTCCTACCAATTTCATCTCAAACAATTGAAGGCACTCAATTTAAAATGAATTTTTGAGTACAACGAATACCCAAATTTCAGCCAAACACATGCCAAACCTTGCAGTGCACTTTTCTGGGGAAGGAGACGTGCCCTAAGTGACAAAGAGATAAGGAAGAGGCTCAAAATACCTTCCCACAGGAATACAACCTTGCTTCTTTATTGCAGTCCAAACTAGCTCTTGTCTTTTGATTCAGAGAGCTTCAGTCAGCTTAGCCCATCAGTATCACGAGTAATAATTCTAATTAAACCCTACTAATAATGTTGGTAGGGGAAAAAACCCTCTCCAAGTACAGATTTTCCTAGAGCTAAATAAGCACATAACATTATAAAGCTGCAAGCAGCCACTGTAACAAGAGAAGGTGAGGTGCCAGAAGTTTCAAAAAAGGAATTGATAAAGCCCTCAAGTCCCCATTAAAATCTCCTCTGGGAATAATCTGCAATCTGCTCCACTTCATGCAGTCGTTGGATTAAAGCATCTGAGCACAAACCTTAATCTGGGGGTTTATTTCACCATGGCTTTCCCTCCCCACTGCTTCCAGGGATTCAGCCTCCAGGGAAGGGAGGATTTAAGTGACCACAGCACCACGCGAATTTCACATTAAGCCTGTGATCCTGCTGCGAGCACCAGCCCAAAGTTTGGGCTCTGCAGCTTGGAGGCGGCACCCACAGGGTGTCCTTTTCCCCTTCTCTCATCCCCAACCCTTTTCCCACACTCACACTCTCTTCTAATCTGCTGTAATTGCCACTAGGCAACACCCTCATCAAGTTTTAGCCATATTACCAAACATACAAATGGTATTTCTTCATGCTGGCCCCGGGCATATCATCCCATCCTTGTCACCCAGCCTTTTCCATGGATCACATCCCTGTCATTGCCCTGATGGCTGCCAACCTGCACCCCTGACATGTGTCCTAACCAGCTGTCAGCTGCCATCCAAAGCAAGCAAACTTTGGGAAGGAGGCACCTCAAAAATCACCGTTGGTTATTACTCATCCCCTTGGGAGATGCCGTGCTCCGGCCTCGTGAAAGCTGAGCGTTGTCTTCCACTTCCCTCTTTCCCAAGGCAGCTTTAGGTGCAGGGGACAGAACCTGCAGGCATGTGACAGTCAGTGTGATCCCTGCAACCACAGAAGTACAAACAGCAGAGCTCAGAAAACATGTGCCTGCTAAACCACACTGCAAGCCTGGCCGAAAAAACCCGAAACGAACTGAAAAAAAAACCCCAATCCAAGAAAAAAAAAAAAAAAAAAAAAGAAAGAGAGAGAAGCGAGAACAGGGGAGAACTTCAAAGCCAAAACTGGAACTAGAAACAGAGCGTATCAACTCTTCTGTAGCTGTCTATTGTTCTGGAGTGTGACTCAGCAGAACAAAGGCTTTTGTCTTCATGGAGAAACAGAGTCCATATTGCACAGGAAGTGGCAAAAATCCACTGTCTGGAATGTGACCCCAGCTCCATTTGCTTCCATGGGGAACTTCCCCGGCTTTAGAGAGACTGCAAATCACCACCCTATTCCACATGAGCTGAAGAGACCAGGGGAATGATTTTCCTGCACTCAATGGAAAAAAAAAAAAAAAGAAATTTGCAGAAAAAAGGATGAGTGTGAGACAGCCGTAGCTGAGAAAATTCACCTTTGCAGAAAAGAAAGATAATTACTGTTAACCATCTTCTTTCTGCCTTTTATTTTTCCCCCCAAACTGTTACTTGCATTGAAAAAATCTGAAAACACCTGGATTTATAAACTGGAATACTCTGGGAAGGACACAGGTACATGACAAACCCTGTGCCTCCACCACAACTCAACACTCTGAAACTGTCACTACATAAAAGTCACCGGGTTTAAGACCGACATCTGTATTTGAAATACTTGTACTTCCCTTTTTATATCAGTTCTGTCACATGCAGAAATGTTAAAGGAGGCTGAAAGGGGAACATGAACAAAAGCTTTTAAACCATCAATTTTAAAAGAAGATGTTTTAGCAGTACCAAGAGATGCAGCACTTGGATGTGATCAGACCCAGAAGCTGCAGCTTATCAGCATTTTCAAGTTAAACACCACATGGTAGAAAAAACAAGACAGCAATAACTTCATTCAAGGACAGATTTGTCTGTCCATGCACACACTGCAATATCTGTGTTTGGACTAGTTTCTGTCACTCTTCCTCTCCAAGCATTCCCATGCCAGCATCAGTGAATCTTCTGATGAAAACACAGCATTATTCTACACCCAGAAATCACCTGCTACCATTGTAAAGCAGCACGCTCAAGAGGTGTATGGTTTTTTCCACCACATGAAAGTTAATTTTCTGTGGTTTAGTGAAGTCATGTTTATCCCCAGTTCAATAGAATAAATCTCCACCTCCATCCCTGCACTTTTCCTGTTTTTATTAAAATCCTGGGCGCAGCTTTCCTTGCAGAGTGGGTGAGTGGGAGTGTGGAGCACAAGTAAACCCTGGCTCTGTACGTCACGGTTGTGAAACACATTCTAAATAAAACCATATGGTCTTAGAAGGAAAGTTTCATCTTTCTCCCCCTTTGCTGCCTGCTCAGGTCGGCCTCAGTGCAGGACTGAGGGAATGCAAACACATTTATAGAAAGGTTTGATGAGAAACTGATAAAAAACACGCTCATTTCTTTACTCGTTCTGTGAGGTTAATGTACAAGACTTAATTTTAAGAAGAATTCTATTATTTGGCGGCTTCTTTTGTATCCTGCCTTGAAACAGTTGTGAATTGGTGTCAACTGAATTGTGATGTTCTAGTGTTGGATACTGCAGTGATTTTCAGAGCACACACCTCATGAGGATGGGGAGGAAACAAACACACAGATCACTAATCCACTGTTCTAGCAAAAAAACCCTTAATAACAGATTTATTCTAGAGCTGGTTAGAAAGTTCTGTACTTTGTCCTCACATTTAAAACTTTACCCTGTGTGGCTCTCAGCTATGAAATCTAACAAGCTATTCCCTTAATTCTTTGTAACCTTTTGCAAAATATGCCCGTGACATGCCAAGGCAATAACTGAACCCATGTTCTTCTTTTTCCTTCCTTATTTTCCATCAAAATACGTGCCTTGGTGACAGAGGGAGGCTGACACAGCAACGTGGGGAGCAAAGATAAACCACCTCATTTCTCCCTCATATCTGGACTTCTCTTGGTGATCAAAAACACACCAAAGGGGAAATGCCATAACTTTTATCTCTGTATAATATTTAATTTCCCGTTCTGGGTTACACAATGGTTTCTCCTCCCATGAGCAGTTCTCTTCCCTTGGCCTGCAGTAGGTATTTTGGACACACATGAAGCCCCACTGTGTGGTACCTTTCTTTCTCCTATTCTTTGGCATCTCACCCGTTGTCCAGGTTGATCTCAGGAAAAAGGGCAATCCCAAAAGCGACACTTCCCAACACTGGGGTTGTGTAATGATGGAAAAATGAATACTGGGAAAGCAAGGCAGCAAGTCTGAAGGGTCAGGTTATTCAGGAGTCCTCATCAAACCTCCCTCAGGGTTTATCTGTGTGATCAGCACTCCCAGGCTGAGACTCTGATAAAGGGAAGATAAACCTCCCCCCAGGCTGAAGCTGCACTGCTGTGCAAACCACAACCACACTGCAGAGAGTTCTGACAGCTAAACGTTGTTAAATGACTAAATTTCCATTAGTAATGGGGATTTTTTCTTGTTTTTCAAGCAGCCTGGTATTCAGATCTACCTAAGACATAATCACTAACAGAGATGGCTGAAACAACAAAATGAAATTAAAGCTGTGTACATTTGTAATGCTTCGCCCACAATCAGTTTCATGTGGCTTCCACCGGCTCACATGTTCTGGGTGTCTTGTCTGGTTTATTTCTTTTGTTTTATCACACATTCTTTCATTTTGAGTCCTGTCTCTCCTGTCACGACTTTCCAAAGGATTTAGACACGCAGCCAAGCATGCAGAGCACATGTTCTGGGAGCACAGATAAATTAAACAAGCTGTACCTGACTGCAGCTGGCCCCTCCTCTGCCAGAATTTTGCCAACTTTCATAAATTAGATACACCATCAAGTGTACAACTTAAAAAATCTGGTTCTCCAGTCTCCTTTTTTTAGCTTGTAAGAAGGGAAGCCACGGCTAACAAACCCTAATGCTCCAAATGTGACACAGTGGAGGGGAAAATAAAAATATGATTCCTTGAAAGTTATTGACAGATCAGCTGCAACCTACCAGAGGCTGAAAAAAGATACCAGATGGAATAAAAAATCCTTGCTATTAGTACATCATACCAAATGCTGTCTTCTAAAGCCAAACTCTGCCCTCCTCCTGCTGCAAGGAGCTGTTTCTTGGAAAAACTGCTTATGCCTTTATTGAGGGTGACTACTGACTCCAACAGCTAAACGTGACAAAGAAAAAAAATACAAAAAACACCCAGAAATACTGATGTCATAAAACACTGTCCAGACTTATCTGCATTGCAAATCCCATTAAGATTAAAAAAATCACACAGGTACTCACTTAAAATTGAACCTTAAACCCCCACAAACTGTTATTAATACCAAGTACCTTGACATTTGACTTTACAGTAAAATACAAGAGATAATACACACACACAAAAAAAGGAAAAAGTGGGGAGATTGGATTTATGGCTGAAGGCAACATGACAGAAAAGAACAAATATTAATTTAAAATATGCCAAATAAGAATGTCTCTCGCTGCCTATAAACACACACAGATCAGCAGCACAGTCCCACTGCCAGAAGATTTATGCAGGCTTAAAAAACACAAAGCCAAACCCCTTAAAATCAGCATTGATGTAAACCCCAGTTCAAGCCAGCAAACCACCTGAAAATCCCACTTAGACTGGTTCCAAAACTACCACAGGTTTCTGAGCACTTACAAGACACAAAACCCAAACCTTTTCCCAAACAAGCCTCAAACTGCTCAGGAGGAACTGTCAGACCCCTTCCCCATGGGATTACTGAGGCATTTTACCCCCTCCCAAGGGTTTAAAAAACCCCAAAAAACAACTGATTTTACAGTTACACTGATTTTCCAAATACCTGCTGGTGTTTCAGTGCCTGAAGCAGCAAACACAGCGTCGTGACTGTCACCAGCAGGCAAGGGAGAGCTGGGGAAAATCACACGGAATTTTGGACCAAGGGGCAAAAACTTGGAGGAGTTAAGTTTAAAAAGCCTGCCACAACGATGACCTCTCCCAGTATTTTAAGCAGCACACAAATAGAGACTAGGATGCCTTCCTGGAAGCACCCTGATATGTAATTTATACATCCTGGAAGCAGCACAGAGATGTAATTTATTAGCTCACCTCTTTCCAAGCGTGCAGATGCTAACAGGGCCAGGATCCCGCAGCACGAGCACGAGGCAAGCAGACCTACACTGACATCTAAAGGTATTATTTACTATCTGATGCCTTACAAAATGTCTGCAAAGGGCCAGCCTCCTGTGAAAAAGCTAACAAGGCAGGAGAAACGTCAGTATTTCATTCTTACAATGGGTGCCCAAGGCCAGGCTGGACAGGGCTTGGGTAGTGGAAGGAGTGGAAGGAGCTCCTGCCCATGGCAGAGGGATGAGATAAGTTTTAAAATCCCTCCCAAAGCATTCTATGATCACCTGCACATAAACTCCAATACTGAAGCAAATTTCCTTGTTTCAGTAAGAATTATGTGGCATTTTCTTATGACTAGAAAACTAAGCTTTTGCTAAATTCTGTCTTAAGGAAAATGCTGCATCTTTTCCATGGAGTTGGGCACAAATCCTAGCTGTAGCTCAGCCGTTTGAAAACAAATGGTCATTTCAAACTTGGTGTATTTTTCTGCTTTGAAGTTGGTTTTGAGCACAATTTCCATTAGAAAATGTGAATGCTGGTTTTGCAACCAGCATGGCTTGAATCAGGATATCTGGAAAGGTTTCTCATCAGTGTTCCTGAACACACCTCCTACTGTGCCAGAGAGAAATGGACATGGAAACAGACAGTAAATCTATTTCTTTTGTGCTTTACAGACCCAACCACCTTGTTGTTCTGCAGTCACTTAACAGCCTGTGAGACACTCAAAGCACTTGCTCCCTGCACACAGTTCACTGAATAAAATTTATTTTCCTGAATTTCCATAGGCATCCACCCCATTCTCCCTAAAGTATAAATCCAGTGGGAAGAGAGCAGTAAATCCTTCTTTATGGAGAGGTGCACACTCACTCTCTGTGCCTCTGCAGAGCTGCACCACTCAGCCACATCTCAGCAGAGCTGCATTTTTAAAGGATGACTTTGGGAATAGAACTGGAGGCTACTGGTGCATCAGAACTGACTCTGGAAAGCCTGATCTGCATGTCCCATGTTCTGTCGAATAAATCAAGTGAAGAGATAGCTTTAATCCATTTCAGTAAGGCAGCAGCTTCTTTTGAAATAATTTGTGGCAGCAGAGTCCATTGCTACAACAGGAGGTGCTTCATCAGCTAAGTCAATAAAGGTGACCAGTCACACCTTCATTTCTCACCCAGCCCATCCCATTTCCTAAATTACACCAGCCCTTTGAACAGAGTTTATCAGGGCTCTCTCTTTTTTACAGAAAAGTTACAGTGCTTTGAGTATCTCTGACAAGGTGGGTAGAGGAGGGAATTAAAACCCTAAGGAAGAGCGAGGCAATCAGCAGTAAACTCAGCCTTCCAAGACAGCACAGGTAGATCCAAAACCATCTATAACATCTCCTCGGATGGCTCAGGAAAAGGAACAGAACTTGACTTCTACAAAAGCTGTCTGAGGGTGAGTTATTCCCAAGGCTTCTTTAATCCAAGAGCACACCAACAGTCTTGGAAATGATGAAGCCAAGTGTGGAAAGCTGACAGCAGGCTCCACGCAAAATTTAGGTTTGACCCAATGGAGCCAAAACCTCATTAGGTTTAAAATTAGTATTTTTTCCTCCCCGCTCTAATCCAGATGTGGACCGCAAAAATAACTGAAAAGCTCGCAGACGTGTCCGTGGGAGGTAAAGATAATCCTGGTAAAGAATGGTCTCAATTACACTGATGGGAATGGCCAGCAACGATTAAAAAATCCTCTAGAAATCCACAAAACCCCATCCAGTCCAGAGGCACTGCCTAAGCTACGAGAATACACTTAAAAACACATTGTCCAGTGAAGGCTTTTGTCTGCAGCACTAAAAAATAAATAAATCCCAAAGTAAGCACTTGAATGTAAGGACTGCTTGCAAACCTGCATCAGACTTTTCAAGGGTTTGCAGCTCTATAAAAGCCATAGTTTGAGTGGCAGATTGCACATCAAAAAGAAGGCAGTAAAGTCCAAATCAGCCTGTGGTCACCTTTGCACATCTCTCTCAAGTGTGCCCAGAAGGTTTGGTAAAGGGAAAGGAGGGAGAGCTTTTCTGAACACATTTTTCCAAAAAAAAAAAAAAAAAAAAAAAAAAACCACAACCGAGTGAAAAACTTCAAACAACAAAAAAAAAGGATTTTATTCAAGGGGAGAGGTGACACATAACATTATCACTGTTTCCCAAAACCAACCATCAAAACCATTTTAGATTCATGATTTGAAAATGCAAGGCTGGTAAAAATGCCCTAACTGGACTTTCTGAAGAATAAGATCTTATAGCACATCCCAGTTTCCTACAACACAGAAACCACCAGCTCATTAAACACATGTCCCACAAGACACAAATAAAGAAGTTTCAGAATTGCTCAGTTTGGTCTCATTTTTTTGGCAAGGAACTTTCTTTCCCCCCCACTCCCCCCGCCCTCCTTTTAGGCTCCTGGCAAAAAGCAGCTTTGGAAAGATTTCTCCATCTGAACGTAACCCCTGGAGAGAACCAAAGACTGGGAAAAACTGAGAGGTATCTGTGTTTATTGTTGGGATAAACAAACCTCAGCACATTTATTTGTTCTGTTCCAAGTATGTCCTGTGTTCAAATACCATCACCTTTATTATCTAGAAAAAAAAACAACAACCCAACCCAACAAAACGCTTTGTGCACAGGGGCTTACGTTCAGCTGATCCAATATGTCTGAGATCCCATTCTCTATTTTGGGTACTGGAATGACACAAAGAAGCATTAGATAAAGGTCTGTGACCAGGTGCCCTGGTGCTGAAGGACCCTGCCAAACCAGCACAGGCTGCAGTGGTAGGAAGAGAAGCACGTCCAGGTTCAAGGACTTACAAACAGCCACGTCAGGCAGACTTCAAAGTTTCAGCACACAAAAGCAGCGCTGCCTTACATGTCAGAAAGAACTTTTTTTTCAAACCAGCCCAGCTAAATCAGCGCAATCTGCTGCCAGTTTAAGTTGCAGGTGCTCTGAAATGCCTCCTGGGACTGCACAGGAAAGCTAAGCTTAGGACTCAAACCGCAGAATCACGAGCATTCAGTGGGCTCCACCACTTGCCCGGTCCCTGAGCTGCTCCCCTACCCTTGCTGGGAGAGCAGAACATGCCAGCAAGTCTGTGGGCCACATGGTGAACTGAGGATCACACCACTGAGCCTGCTAAAAATAACTCCCCCACCCTCTTTTGGTGGAGAAAGGGCGGGGGGACTGTGTGTCTGTGCTCCCACAGACAGTTGTGCTGCTGCAGCTGGAGGTGGGGCAGGGACTGCTGGAGGAAATGCTTCTGCCACATCTCCAGGCACTAAAAGGTGATGCTGTGACAGAGCCTGACTCACCCTCTCTGCAAGGGTTACTTTTTAAGAGCTGGCACCCTGGTCTGGCCAAAGGATGGGCTCCCCTGCAGAGGGAACCAAGCCTGAAGACAAGAAGCTGCATATTTTGCTCTTACAGCAAATCGCATCTGGCTTTTTTTCCTTCTGTTTTACCCTGAGATCTGTCAAACAAGAGTTTCAGCTTTTCGCGCAAGGCAGGCAGGCTCGGCTGACAACACCAAAATGCAACGTAGCCCTTTATCTAATACAGATTTGATTTCACTCTCCTTTCCAGGCCTCACATACATGGGGTTTAATCCCCACACTTCCCAGACAGAGAGGGTCACTGGGATCAGCAGGTTTGACAGGTTTCCAAAGTGCTCAACAACTGCAGGATAAGCCCGCTATTAGCACTGTAGGTATTTAAAAAAAACACCTAAAACAGACTAAGTCAAACACACGCTGAAGAATACGCACGGCCTACTTTGATTTTTCTCCTCCTGATGTGCCACTCCAGCTCCGGCAGCCTTTATTTTTAGAAATGCTCCCTCAGAGAGGCTCTGGCCGAGCTGCAGCAGGCAGCGGGGAGCTCTGCCTGCTCTGAAGGCTGGCAGAGAGCTCCCGGGGGCAGCTGCTCCTCCTCAGACACTCCCCAGATGTGCAGGGCCACCCTCTCCTCCCTCACGCCTGTCAGACCCTTCCACCAGCAAATCCAAATCCTCCACCAGCAGAAAAACAACCTCCCAAAGCAGGGCCACGGAGATGATCCAAGGTATTGGAGCAGCTCTGCTGGAGGAAAGGCTGGGAGAGCTGGGATTGTTCAGCCCGGAGAGGAGAAGCTTTGGGGTGACCTCATTGCGGCCTTCCAGGGCCTGGAGGAGCTAAAACAAAGGTGGGGAAAGACCTTGGATGAGGGCCTGGAGTGTCAGGACAAGGGGGAATGACTTCAAATTGGAAGAACTCAGGGTTAGATGGGATATTGGGCAGGAATTGTTCCCTGGCAGGGTGGGCAGACCCTGGCACAGGGTGCCCAGAGCAGCTGTGGCTGCCCCTGGATCCCTGGCAGAGCCCAAGGCCAGGTTGGACAGGGCTTGGAGCAGCCTGGGATGGTGGAAGGTGTCCCTGCCCACAGCAGGGGTTGGCACAATGGTTTTTAAGGTCCTTCCAAGCCAAACCATTCTGGGATTGTATGACAGAAATCCCTGATCTCCCTGCTGCACTGGTGAGCCAGATCTCCTCACAGGAGGCTCCAAAAGGCTGCTGTGCAAGGCCAGGGGCAGAGCTGCCAGCAGCAGTGGGACACAGGGACTGGCCCTGGAGCCCAGGAACAGCTCAGTCCCCAGCCCAGGGGCTGAATCCTGCACACAGAACTCAGCAGGGCACGAAGGTTTCCTGCACAGGGATGCTCCATGTTCTGCTGCAGCCCTGACAACCCAGCCATCACCTCTGACACACCCATCCCTGAATTTACCACAGACCCTTCCACTGCCACAGCCTCAGGCAGTGCTGGGGTGCTCTGGAGCCAGAGGAGGGACAGGTTTGAAAAGGACCACAAGCAAGAACTCCTCGTGTTTCCAGAAAGCCCAAGTATTTCCACATTGTGGCCTCAGCTCCCTGATAAGCAACCAACAAATCAGTGTACATGTTTACACTGGACATTTCAGATCTGTTAGGTAATGAGAGCTCCAAGCTGGATAAGCCCTGCTTAGATTGCTTGGAACTGGAACCACTGAATTCCGAATTTATCATCGTGCTATCCAAAAATAAACACATTCACTCAGCAAGGACTTGTGAGTCGTGAAAAATTATCAGAGTTGTGCTTTCCTAACTCACATTATAAAGCCTTCCCACGCAAATACAGCCCTATTTCACTTGTATCTTCTCATCAGCTTGTATTATTTAAAACATGTGGGACATTCACACAGATGGAAAAAAAAAAAAAAATAGGTCAGGCTCGAAACAAAAGCCAAGCCATCCTGTTTTATTAGCAGCTTAAACATGCAGAACTGTAATTTGAAATTCCAAGGAAAGCAACATAATGAAAACATTCTGAACACACCAATTAAAAAAAAAAAAAACCTACTGCAAATTGCTGCAACCTTAAATTGCCATGCTGCCAAATGCCTTAAACTAAAAAAACAGAACTGATAAGAAGGCTTCTCCAACTGATCTGAAAATGCATGGAAAGAACTACATTGCCCCGTGATCATATGGAATCTGGGATATAAACCTCGGATTTTTCTAACATCAGCAGCCTGTGTAACAGTCCAGCACCTTTGAAATACTGTTGGACAATGAACATTTGCAAAATCTTGTCCTGTCATCTGCAAAGATCCTACTTTTAAGTACATTTATTCCTTTCCTCGAGCTGACATTACAAACCTCAGAAACGTTTCTCTCCCTTCTATCTTCTGCACAACCCCAGTTTTTACTACCAGGATCTGTAAAGCCCAAATCAGTGCAGTAAATTTAATTCGGTTATTCAAGCTGAATGTCCCAAACACCATTCGATTGCTGCCACCTATTGTTGTTCCAAACATGTTGCAAGGAGTTAACCCTTTATCCAGCGGCTACTGGAAGCCATGCTGGAAGTAATTCTGGCCCTGTAAAATATGCAACTGCTGCATCTATTTGGGTGTGATAATTGTAGAAAGAATGAATAAAGCTTGAAAATTAATGTGAATTACGTACATATACACACACACACACTATTTATTACATTATTTATTTTATATCTATTTGTAAAAATTGGGTGTGTTTACACAATAACTTCTCCATTAATCTAAGACTTGGCTTTTCTCTCACAAGGAAAGTAAATCTGGAACATTCCTTTTTCACACAGCCCATATAAAATGGTAATTTTAGGTTACCAAAGGCCACTTAATTCTGTCTAAATGTACATGGCTTCACAGTGATATCATGTTCGGGCTCATCTAAGAGGTTAAAGGACACAAAAACTATCTGGTCTAGTTTAGTCTCCTGAGTTTAAGTATTTAAACAGCAAGTTTGCTACTGAATGTGAAATATGAGAGTTTATTTCAAAATATTAATTTTCTGAGTATCGTGTAAACAAGTAAAAACTGTTTTCAAAAAAACGTGGGGGGCAAAAGACCTCCCTCAAACAGGAAAATGGTGAGTTCCTGGAGGGGTAAATTCCCACCTCTGGCAAGCCATTTGAACTCTCCAGCTCAGGCTCTTTTACACACAAATGTCAAAGGCTAATTCCAACCCTCACTGATGGATCAAAGCATCCCCTACTCCACCCAGCTGTTCCTTTGCTCCTTCTCCTCTCCTGCAGCCTTTATCCAGACATCAATGCCAGCAAAACCTCTCCACAAGCCATTTAAAACTTCACCTGGCTGTGAACTGGGAGCCCAGTTACACCCAAGTGGCTCACGAGGGCCCTGGCACAGGTCCCCAGCCAGGCACTCCAACCCCTGGCAAAACTACCCCAAAAAGGTCATCTCAGGGAGATAGGGCAGGTGAAGGGAGACCACGGGGGATATAGGAGAGATTGAAACCCAGAAATGCCTCTGATTTTAAAAGGCTAAACCCAGAAGCTGCCAAAGCAGGGATGTTACACTGAAGCAGCAAAGGCTAAAAAGCAGAGCTGTGCGGTAAGAGCCAAAACTCGCTCCTTTAACACCCTTCATCCCAAACCACAGCAGCAGTTGAGATTAACACTGCCCAGGCAGTGCTTCATTTAGCTCCAGTCCCTCTTCTGTGTAATAAGGACCTTCCAGACCAGCAGGGAAAGCAGCTACATTCCCAAAATCCTGTCCCCTTCCCTTTAAGCTGCTCGCCCGCCGTGGCGGAGTGGCCACACGTGACCCTTGCTGGCCACACAGGAGGAAGCCCTCCCCCTCCAGCTCTGCACATCTCCTGTTCCATCCCACGGAGCAATAGGAGCTCTCACCAGCAGTGGCAGCCAGAGGGAAGTTTCCAACAGGCAGCAGGAACCTCCCCTTCCAGGAGCAGCTGGAATCGCTACCGAGAATGCACAAATATGGCTCCTTTAGAACCGCTGGATTTTGCCCCTGGCTTTGGGAGACCAGAGCATACAAATGACTAAAAAGGGTCACTGTGGAGGGGAGAGAACGCCTATTCGTTTCAGCAGCTGTCACGAAATTGCATCTTAAATCCCAAGCGAGGTGAATCCAGGAAAAGCTCCCTCCTCTGCCAGCAAAACTCGCCTCTCTGACGTGCAGCCGAAACAACACTGAGATTTAGACACACAGCACTGCACCTGACCCTCTGTAAGTCAAAACAGATCTGAAACTGCACCCTGCTCAGGCTCTGAAACACCCTCCTCATCTATTCCTCCCCTTAGCTCTTAGCCTAAAGAAACAGGAGTAAAGATGCTCCTGGCTCCAAGGCCAAGGAACTCTGGGGCACAGGGAGTCAGTGCTGCTGCCTGAGATGCAGAATTAACAGCTGGATGGACATCTGGAAGCTGGTCTGACACAGGGAACAGGCAGAGAGGGGAAGAGAAACAGGAAGAAGGGGAGGAGAAGACAAAACTTGCTGGCTTTCCTCAGATAAAAGTCAATCCTGCACTTACACAGAATATGAAGAGAGGATGTTGTGGGAAGCATCTGACAGCTCCAGTTCTCCCAAGGGCAAGTGAAATAAACTGCTCACCTTAAGTACACCTTCTGAAGGGGAGCTGCCTGCTTTCTGGACAAGAAAGGATTTAATTACCCCAAGAAAAACAAATTGCAAAGATATCACTGCCAGCTGGGGAAGGCCTCAAGATGCAGACTTAGCAGAAACTCAGGAAAGCTCTAAAACAACCACTCTCTCTATTTTTCTTCTCTTCTATTTTCTGTTTCTATTTTTCTATGCTATTTCTGACTCTAATTTTTATTTCTTTCACTATCAACCAGACCACCTCAGTAAGGACAGGATGGGCCAGACCCACCATTATTTTCCAGGGTAAAGGAACAGGGAAAATGGGAGGCCTCACAAAACAGCAACTAGCAGAGAAGTCCTGTTCTTACAGAATATTTACCTACTTAGGCACAAAGCTTAAAATCAGAGGTTGTAATGAAAATACTTCTCTTTACAGAAATGCTCAAGAAAACTTGTCCAATTCTGTAACTGTTTGCAAGCTGCTCCAGAAGTCAGCAAAAAAAATTAAAGACCAGATTCAAAAATGACTCAACTATTTAGATATT
Source organism: Phylloscopus whistleri (assembly GCA_017589585.1). Lineage (NCBI taxonomy): Eukaryota > Metazoa > Chordata > Aves > Passeriformes > Phylloscopidae > Phylloscopus > Phylloscopus whistleri. The sequence continues at coordinate 1,930,849 of JADMLD010000043.1, forward strand.
TATGCTGTCAAGGTGTTACTGGTCACACACCACATGCATGGCCAAGAAATTACCCACCTCTTATCATTTCCCACCCTATCCTGAAGGAATAATTAAACAGCTCAGACTGCTGAGTGTCATTTTTTGCTTCACGAGATGCTCAAATGCCATTTTAAATTAGACACCTGCGATTTTGAGGTCTGAACTTACTGTTCACAATGTCACCTTGCAGCTGGAGGATCTGTGGGACAGGCATGGTGAGGATCACCACATCAAACTGCTCCGGGGGCCCCGCTTTCCTGGAGACTTCCCACCTCCCATTCCGCAGGGAGACATGAGTGACCTGCTGCTCATAGGACACGTCTGCACCTGCGTGGAAAAAGCAGTGTGGCAATGAATTCCACGGGGAAAATGCAGAGAGAGGGAGTTATTTACAAGGGATGGAATGACAGGATAAGCATCCTCACCGCCAGAGGGGAGGCCATAGCTAATTATTTATAAGATTAGGATTTTTAAAAAAACAGCTGATTTAAAAAAAAAAAAATGAAAACAATCGCACGGAAGGAGCAAAGCTTGACTACTCTCACGGCTCAAACTTTTCTGAACAGGATTAAATTAGTCACTGAACGGTACACGTGGTTCTGCCACATGACACCTGAGGCAGTAGCTAGGAAGTTTAAACTCCTTTTCCAAAGGACTGTCCACCCAGCAGGCTCACATCCTTTCTCCAAAACACAGGGTATAGCTCACCCCTCTGCCCCCAGTTATACAGCGGATGTTCTATTTGTATAGAGACTTTTATACCCGCAGGACTTGGAAATTCACAGAGCTCACAGACGCGTTTATCCACCCAAGCAACTTCCAGACACACATAAATCAACAAGGAACTTAAACATCCTCATCAGGGATTTAAATTCGAAAGACCGTTCAAAGGCACCGCCAAAAACGCAACCATTAAAGCCTTTCCCTTCACACAAAGGTGTCCAAAAGCATTACCTGACTGCTCTAAGTAGTACTTGACAACCGAGGAGATGCCCTGGGGTGCCACGTAATTACGGGAGCCTTCTCTCACCACCATGCCTTCCACGGGAGCGCTCAATGGCTTCAGGATGCCGAGAGACACAAGCTCCTCGTAGAAGCTTGAAAGGAAGAAATACACAGGGATGAAAACTCGCTCCGTTTCCCACAATCAAAGTTAACGCCAGGCTGACTTTCGAATTGTAACAGGCTGCGTTTCAAGGCGGGTTATGCATAAATGCAGCAACAAAAGAACACACCACCTCACTATTGCACTGGGCCTGGCCTTTCACTTGAGAGCAAGGCTACCTGTGATGGAGGAACTGTCAGCGGCTTGACCCGGAGGCAGAGAAATAGACGGCAGTTCCCTTAAGCTCTGAACACCAGTACAATCTCCACAGCCACGCCGGAGTGCAAGAATACTCCAGCCACCGAACGCAGGTGCCTGAAACGCACCGGCCTTTTCGCTGCTTTCCAGGCAAGTTTTGCATTTTCGCACCGCTGCTACACCTCCGTCCCCTTCCCCAAGGTGAGGTGAGCTACCCCTGCGTCTTTCATCCCAACCCACGCCTTTCCCAGCCTTCACCCCTCCACTCCTCCCCGCGATTCCGCTGCCGGGGGACCGAGCGAGCGGCTGCGGGGGTTTGACTGTGGTGGGGAGGGGGATTAAAGCTCGGCACCTGTGCATGCAGCGAGCCCCACCAGCGGGGTCCCTCCGTGCCCCCGCGCCGGCCACCAAACCCTGCCCGCCCCGCGCTTCCCACCTGCGGCTGGGCGGGACCAGCGGGATGGGGGCGGGATGTGGGCGGGATAGGGGCGGGATGAGGGCGGGATGCGGGAGGGATCGGGGGGTAGGTCTCACCTGAGCCGCGGCCCCGCAAGCTCCGGCTCGCAGGTGACGAACTGCGCGCCCAGGTCGGCGCTGCCGCGGTCGGCCCGGGTCGTGCTCATGCGGCCCCCTGCGCGACAGCCGGTCAGAGACCGCCGCGACACGCGACACCACACGCGACACCACACATGACACGGGACACACGCCAGGCCCGGGTTCCCCCCCCAGCTCCCCTGCCGGACCCACCTGCGCCCCGCGCCTTGTCCCAGACGGCCACTTGTCCCCGCGGGGCCCCGCGCAGCAGCGCCGCACACGCCGCGCCCGTCAGCCCCGCGCCCACCACCAGCACCCGCGCCATGGCCACCCCGCGCACCGACACGCCCCGGACACGCCCCTCGGTGGGCGGGGCCTCCCGCGCAGCCGCGCGCCCACGGGGCGAGCCACGCCCATGGGAGGGGCGGGGGAAAGGCCACGCCCACAGCCCGCACCTGTGCGCGCGCGGGAACCCGCGGGCACATCCGTGGTAGGGACACAGCCGGAGAGACACCGGTGTGCCGGCACACCTGTGCACACGCGGCTGTGCACACACCCGGAGAGACACCGGTGTACCGGCACACCTGTGCACACGCGGCTGTGCACACACCCGGAGAGACACCGGTGTACCGGCACACCTGTGCACACGCGGCTGTGCACACACCCGGAGAGACACCGGTGTACCGGCACACCTGTGCACACGCGGCTGTGCACACACCCGGAGAGACACCGGTGTACCGGCACACCTGTGCACACGCGGCTGTGCACACACCCGGAGAGACACCTCTGTACCGGCACACCCGTGCACACACCCGGAGAGACACCGGTGTACCGGCACACCCGTGCACACACCCGGAGAGACACCGGTGTACCGGCACACCTGTGCACACGCGGCTGTGCACACACCCGGAGAGAAACCGGTGTACCGGCACACCTGTGCACACGCGGCTGTGCACACACCCGGACAGACACCGGTGTACCGGCACACCCGTGCACACGCGGCTGTGCACACACCCGGAGAGACACCGGTGTACCGGCACACCCGTGCACACACCCGGACAGACACCGGTGTACCGGCACACCCGTGCACACGCGGCTGTGCACACACCCGGACAGACACCTCTGTACGGGCACACCCGTGCACACGCGGCTGTGCACACACCCGGACAGACACCGCTGTACGGGCACACCCGTGCACACGCGGCTGTGCACACACCTGGACAGACACCTCTGTACGGGCACACCTGTGCACACGCGGCTGTGCACACACCCGAGCTGGGCACACACCTGTATGTGCACACCTGCACAAACATGCCCACACACCTGTACGTGCAGGCCTGTCTGGTGCACACACCTATACACACACAGACACCCCTGTGTCACGCACCCCTGTGTCACACACACCTGTGTCACACACACCCGTGTCACACACATCTGTGTCACACACACCTGCCAGTGGTCCAGGCATACTCCAGAGCTGGGTCAGACCCACCCTTAGTGAGCAGCCTCTGCCGTATCAAATCCTGCCCGCCTGGAGGTGCTACACGGCAGGAGCTGCTGCGGGGTGTGACAGCTGCCAGAAGGTGCTGGTGGATCGTCTCCAACTCCTGGCCGGTGTTTTGCAAGGAGCCACGGCTCGATGTGAGGAAAGTGGGATGCTGGGCCCAGAGCAAACAGTGCTGAGGGGTGGTGACATTGCATGCAATGCCTCTGCCCCAAGAAAACAAACTCCCGTCCTGAGAGCCCTGAGATTGGGCAGCTGGGGGAAGGATCTGGGTTGCTACCCTAACCCAGCTGTGTGGGTGAGAGAAGATGTTCCCAAAAACTTGTGATAGGATCGTTGTGGTATGGGGGACACCAGAACCCAACACTTTGGCAGAGGTGTTTAGCAACAGATCGGTGTGAAGCTCCACAGAGCTGCTTGCAGGCAGGTGTTGGTGATGCTCATCTTCAAAGGGAGCTCCGAGCTGGCCTCGGGGCAGGTGTTGTTTGACAGGCACTTCCTGGAGAGAGGTGGGAGCCCCTGTCTCCCCTTCCCATGTGTTGTGGGGCAGTCATGGAGCAGGACATGTGCTCGTTCTGGGACTTTGTTTTAAGGAAAAAAAAAAGATTGGCTGTATTACTGACTGTCCAACATGTAAGAGATTACAGCTGTGGATTTCTGTGGGAGGTTTTCTCTTCTTGACTCCGTTGCCCTGGAAAGAAGCCTCAGGAGGTTGTGTCCCCTCCTCAGCACCTCCTGCAGAGTTGGCACCTTGTCCCCATTCCCTGCCTGCTGCGGATCCCTCCGTCCAGATTCTCCCAGAGGACCCATGGGGTTGTGCTTCTGCCTGGCTGGGCCGGGGATTGTCACCACCATTGGCTTGTGTTTTTGTGAGCAGGAGGTTTCTCAAAGCTCATAAATATTTGGCCTACTGGCCTCTGAATGGTTCCGTGTGGGAGATGTGCTCAGGAATGGCTGATGGCACTGAGTGGTCACCTGGATTCTCACTGCCAGTGAGTTCAGCAGAGTCTCTTACACGTAGAAGCAGATAGGAAAGCAGTCACAGAGTCATAGAACCATAGAATATCCTGAGCTGGAAGGGACCCACAGGGCTCATCAGGCCCTGCACAGACACCCCAACAACCCCACCCTGTGTGGAGCTCTGGCAGCCTCGGGGCCGTGCCCATTCCCTGGGGAGCCTGGGCAGTGCCCAGCACCCTCTGGGGGAAGAACCTTTCCCTGACCTCCAGCCTAAACCCTCCTGGCACAGCTCCAGCTGTTCCCTTGGTGCTGTCCCTGTGACAGAGAGCAGAGTTTGGAGCTGCAGCCCCTGAGGAGGTCTGACATCAGTGTGCTCTGCTGCAGCTGAACAAACCAAGTGACCTCAACCAGCCCCCGTGTGGCCCTCCAGACCCTTCACCATCATCTCCTTTGAATGCTTTCTAACACCTATTAGACGTAGAAGAGTATCAAGACATTATTACAATTAAAGAGTTGAGGCCAAAAGAGGAGCACCAAGAATTAAGACAGAATCCCTGGCAATATATTTATAGAAAACTTGATGATTACACTTGATCATGATGGGCCGTGCCGAAGTTTCCACTGCAATGGAAAAAGCTCCGTGCTCAGCTGATGAACACGTGGGGGCTGGCAACAAAGAAAGCAGGAGTGATGCAAGAGAGGGCTGCAGGAGCTGGGTGAGAACTCTGCTGTGTGTGACACGTTCCTGCTCTCAGGCTAAACACCTACCTGAAGTATGTGCTGGTGGCAGGCAGCCCTGGATGAGGGCAGGGCACGGGGACACTGATCAGGAGCTGTGGCACAACAGCCTTACTGGAAATGACCTGGGAAGGGTGGGAAGGGCCTTACTGGACCTGGGAAGGGTGGTGGGCACCAAACTGGATATGAGCCAACGGCATGCTCTCCCTCCAAGGATGGAGAGCCCCGACCTGGGCCACAGGAGCGGGCAAGGGGCCACCTAGCTGTTGTCACCCCCCCTGTTTGATGCAAGGGAGGTGACATCTGGATGCCATGTGTGGTTCTGGAATGCCTGGTGAGAGGGATGTGAAGATGACCCACAGAGGCTGACAAACTCTCAGCAACCCTGCAGGGGGAGGTGGATGGAGCTGAGTTTACTGGGTCTGGCCATGCAATGAAGTTCAAGGGACTCTCCTTGAGCCCATTCAGCCTCTACAATGGTGCTGCTTCAGCAGGAGCTGCACATGAGAGGCCTTGAGAGGCCGGAGCATCTTGTAAGACCTATGACAATGTCCTGCTCTTCAAGTGCTCCAGGACTCTTTTGGGTGCAGCCTGCATCTTGCCCCTTCCAGTGCCTCCACATGAGTGTGACCAGAGCTGCTCTGCCCTTCCCCTGGAGTGTAGATTTCCATGATCTGTCTTCTCAGAAAGTGAAAGCCAGAGGTGTCTTACTCAGTGCAGTGTGGCTTCAGGACCCCAAAAACAAAGTCACCCTTGACCTCCAAACCTCTACCTTACAAACCCCTGTTCTACTGTGTGTTTATAGAAGTGGGACAAACTGACAAATCTAGGTGCATGCCTTGGACACATCTCAGGGCCTTTCCTGGCTGACAGACAGAAGACACCTTTCCCTACTGACCTTTCACCGCAATTTCCAAACCAAAACAATCTAGGAAGGAAGGGCAGGAAGCAGCCCCAGCCCTGGCACAGGTGATGGAAAGGGATAACTCTCCCTGTTGGCAGGATACTTGTAGGATAAGGCACTTAGGTACTCCTCATACCTTCCTGTGAGGGTGTGAAGAACAAGGACGTTGTGGTGGGGTGACACAGCTCCATCCCCCACCCCAAAGCGGGGCAGGTGCAGGGAACTGGAAGAGCAAAAGTGAGAAAACTGGGTGGAGGGATAGATAAGGTACAGAGTGTTGCTATGGCAACTTGGCTGTGTTCCTGTGTTATGAAGAACGGGAACTCCATCCCAGCCCGACCCAGTACAGATGTTTTCAGTCTGTTGCCTGGGATTTAATCTCCATCTCACACATAGCATCTTTGTATAACAAGAAGCATCATCATTTCTAAACCATAGTTACTGGAAATCCATTTTGGACTTTGATCTTTCCTTGCAATAACTTAATTATGTCTCTTGTAATAAATAAATAAAACCACCATTGAAATGGAAAGCTGGAAACTTTCTCCAGCAACACCAATTAAACCACTTTATCAGTGGAAATCACCTCCAAATGTCCATAGTCATTTGACTCTGCCTAAACAGTGTTTAACCGGCCTCCACAAACAAATTCTGGGGAATGGCACTTTCTAAACTGTGGTGTAACCTAATGACTTATATGTTCTGTGTCCCAGGGTGTTTACACTTGCCACCCCACCCTGCAGCCAGTTCAAATAGGGCTGTCTCCAGACGGATGCAGAGCACTGCTCCGTGCACCAGCCAGGGGTGAGAACCCATCCTCTGACACTGCCGTGTGCCACATCTCCATCTCCTCCGGGCTGGGCATCTCTTCCCTGCACTGCCCATCCTCTCCAGGAGCTGACATCTCCCCGTCTCCTCCTGCAGGAGCTGTGCCACCTCTCAGCTGCCTTCACTTCTGGAGAGGTGAGTGTGGGAAAAGCACGGGTAAAGCCGGGTCTAAACGTGGCTGTGAGCGGCACTTACGGCTCGTGGCACTCACAGCCCACGCTGGCCTCAGAACAGAATCTCATTCGCTGGGTCAGCTCTAGAGGCTGGTCCAGCCCAATTTTTCTTGTGGTGTCCAATGTTACAGTTGTTGGAGGGAGCAATCCTGCTCAGACCTTTCGGTATCTGTTTGTGATGCCTCCTGCCCATGACTGTGAGCGAAACCTGCTGTTCGCATCTGCCTCCAGCACCTCCTGTGGCAGCTGCAGGCTTCAGCACTGAGTGAACGCCTCCCTCACTGAGTGAGGGGTTTTTTAAGCTGTGTTAAACCCAGTATCACTAAGGGACATCTAGCTCTGCAGGAAGATACATCTCTCCCCATTTTGCATGTAGATTTGCACTTTAAAATGTCCTTCTCTGAATTAAATGTAATCACTTCTTGTCTTTTACACCACGATCGAGGAGAAGGGCAAGCGGTTAGAGATTTTTTTTTCATAATTTTATTTCTGTTTGGGGAGGGAAGGCAGTGCTGGGTCTTATTCATCCTCTCCTTCCTGGGGAGGTTTGGGCAGTGGTGCCAATAGGTGATGCAAACAGCAGGGTGATGGGACAGAGGTCTCCCCCTTGGCCATCCCCTGTCCCGGAAGAGAGACTGGAGAAGTGGCACTGCATGGTCACTGAGAGGACAAGCAACACCCTGTGTCCTTTGTGTATTGGAATGGGAATTTGATGGAGGACTGAGCAACCTGGGGTAGTGGAAGGGGGCTGGAATGAGAGAGGCTTTAAGATCCTTCCCAACCCAAACCATTCTGTGATTCTATGATTTTAACCTCTTGCAGTTCCCAGAGCACTGCAAGGATTGTTGCCTCGCCTCTTACTGGAATTCCTGAAAGTCTGCTCCACCTCCCTGGAAATACCCCTGCTGAGATGTGTTTCCTGAGCCACCCCATGTGCACTGACTCTATGAAGTGGTCATCCAGGCCACCAGACTGAGTCTGAGTCCTACCTGGGGCATTTCCCTGCCCCCATCTCTCCTTGCCCTGCTGGACACGGCCCCCTGCTTTCCCTGATTCTGTGGGTGTGTTGTTGCAGGCACAGCGAGGATGTGGCTGGCTCTAGCTCTGGTGTCCGTGTTCCACGGGATGGCATCTGGGGAATGCCTCTTCAATTCCCCATTTCCTAAGAATCCAGAAGCAGGGATGAACATCGTAAGTACCATGGCATTGGAGCCGAGGTGGGAAGTGTCCAGGAAACAGCCACTATGAAATAATTACAGTGAAATATCACATCCAGGGGGTTCCTGAGGCAGGAGCCTTGCAAATGTTGTGTTTGGCTTCCTTCTTGTTGCAGAGTGAAATGATCTCGTTCTGGGGGTACCCCAGCGAGGAGTATGATGTGGTGACAGAGGATGGCTACATCCTTCAGATGAACAGGATTCCTCACGGGAGAGGAAACGCTGGGTGCCAAGGTAAAAGTGATGCCACACATGCCTTGAGCCATTCACTGGGACACCAGGGCTTGTGCAAGAGGGCTTTCAAGGTTCCCTGTAGCTTGGGATCTGTAGCATCAGTTTTGATGGATCAGAATTTGTCAGGAAGGCTGATCCCTTGCCAGGGATGTTTCCTCACCCTTCATGGACCCCTGAGCGCTGAATGTCAGGCTGCAATCCCAGCAGTGCGAGGCAGCCCATCCATCCTGGGGGCACACCTTGGGTTCTCTCCAGAGCCTGGCTCCCAAAATGTGCTCCTGCAGCCATTTGATGGATCAGAAGACTGCTTTGGCACTCCTTGAGGAGCCTCCAGGGGATCCTCTAGTCCTGTGAGGGGTAGTAACTGGGAGGAGGGGGTTAGATCCATGAAAATTGCATTTTTCCTACCACATCCTCAGGCTCCTTCATGTTTGCCTACAGATCTCCCTGGGCAGCCCAAGTTCTGCCAACACCCCCAAAGATTTTGGGGACAAAGGCCAAGAAAAGGGTGCAGCTTAGCAAACCTGCTTTTAAAATGAAATCTAGAGGAACACCGACACAAACCTCCACAGGTTTTGGCTGCCATGGGGATAACACTTCATAAACTGTCTTGAAAGGCAACAAACAGCATTAAAAATAAGGAGAGTCATTGTGCTGCCTGTCTTGCAGGTGTGAGACCCGTGGCACTTCTGCAGCATGGTCTCCTTGGAGAAGGCAGCACCTGGCTCACCAACTTGCCCAACAGCAGCCTGGGCTTCATCCTTGCAGATGCTGGCTACGATGTTTGGATAGGAAACAGCAGAGGGACCACCTGGTCCAGGAGACACCAGGTCCTGACTCCCAACCAGGATGAATTCTGGGCTTTCAGGTAAATGGGTTTGAGGGTCTCAGAAACAGCTGAATTCTGTCAGGGTCACGCTGCCCTAGCTGGGGGATGAGTGAACCAGGCTGGACTGAAGCTCATCCAACTTATTTTGAGTGAAAACCCCATGTGAAAACTCAGTAGGATGAAGCAGTTTGTGGCCTGGCCCTGCCCTCCCTGCTGGTTTTGTGGTTTGCTGGTGATGGCTATGCACGTGTAGATGCTGCAGGACGTCTTCCCTTCCTTCTGCAGCTTTGATGAGATGGCTAAATATGATCTCCCAGCCATGATCAGCTTTATTGAGCAGAAAACAGGACAGAAACAGCTGTATTATATTGGTCATTCCCAAGGCACCACCATAGGTGAGTCGGTCCTTTTGATGACAGCATGAGAAGCCTACATCCCCTCTCAAATTTGTAAAATTACTCACTGAAATTCAACTATGTGCATGAGTGTCTTGAAAGACTAAACCCTTTTTTTTTTTCCTACTTTTTGCACCCCCCCCTAGGTTTTATAGCCTTTTCCACTATGCCCCAGCTGGCTCAGAAAATCAAGGTGTTCTTTGCTCTTTCACCTGTGACCACGGTGATATTTTCTCGGAGCCCGGCTAGAAGACTCTCAGTCTTTTCTGACTATGGGCTTAAGGTTGGTCTGCACTGTGTTCTGCACAGCCAAAGTGTTTTTCATGGGGATTGTGAGACTATCTGTGGGATGTTTCAAGTCTTTTACAGAGAGGGGAGCTCTGCCCTCTGTCTGTTCTCATTATGAAGAAAAACACTACAGAACTTTTCAGTCCTGTCCTGAATCCACTCCCCAAGATGTTCTGGCAGATTTAGATCCAAAACACTGGTGAATAAAACTGATGCAGAGGCTGTGAATTGAGCCCTACCATTTAACACAAGAGCATAATGAATGCAAGAGGTCATGCCCATAAGAAACAAGGAACAGAAGCATTTAATGGGTTGCCAGGGAGGCTTCACTACAGGCAACCTTAATGTGGGGATAAAATAGAGATTGTGCAGTGGTGGTGCTTTGGGGAAAAGCATGGCCAGTCTTCCTATTTGATGAGTACATCTGCAATTTTACAGGAGCTGTTTGGCACCAGGGAGTTCCTACCACACACTGCCCTGGGGGAGATGATCCTCTCCAGGTTCTGTGTCTGCTCGAAGGTCTGCAAGCACATCTTGGCTATGGTTTTCGGGTTTAACTGGAAGAACACAAACATGGTACGTGGGAATAAATCTGCAGAGGGTCCTTCTGAAGGCCAAAGCCTTGGCAATGCCCTGTTTTGTGGAGCCAAGTGAATCCTGTTCTGAAATGTGCTCGTGTCCTTGCAGAGCCGATTCGATGTGTACGTGGGGCACAACCCGGCGGGGTCCTCGGTCCAGAATATAATCCACTGGCTGCAGGTAAACCTTCCCAGGTTCCTTCCTGTGCCCAACATTGTCCCTGGGCCCTTGTGGGCAGCCTGCCATGCTGGTTGCTGCAAGGAACACCACACCTTGGTCAGATCTTTGTTAGTTTTGTAAAACTAACTGTTCTCCATAAAACGCCCGGCAGATTTTTGAGCTCAGTGGCCCCAAAGGAGTGGATCTGTCCAGAGAAATCCCGGGAGCTGAGGACCCTGCATCCACAGCAGGCACATTCCAGGGGTCTTATTTCAAACCAGCTCCACTCTTGCCTGCAGCCTGAGTGGACATTAGTGGTCAGACTGTGGCAGAGGTGCACCTGGACCGCAGCCAATTAAGCTTATTACCGATGAAGCTGATTATTTCCCCTTCTTCCTCTTGTAGGCATGAGAACAGTCACCACCAGAGCCCTCTGACACTGCAGTTGTGTTCTGCTGCACTCCTTTTCTCTTCCCCAAGCTAAAAATTTGCACATTTTTTTGTAGATTGCAGGTTTAGTCCGTGCACCTTCTCTGAGGTGTGTGCCACAGGCTGTACTCAGTGCACAGCTTCTTCCCTGTGTGGAATTCCTGCTCAGGGACCCCAGAAGAACTTTGTGGGATTTGTAGCAAGAACACACACCCCATTTTCTGAAGTGCTGCTGCCCAGTGGAGGGATCAAGGCACGGCCACCTTGACCTTGTATTGCTGATGGTCCTGTTCCAGTTAGACAAGAGATATTCAGAGGCTCCTCCCACCTTTGATTGTGCTCTTTCAGGCCAATTCTCCAGCCCACAAGGAATATTTAGAGTTCTAAACCCATTTTCCAGAACATTTTAATTTCTTCCCACCCTGATATTATCCACAAATATTAGAAACATAATCCCTGTCCATTTGTCCAAAAATCAAGACAATAATTACTTATGCTGGGCCCACGGCCAGACCTGTGAGACACACTTCAAAAATCCTGCCAGGTCGGTGACAAAAACTAACTTTTGAGGTTTGACTTTTGAGGGTGGACTGCACCCCCACAGAGCTGTGATTTCACAGTAGCATGTCTGATTTTGCTGCAGGGAGTCCATGGTGGGGCACTGAGAGCTTTTGACGGGGGGCACATGTACAACAGCCTTCACTACAGACAGGTGAGGTGCTTCCAATGGCCACGGCCTTCCCTTTCCCTCTTCTCTTCCCATTGGTGCCTGCTGTGACTCCTCTTAATGGATTCCTCTCCTCACAAACTGGAAGTCAGGACCCCTGCTTGGAACAAGAGCATTTTCCATTCTCAACTCTATTTTGCAAACAGCTTTAAATGGAATAAAACCCTTCAAATTAGACACTTTCCACTTTCCATAGGATAAGGGAAAATGGTCTCAAGTTACACCAGGCTGAATATTAGGAAAAGTGGTTAAGCCTTGGAACAGGAAAAAACGGAAAAAAAGCTTCTTTCTTCCTTAAACAAACAAAAAAAAAGTTGCTCAGAAAGCAGCGTGCTTCCTAACTGGATTAATTACACTGCAGGTAACATGAGATGTTGCTGACAAATCACCTCATGGCAAATCCTCAGGGTGTGGGACTGAAATAACCCTCCAGAAACATTTTAATTTCAAACACTTGCTTCCAAACACTTTTCTGCTGTCACTGGGCTGAAGGAAGTGCCGGTGAAGCATCACCACAAACCCAGGCAGGGCCCTCTGGGAGGGACCTTTGGAGGTCCTCAGTCGAACCTCCTGCTGGGAGCAGGATCGCCCAGCAGCACTAAATCAGGGCAGCCAAAGTTCTTCCTCCTTATCAAAACCGTCTGTAGTATCAGAACCAGAATTTATAGCTGAGCAGAACTGATGCTGTTAACAATTACAACGACACAGACTTTGACTTAGAAGGCTGATAATGACTCTGTTTATTTTTGGTTATTCCTTTCTTTTATACTATTTTACAAAGAACATTTCACTTGGTGAAAAAAGGACAAACTTCTTCAATCACATTGGTCAAGTCAGAGGGACATCAAGAAGAAGTCCCTCCTAGGGAAAGGAATGTAAACATAGGTTACAGTTAGGAAGACACGTCTGTTGTTGACAGAGAACTCTCTGGGAAAGAGTTTCAGAGAAACCAAAACATCACAGGCACGAACCAGGGCTACACAGAACGAATTTGCCAATCAATTTTAATTAGATTAACTCACTAATTTGTAGCACGTAAGGCTATGCTGCGTCTCTACCAAAGTTTCTCTCCTTTCTAGAACAAAGGAGTTCCATTTTTCATCTCCCTCCATCCCAAAAGAGCAGCAATCCCTCTTGCAGGGAGCACAGTTTGCTGCCTCCCAGCAGCATCTCCTCTCTGGTGAAACCAACCTTTTCCATCTCCTCAGGCCGGGGCGCCGTTCTACGACGTCAGGGCCATGGAGGTGCCCACGGCCATCTGGAACGCGGGGCAGGACTGCCTGGCTGACCCCCGGGACACCGCCCTGCTCCTCCCCCAGGTCAGGAACCTGGTCCACCACAAGCTGATCCCTCACTGGAACCACCTGGATTTCGTGCTGGGCCTCGATGCCACTGAGGTTGTGTACCGGGAAATCCTTGACATCATGCAGAAGCATCCCTAAAGATGCTGGGTTTTGCCTGATACGTTTGTTTTTCCTGATTTTTTTCCTCATAAGATTACTGCTGTCTCTAGGGGATTTTGAAATTTCTCTCTATTTGGACCGCCTGAATATAGTTGATTAAAATGTTCTGCTTTTAACTGGAGCAGTGACAGGGTGGGGAGAGGAGCCTTCATGCTATTCCTGGCTGGCACTGCATTGCCTTTCTTTTTCCACTTTCTCTCATTCTTTTTCCACTTTCTTTCCTTCTTTTTCCTTTTTATTTCTTTTTTTGTGTCTTCATCAGTGACACAGAGCTCACTGTTGCTGTCTCATGTCTGCCACTGTCACGCGTGAAACCATCAAGATGGATCAGAAAGAGATCCAACAGATCTGTGGTGAAAAACACCAGAATTAGGATCCCAGAATGTTTTGGGTGGGGAGGGACATTAAAGCCTGTCCAACTTCCACTGTCCCAGGCTGCTCCAAGCCCCCTCCAGCCTGGCTTTGGACACTGCCAGAGATCCAGGGGCAGCCACAGCTGCTCTGGGCACCCTGTGCCAGGGCCTGCCCACCCTGCCAGGGAACAATTCCTGCCCAATATCCCATCTAACCCTGCCCTCTGGCAATGGGAAGCCATTCCCCCTTGTCCTGTCTCCCTAGGCCCTTGTAAATATTTTCTTTCCATCTTTCTCCCTTAAGGTAGAAAGGACACTTCCCTAGAGAAAAAAAACTGTAGCAATTGTTTTGAATTCAATAAAAATTGTAATTAATCACATTTTTAGTATGGCTGTGATTGGGCTATTTTTTTTTTTCTTTCAGTGACTGAGAAGTGAGAAATGAGTAAATCCTGAAGAGAAATTACAAGTCAGACAGTCCAGTGTGTGATTCTGGTGCAGAATGTGTAAAATCCAAATAGAAAGGAGCTTAGGATATTCACAAAGTGCCTATGTCTTAGGGTTTACCTGAGAGGTTTTGGTCATAAGATTGAGTGGTGATCTCAGAGGTGCTGTGATGTGTTGATGGTTTTCTTTAGCCCTTTCTTTGAAGGAAGGGCAGGTTTTTTACAGCAATAAAAAATTTGGCTGTTTCTCTCAGCCAGAATCCCGAGGCTCATCACAAAAATCTGGATAAAACGTGTCAATGGTGCAACACCAGAAGAATCAGCTTCTTTCAGGGAGGGAGAATCCAGCTGTGAAGGAAAGCAGTATTTCATGGAGAAATTACTCAAAATCATGCACTGGAGTAGGGTCAGATTTTGAATTTTAGAATTTCCTATTTATTTAGAAGATCTGCATCACCCTGAAAAGCAGAGTAGATCATTCACAGGCTTGGGGGACGCCAGAAAATAATTTTGGGTGTAGAGCAGCCATTCCAAGCATTGCTGTGGGTTGTTTTAGCTGACAGAATTCCTGGCTGTAATTTGCTTGGCAGAAGTGAAGGACAGAGACTCCTCCCTGGGTGCTGGATGTCCTTGTGCTGGCCTTGGTGGCCACTTCTTGGGGACTCTGAGCAAAGCCACCAGCAGTGACACAGCCGTGACGTGTTTGTTCCCCTGCTGCTTCCCTCATCGTCCTGTCCTAAGCCTTTCTCCTCTGAAGGGCAAAGCCAGCAAGCAAAATGAAAATTTGATGGCATTTATTTATGAAAAGGAGCTTGCATTCATTAGTTTCCTGGCATGTCACGAAGCCACGTTGGTTACAGTAAATAATTCATGATTTTCTTCTTTTTTCACCCGTTTTCTTCCTAGGTACGTAGCTTCCGCCTCATTCCAAGAGGCTTTCTGTAAAATTGTCTTTTTAGGTAATGCTCTTCACCTAATCTGTTTATTCAGTTTGTTCAAGACAGCCCATTTCCAGTAAATACTCTTCTCTCTACTGAGAAAATTGCTTGTAAATTTTATCGGGTGATCAGATTATAGGATTTGGATATTGTTTGCTTTTCTGTCTTTGAGAGATTCTCTAAGCATCTTTCTGTAGTACAAATTCTTGCTTAAGTTAATCCTATTTAAACACATCTATTTTTTTTAACTCTCTTTACAGTTCTGCAGAAGCAATTTGCCCAAAGCCAAAAAAAAAAAAAAAATTTACAAGCGCAGCTTCAGTTGGTGTTTTGCCATGGGGACAAAAGGGCTTTTCCTTGATTGCTTTGTCTCCTTTTGCTGTGCCTAAATATTTTCTTTCTCTTTCAAAGCCCTGAAACAAAGCTGTGACCCAAATCCTGGCTGAAATGAAAATAAATCAGCTGCCAGCAGCGGGAGACATTTGCAGATGAGACACGTGGCACATGGCAGGACCCAGAAGGTGTAGGAATAAATGAGTGAAGAAACCCCAAATCATCCCCTGGGGTCAGGAGGGTACGGAGGGGAGACCCCAGGGTGGCACAGCATTCCCTGCCTCTGCTCCCAGTGGGCACCCAAGCAGCTGGGAAGCACAGTGCAGACCAAAAACCCCAAATTACTCCACAGCCTCCTGAGCCAGCAGGTTTGGCCTTTGGCTGGCAGGCAAACACGTCCCCAAATAAAAGGCTAAATAAATAAACAGCCTTTTGCCACGGGGTTCGTGGGCTCCTGGGAGAGAAAGCCAGGTTTGATGTGGCACCAGTGACAGCCAGACCTGCTGGCCCTTGGCTGCTGAGCTTCTCTGATTCAGTGAGAAGGTTGATTCTTTTGTGAAAGGATTGGGAAGCAGTATAAAATAGTGGTCAGGACTCCAGGTCCTCACAGTATTGTGGGTGGAATAACAGGAGCCTGTTACTTCACTTGGAAAAGGTACTTGAAGTGTGTTGGAGGTGCAGCCTTAAACACAGACGTGATCCACCCTCACCAGCCTCAGCATTGTGTTGCAAATCGCTGGCAACAGCCTCCAATCCCGTGTGCCAACTCCTCACTTCTGTCAGCCTGTGATTAGGCAACCTATTGACAGACTGACCTCGATGTGGATCCTTCTCCTTTCCCTCTTCAGATGCAGGTCAGGGGTTGGAATACCTTTGCAGAGCCTGAGCTGGGCTCAGCACTGTGCAGAGCCCCCCAGAGTGGCTGGTGCTGGTGCTGGTGGCACCACCAGATGCCTTCCTTACGAGGATCCATGCCTTGAGCCCAGCTTTGCAGCCCCACAAGCTGCTCGGCTGACGTCAGTTTGGGTTAGAGAGTGACGCTTTATCCTTTAAACATATTTATCTCTCTGTTAAAAGGCGGGGGATGCAGAGGTTGCAAATTAATCCCACTGAGGTTTAATCCGCCCAGACCGTCAGCATTTTTATTTTCTTTGGATTGGAGGTCCTAAAACCTTCTGCTGTGGGTGTCTTCTGCCACGTGCAGGGACTTGCAGGCAAAATCCTGCACAACCCTACAAACAACTGCTGGCCAGCTCATGTAATAAATGCAGAGGTGGGTCTGTCACAAATAATGTGCAATAAGCAGAACAAATTAATCCCATCTAATAAATAGATGGGGCTGCTAGGCTGAGCACCAGCATGCCCACCATACCTGATGAGTGGCTCTGCTGGCTGGGCAGTCATCAGAGAGATGGGGAGATGCTGGTGTGTGTTCCTTGGAAAGCCCTGAGTTGCTGTTTCTCATCATCCCCCTGGTCAGGTTTCCACACCGAGGTTTTTCTCCAGAGTTCTGGAGTTGCTGACAAGATAGAAATAGCTCAGTCCTGGTCACTGGGCCACACCAAGGATGCCCTGTTGATGCAGATGATCTTTCTGGTGCCAACTTCTGCCATTCCCACCCCTGGCAAGGTGAAAGGTGCATGCAGAGGACTCATCCATCCTAGTGCTGGGCTGCTGTGCTCCTACAAGCTGGCAGATGAATGGCTTTGGTGATTGCAGGGGTTTTCTCTGAGTAGTCCTGCTGATAAGGTTGAATCCAGAAAGTGAGATCCTCGGCCTTGCCAGATGCCCCCAGAATGTGAAACTAAGTCATGGCACTACCAATTCCTGCCCTGTTTAATGCAGCACAAATGTAGGAAAAAATATTGTAGTTTTGATTCCTGAGTGTCAGTAATGAGTTAACCCCTCCAGGGTAAACAGAGTGGCTGAAATTTATTCCTCTAGTAGTGACTTTCATTTCAACAGTAAGGAGCTAAACAGGATGAGCAAGAAGAGCTTGGCAAGAAACCATGTGATTGGAGAGGGATAGCTGGGTGGATTTGTGAGGTGAGAAAGGGCTCAGCCTCTCCTTGCACATTTCATCACCAGCAAATCACCAGTTTTTGAACTTTACTCTGCACGGTGAGGAGGATCTGGTGAGGAGCATCTCCTACTTCTCTGCCCTTTGCCAGCTGTGCCCAGCTCAGAGCCCCCTGGGCTCTTTCCACCAGTGCCTCTCACAACATCACTTTCCTCCCCTCCTGTGCCTAAACCCACAAACCACAGCACGTGCTCGATTCCTGGAGTAAAATTTCATTCTTGGATTGCTCCGAGCCTGCAGAAGCTGAAAAAAAACCCCAACACAGCAGATCTCCTGCAAACCCAGCAAGCCCTGCGAGCCGAGGGCTGGAGCCTGGCTGTGATGCAAGACTTTATTGCAATCTCTACAGACACAGAGGGCAGGCAGGAATCACAGCATTGCATTTAAAAGCATTAAATCAGTGTGGAACAGCGGGACAGGAGACATTTTTAAGCAGGGCTTCCCTCACACAAACCCCTGCCCCAAGGCACATGGGAACAGGCATCTCCTCCATCCTGGAGCAGCATGTGGATGGATTCATGGATGGATTCATGGGTGGATTCATGGATGGATTCATGGGTAGATTCATGGATGGATTCATGCATGGATTTATAGATGGATTCATGGACATATTTATGCATGGATTTGTGGATGGATTTATAGATGGATTCATGGATGGATTCACAAATGGATTCATGGATGGATTCACAAATGGATTCATGGATGGATTCATGCATAGATCCATAGATGGGTTCACGGATGGATTCATGGATGGATTCGTGGATGGATTCATGGATTCATGGATTCTCCTCCATCAGGGTCACCATCTGCTTGTACAGGCGCTCTGGGGCGTTCAGGCCCCAGTGGGGGTCGAAGTGGTTCCATTCAGGGAAGTACTCGTGGTGCACGACATTGCTGAGGTGGGACAGCAAATACTGGGTCTGCACAGGGGGAGTGACCCAGTCATGCCCCCCGCTCCACACGGCCACCGGCACCTTCATGGCTTCGATCTGGTAAAAGGGCGGCTTCAGCTGGGAAGGGGAAAAGCACTCCTGTTACCTGGGGGCTCTGATGGGTGGGGTGTGATCCCCCCACCTGTTGGAACCCTGGAGGCTGAGGATCTCAGGCTTTCTGGGCTAAAAGGCACGGATCCTCAAGCAAGCACTGCGTTTGACCTGAACCCATGGAACAGGCTTCCGAAATTGAGTGGGGGCACTGGGGTTGTGGGTGTGTGGTTTGAGTGGTATTGTGTGATCTCACAGGATGGAAAACGTGGAATTTAAGGTTTTGGTATACAGTAATGTATATGGGGCAATATGGAGGATTTGGAGCGTTGTCTGGGTCCTTCTTCTTCACCTTCTTCTTGGTTTGGGGTGGTTTTTTCTTACTGGGTGAAGGGGTCCGCGTTGCAGACCTTGGGTAGTCAATTAATGGGTCGAAGGTATAGCTAATACAGGTGTCATCTCATTATTGGGTAACTGGCACTGAGGGGGACCTTGGAAAGAGTTGGAGACTCCTCCATTTTCTATCTTGTTAGAAATGACTCTCATGAGACTCATGACTCATGAGACTGTACTACAGATAAGAATTAATAAACAACTGAGTCCGAACACGACAGCTGCGTCCCATGCATTAATCCCGGCTCTAACACGAGGAAAAGAAGATAAGAAACCCACACCCATTCCCATCCCAGCCAGCCCCATCCAGCTCACCGTTTTGTACTTCTCTATGTTTCTCAGCCCGTAGTCAAACTGCTTGAACTCTCCAGTTTTTGCAGTCTGGAAGGCAGAGACAAAGGGTTAATCCAGGTAACACCCTGGATCAGCCCCCCACCCCTGGACAGCTGTGGCTTTTGAGACACCTTGGTGCAGCAGCTTAAAAATCCCTTTTCTCTCTTGGCTTTGATTTTGCCTTCTTTACCTGTTTCCAGTGTGAATGAAGCAGCATTTGAAAATACCATGTTCACAGGTTAAAAGAAAGAAAAGTTGAGGTAGTTATAAAATCAGAGCCTCTACCTGTGCCCAGTGCAGAAGATTTTTTACTGATGTATAGTCTGGAAAATGAGATAGGTACACATCCAGTCGGGTCTGCAGGAAAAAGAAAGTATTTTCTAAGTGAATTGGGAGGGATGAAAATCCGTCTAGGCAAAAAATCTAATTCTGTCTTATAACTGTGATATAAAAGCTATATATTTATATAGATCTTTATTCTTTAGCAGCTTCATTCCTGCTCAGAGCTAGAAGCAGCTTTCAAAGGTAAGCCACTTAATCAATATCTTAAAATGGAAATACAACTGGTCCAGTCATTCTTTAGTTATTTTCTTCTTTAAACTTGTTGAGTGCCAGCCAAAAATGAGGCTGACTCCCCAAGAGAGGAGACCACAAGTGATTCTCTCTTACCAAAGACTCCATTAGGTTTAACAGCCCTATGCCACTGCAGGAAATCTCCAAATAACCACTGCCTTTCACACCTTATTTTGGGGGTTTATACTCATTGTTGTGCCTCATTAACTATCTCCAGGTGTCTAGGCAAACCAGAGAGGGCTGTGACCTGGGCTGAGAGCCTGGTGCACCCACCATGTTCAAGTTGCTCCTGTCATACCCTCCGATGGCGAAGATCCTGTTGGCACACAGTTCAGCTCTCTCCAGGCTGGTGCACTTCTCAACCAGGGACTGCTTCTCCTTCCTCGACACCAGAACCAGCTCCCTGGTTCCAAACAATTCCTGCAACAGCACGAGGAGATGTTGGGAATGACGTCAGGAGCTCCAACACCTGCCGCAGGTGCAGGATCAGTGCACAGTGGCAATGCAGGGGACAGGAGTTGCCGAAAATCCCTGGATTTCAGCAGTAACCACCCACAAACATCTCCTGTACCTTAAGCACCAGGTCTGGTAGAAAGACTATCTTTAACACAGGGCCCCGGGCATGGCGGAGGGTGTACACAGGAGCCAGGGCAAAGAAGAGTTTGATTTTCTTGGCCAGATGTGGGAAGCTGGAGAAGGCAATGAAACCTGAAAAGCAGCGTGAGATCACAACACGAACCCCAGCTCACCCCAGACCCTGTGTTTGAGGTGTAGGGTTTGAACAAAAAAATGCTGCTAGATGCCAGCACAGCCTGGGATGGATGGGCAGGATGTGGTAATCCCCTTCCCATGCAGAAGGGCCGGGAAGGCAGGTGGGGAGAGCAGCCAGGGCAGCCCTGCTCCCAGCAGGGTCAGTTTGGGATGGACATGCCTCTTTCCCGTGGCAATCCGTGCCCTGCTCCCACCCACCGCCCTCTCCTCCCCCTCCTCACTCACCCAGGGAGCTGCCCTGAGCGTGGCCGACGTAGAAGAGCTTCTCCTGCTCCGTTTGCCTCAGGATGAAGCCCACCATGGCCGGGAGGTCGTACATGGCCATCTCATGGAAGCTGCGCGGCAAAGGGAGAGTCTGGAGGAGATTCCCATCTCCCAAGCTCCCTCCCACCAGGGGCTGAGCGCTGACAGCCCTGCAGCCCTGTCCTTGGTGGCCCCCTGACCTGAAGTCCCAGAACTCCTCAGAGCTGATGGACAGGTTGCGGTGCCGGCGGGACCAGCTGTTGCCCCGGTTGTTCCCGATCCAGACGTCGTAGCCCGCATCCGCCAGGACGAAGGCCAGGCTGCTGTCAGGGAAATTGTCCACCCAGTCACCACCGTCCAGAGAAAACCCATGTACTATCAGCACGGGGGTCCTGGGTCCTGAAAGAGGAGACATTAGGTGGTTGGCAGAAGAAGACACCTTTTCCATCTGGAAATAAAACACCGCTGTACGTCTTGAGACTGTTTTCTGCAGGCTGCACATTAAACGTTCCCTTCTCCCATTATTTCCCTGGTTATGCTGGTGCTTTTTTGTGTTTGGGGGCCTTTTGCCATCCCAGGCCCAGAGCCTGGACCTTGGGGCAGGGGTTCACTGCAGGAAAAGAGCCACTGGGGCTTTGTTGGGTCACGCTGTCCCATCCCAGGTGCAGCAAAACACAATGCTGAGCTCCTGATTCCCCAAGGCAGCTGGAAAGAAACCCCTCATCCCTCTTCCAGCTGCCCAAACCATGCCTGAAGGCACAGGTATTCCCACTGGTTTCCCACTGTTGTATCTGGGCAGGGCCAGGGTCACAGCTGGTGCCCACCTGAGAGCCCAGCGTGCCCCCTGCCGTGGGGAATCCGGTTGAGGCTCAGGAAGTAGCCGTCCTCTGTCATCACTTCAAACTCCTTGCTGGGAAACCCATGGAAAAGGATCTTCTGGCTCTGCAGGGACAATGGTGCCAGGGCAGAGGGTGACCCAGCGCCCTGTGCCTGCCTCAGCTTCACCCACTCCTGCCACCCACGTTCCCCGGCGTCACCTCCACCCAAAGGAATTAGAGAAAGAGCAGGGAGAGGCCAAGCTCAAGCTGAGGGCATGAAGTGAGTGACAGCAACGCAAATATGGGAGATTTTTGGTGCCCCAAGCCTCCCCAAGAGGCCAGGTGCAGATGCAGGGGAGGGGTGAGCCAAGCTCGTCCCTTGGGAAGGGTTTTGGGCATACCCGTGAGAAAGTGCGGTGCCCCCCCAGCACTTACAATGTTCATGGACCTCTCAGGGTTGTAGAAATCTTCATCACCTGGGATGGCATCTTCCAGCCCCTGGGCCAGGCACAGGGCCGCCAGCAGCAGCCACATCTCGGCTCTCTGCAGCACCTGGGGGATAACGGGGCTGGGTGAGCGGGGCTGTGGGAGCTCCGGGGGCACAAGGAACACTCTGCAGCCCGAGCAGCGTGGCAGCACAGCCAAAGCACGATGCTGCCACAGGGAGCAGGTGCCTACAAC
This sequence comes from Phylloscopus whistleri, assembly GCA_017589585.1. NCBI lineage: Eukaryota > Metazoa > Chordata > Aves > Passeriformes > Phylloscopidae > Phylloscopus > Phylloscopus whistleri. Next base: position 1,953,079 of record JADMLD010000043.1, read on the forward strand.
CCCTTGTGCAGTTTGGAACCCGCCCCAAGGCTCTCTTGGTGACCTTTCTCATCTAGTCCAGCTGCAATTGCAGTGTGGGACAAGCAGCATCCCACCGCCCCCTGCCTGGGAAAAGCATCAGGAAATCCTTAGGCTTTCAGGGAAAGCATTTCAGGGGAAGAATCCTCCCCCAAACAGGAGGGGTCATGTCAGAGCTTCACCCTGCAGGAGCTTTCCTGCTCCATCCCTGCCTTGGATGCTTTATAGCTCCTTGCCAGGTGCGCCTGGGCTGCCCTGCCATCCACAGCACCCAGCCCAAGGCATTCCAGACTCAAGGGCACATCCAGCACAGTCCATTTCCCTGACTGCAGGAACTGAAGATGGCTCTCTGCCTCCCAGAGTGTGTTTTCCCAGTAGCCTTATTGCATGGAAAGCTTTCCTGGGCTGCTCAGGAGAACAGCAACAGGCTGCAGAGCACCGTGTGAGCCACGGCAAAAACTCCCTCTCACACCAGGAAACAACGTGCCAGCTCAAGCCCTGCTCTGTGCTCAAACCCACCACCAGCACCTCGGTGCCTCCATCTCCACAGGCAGGTGAGAAGGGATGTCCTGGATTAAACTGCTGTGATGGCTGAGGGAAGGAGAGGAAGGATTGCTCTTTGATCCCACAGACAAACCACATCACTGAACCTGATCTCCCTTGGTCCTGCCCAGCTGCCCAACAGCACTGGCCACAACTGCAGGCTGCACTCAGTGCAGATCACCACTTTTAGGTGTTTTTAGTCCTGCAGCCCCTCAGCCTGTGTGTGGAATGAAGATAGAAAGGACAGCAGGAAGGCAGGCACTGCAGTGGGTGGCTCTTCACCCAGCTGAGTTGCACACACAGGTTGCAGGCCATTCCTGAGGGCATCAGAGCCTGACCAATTGCTGAAATAACCACTTCAGTGAGCACTGTGTGTTACAAGGGATGGAGAAGCCAGGCCTGCTCAGGAATCAGGAGATGCCAGATAGAACAATTTGTTCCTTGGTGCTGTTTTCTTGTTGCTAAACCCACAGGAGTTTCACACCAATTGCATCCTCTGGTTGAGCTTGTCACTTAGGAAAGAGCTTCTTTCCCTTGGGGCTACATCCCCTGTCCAGAGGCATCAAACCCCTGCCAAATCCTGCCCACACAGTCCATCCCCCTTAGATCTGCATCCAACCCTGCACTTCACCACGTGCAAGGGGACCTTCCACTGCTCCATGGCCAGCAACAGCCCACACACACACAGGCCTGTGGTTTCTGTGGTTCCTGCACATTTCATCATGAGAGTTTCCTGCTCTCAGCACCCCTCTCCCAGCTCCTGAGGTGTGGCACTGAGATCTCCCACATGCTGGAGGTCACCTCTGTGCCCAGTGCCACCCAGATGTCACAGTGGCACACTACGGTGGCCATGGCCGGTGACAAGCTGTGCCACAAAGCCCACAGAAGTCAGAGAGAGCACTGGCAGGCAGCACTCAACAGTGACAGAAGCAGCTCCTCCTGGTATGCCAAGGGGTGGCAGAGAGGGGAGGATTAGTCCCTGTGCGTGCCTGTGGCACTCAGCAAGCACAGAAAGACCCCTGGGCTGGGGTGTGAAAGCAGGGGGGGAACACAGAAAGAACAGCCCAGATGACAGCCCCCACCTCCTGCACCCACTCCTGAGGTCACACAGTTGTGTCCATCCCCTGGTGACCAGCGCAGTCCAGAGCACTCCCTGGAGGAGCAGAGGCCAGCCCAGAGCCTCACAGGGGTCCTGCCCATGCTGCCCAGAGCTCCTCCAGCCCTGACTGCCCATCCCCTGCTGGCAAGACATCCCACCAAACCCAAACTGCCACTCAGCTGTGAGTCCCTGGGCAGGGACAACCAGAAGTGGTCCCAGATCATCCTCAAAGCTGCTGCTCCCCAGGAACCAGCCCTGGGTAATGCACCCCATCCCTTTCACAGAGCCCAAATGGATGAAGACCCAGGAAAATGTCTAACCACCAAGTTCCCCACACATAAAATGCACAGCTGGAATGACAATTATGCCTCTTGGCTTGGTTGGGATCCTTTCTTTCAGCAATAGCCTGGGCTAGAAGGAGAAGAGGAGAACATCAGCCTGACCTGCAGCTTCAGGCCCTCCGTGCAGTCTGCAGGGTGGGTGACACTGAGGGAACCAATCCCCTTGGCTTATAAAGACACCCAGAGAGGCTGGGACTTGTCCATCCACACCTGGAAGCCCAGTCCCTCCCCAGTCACCCAGCCTGGTGATTCAGACACTGCATCCCAAACCCCAGGGGGCTCAGCAGCAAAGAGCCAGGTCCTAAAGTTTGGGGAACACACAGGTCTTGTGGTGTCCTCCAGCTGGGAGCTGCATCTTTGGCATTCCTTGGCAGAGAGATTCCAGCTGCTTTGCCTGTGCTCTGGGGTTGCCAGACAGGTCACTGCCTGCTCATCCTGGATTTCCAGGTGTTGGTACCTGCTGGTTACAGGTGTAAGCTCTGCATGTCAGCACCAGGCTCAGGGAACATGCCTGGGCTGAAAGGAAAGGGGCAAAACTCACCCAGGAGAGGAGGAAGGAACACCACTTGCATGTGACACCGACTGAATTTTGTCAGTGTGGACATCCCAAGAGTGGAAATCCAAAGGGTGCAAAGCAAATCTCCCATGGGCAGGGGTGACACACAGCCCTACACCTTGGCTCTGAGTCCATGGGCCCTTGGAACATATTTTCCAGCCCCATCACTTCTCCTCCTGCCAGGAGAGCAGTGGTGGTGGGCAGGGACCTTTGGGGTCTCCATCTCCATCCCAGCCTCCTGCTCACAGCCCTGGTTTGGGGTGGTATCACTGCTGAGCAAAATATTTCCTCTGTCAGCACAAAAAACCTCTGGCTTGGAGAGACACGAGTTTGTTGTGGTTTTCACCAGCAGAATTATTGTTTGGGCTTTTTCCTGGATTTAAATGCTGGCATGGAAGAGCAGGGTTTTCATCAGCAGAATTATTGTTTGGGCTTTTTCCTGGATTTAAATGCTGGCATGAAAGAGCAGGGTGAGGCACTCTGCAAGAGCTCTATTTAATTACAGAGCCTTTGGGGGCTGTTCCAGCCAAGGTCCAGGAGGAAGGAGGCTGGTTTGGTGGCAAAATGCTGGGTTAGGAGTTCCCTGCCCTGACTGACCCTTCAGGCAGCACCAGACACATACTTGAAAAGGCAAAGTTGGGCCTTCCTTGGAGAAAAGAGAAGGAAAACCCTGCTGAGAATTGCCAGAGAACAAAGCAGGCTTAATCTTCAAGCTGACCTAGGGACAGCCTCCACCAGCAGAAATGATGAGGGTCCTCTCCCTCAACTTCCCTACTACTACAGCTTGGGCATTTAGCATTGTTCTAGTGACCCCCTGAGGTCACCTGCTCCTTCCCACCACCCCAGAGCCCAGGGGCTGGGGGATGCTCCCCAAAACCTGCCTCTCCCTAGCCCAGCTCACCACCTTCAGGCTGTGGTTCCCTGCAGTGCTCACACCATCCCCACCAGAGCAGGGCAGGCTGGAGGCTGCTGACACCTTCTCCTTCTCCCCTGAATGCCCCAGGTGCAGCAAAGCCACCAGGATCTGGGCAGGGATGCCCCCCACATTGGGCAGCAGGGCTTAGGCCAGGTCTGCCTTCGGTCCCTGTGTCCTCACAGGCAGCTTCTGGCCTCCAGGCTCACCTTCATCTCCCTCAGTGGCTTGCAGGAGGCCTGACGAGCCTTTCTTGGTCCTTCAAGAGGTCCTTCCTCTCCTGAAATTCCCGTTTCCCTCTGTGCCTCTCTGGACAAACCCAGAGACCACAGCTCCCCTTAGGCCTTCCCCCCTTATTTCTCCAGCCCCTGCCCCACCTCCTTAGCCAACCTCTCCTCCTGGACAGGCTTGGCCACTTTGGGGAAGGATGACTCCACACCTGGCCCTCCGGTTCCACTCCAGACAGAGGAGATGTGTTGCACAGGCCAGCCCTGGGAGGGGATTATGCCCTCTGCTTGGCCCTGGGGAGGCTGTATCTCGATGCAGAATCCAGATTTGGGATCCCAGGGACTACTGGGACACCCCCACATCGCAGTGAGCCCAGAGATGGTGGGTGGAGGCCAAGGCCAAGGTGCAAGGAGAGGCTGGATTGGCTCTGATGACTCAGGAAGGCTGACCTGAAACAGAGACTGGATAGAGCTGGAGAATAAAGTTGATATTTATTGAAAGGCCTTTAGGGTACACCTTGGGCAGGACAAGAGCCTGACCAGGATTATAGCCAGGGTAGATTTAGAATGGTCACAAAATGGCCAACTGATCACAAGGTCTCACACTTTTATAAAAGTTTTGGTCCATTTGCACATTGGGGTTTAATTGTCCAATTACAGCTGCAGGTTGTGAAGTCCCATCCTGCTTGTTCCTCCCTCCAGCCACCCTTGTTTGTGCTTTTGGGCTGAAAGTTGTCCTTGGTGTGCAGCAGGAACAGATTTGTTTTGTGTCCCTGCTCTGTGCAGAGCTGAGTGACCCTGAATGTGATCTCAGAGCTGCACCCCTGGGCAGCACGGAGTCTGAAACACATGAAAGCTGAAACTTAAGGCATCAGCTCAACCAGAGCCAATGGCTTATTCCTCCTGCCCAAAGGAATCCCAGAGGCTCTGGGGCTGAGTCCTGTTTGGAGAGGCACAGAGGGAGCCGCAGAGCACAGAAAGCCTGGCTGTCCTCAAGGAAACAGCCTAGCATGGGTGAGCAGGGCAGCCCTGGGGTCAGCCCTGAGCTGTGGGGGATCCCCCAGCTCCAAGGTAGCTGTCCACTGGCTGGACAGGCTCAGATTGTAGTGGGCTGCCTGGCAGATCCAGAAAACCTCCAGGAAACTTTGAGCCCTCTACTTTTCCTCTCAGCTGAGGCAGCAACAACCCATTATCATGGGTCCCTCTCAGCAGGTCCCACTTGTGAGCTCCTCACCAGCATCTGCATGGCCAACAACCAGGACAAGCACAGCTGGAGCCAGGACATGTTCTCCCCCACCCAGCAGGAGCTGAGAGGCGCTGAGGGGACACAGGGGTGGGAAGATCCATGTCCCGGGCTGGGAGCAGCAATGCCACAGCCACACCTCCCTGCTCTGCCACTCTCAGCCCAGCACCCGAGGGACAATTGCACCTCCTTGAAGCCAATGAGGCCTTTCCACCCCTGACCTGTGGTGGTTTGCAAAACAGCTCCAGAGGGAGGGTAGGGAGGGCTTTAGTGCCAGGAGCAGTAAAATGATCAGGTAGTGAGAGGGAGCTCAGCACAGAACCTTGCCTGGCCCCCTGGTGACAAAGGAGGAAAGCAAACCAGAGACAGGGCTGGCCTGGGGGTTTGGGGTTGGGTGGGATTTTTTCACTAGCAGACTATACATCCTGCTGCTGACAAAGCAGAAAAACCTGTGCCCAAGCTTCTCACTGAGTTAAACTCAGCAGCACTGTTTGTGCACACAGAAAGGAACATCCCACCCGCCCTGTGACAGGAGGAATGCCAAAAACCTTTATAATCAGCTGGAAAGCACAGAGGAGTCAATCGAGGGGCTTATTCTCCCCCTCCTGCTGCTCCACCACTGCAGGAAGAAGGAAAGTAAAGCCAGCCAGGGTGCTGTGGTGATGCTGGCTGGCAGCAGCTTCTGGGGATCTGCAGTCCAACCTCAGCCCCGCTCAGGGACAGCCCCAGAGCTGCAGAGGGTTGTTGAGGGCCTGAGATAACAGCGTGGCTTATCAAGGCAGCAGAACGGCCCCTCTGAGCCTGGCAAAGCAGCACAGGCACAGATGTTGATGTTGATGTTGATGTTGATGTTGATGTTGATGTTGATGTTGATGTTGATGTTGATGTTGCTGTCTGTAACCCAGCCAGGCTGCCCTTTCCCATCCTCTCCCAGGAGAGAGCTCCATCCCCACAGAGCTCCTGCCCCATGGCCAGGCCACACAACCACCTCATGCTCAAGGAGACATGGAACAGCCGTGGTTTGTTGGGTTTGGGGTTTGTCCATACACCAAACTGCCAGGCTTTCCCTGAGGGTTTGGGCAGGAGCTCGTTTGCCTCTCCAGCACTTTCACAGCACCCTCTGCTGCCCAGGCTTCCCTGTTTCCTTTGGAGAGCACCGTCCCATGGACAAGGACAGCTCCATGGTCAGATAGCAGCGAGCTGAAGTGCAAGGAAATGTAGGAGAAAGCCCCTGAGAGGAAAGCAGCTGGGGCAGGGGGTGTCAGGTCCCTCCCTGCCCTCCCAGGACTCACATCATGGTCACACCAGTCCTGTCCTGGCAACAGCACTGGTGGGAACCAGCCCAGTGTTCACCCTCTGCTTGCTTTCCAGCAATCCCCTCCTCTCACCCTGCCTTTCAGTGGGTGCTTGCTGGAGGAAAATAAAATAATTGTTAAAACCTGTGGAATAAGCTTGGCTCAGAATTCTTAATTTTTATCCCGATTTTTTTTTTTTTTCTCATTTGCTCATGCCTTAATAGGCTGTGCAGTGATTCCCCCTGGGGGGCTCCCCACTAACGTGGCCCTAAACTTGATGCCAGGACCAGGAGTGGCCAGAAGAGCCTTTCTGATGTCCTGTCCCCAAAAGGAAGGCAAATTCTGTGGGTGCTGGGAGGAAGTGGGAGTGGTTTTTTTCCTCGTCAGGGCATACCTGATCCTGTTTTTCCACCTTTCCTCCTCTCCCTGCAGGGGAAAAAATCAGATTCTTCTCTGTCCCACTGCTCATTTGAGGGTGAGGCAGCTGGAAGGGCTTCTGGCACTGGCTCCAGCTAGTCCTTGGTAAAGAGCAGTCATTACAGCTCCAGCTGGAGGTGGGGCTGTTTCGGCTTTCCAAGGCACGTCTGCATTTCAGCAAGCGTGGCTGGAGCAGGCCTGGGCTGCAGGAGGGATGCAGGAGCCCACGGGGTGCACAGGCAGCCAGGAGTGGGCACCTGGGAGCGGAGTGGGGAGGTGGCCAGGAAGGCAGAGGCGCTGAAAATGACACCCACAGCTCGTGTGACCCGTCACTGTCCCTGCAGGGACCTCCTGGGGCAGCCCCTGGCCAAAGGCATCACCAGCTGGCAGAGGAGGGGAAGCCTGCCAAGATGTGCAGTCTCCATCCACAGCTTCCTCCCTCCCCAGGGATGGATTTCTTTTTCTTTTTCTTTTTCTTTTTCTTTTTCTTTTTCTTTTTCTTTTTCTTTTTCTTTTTCTTTTTCTTTTTCTTTTTCTTTTTCTTTTTCTTTTTCTTTTTCTTTTTCTTTTTCTTTTTCTTTTCCTTTTCCTTTTTCTTTTTCTTTTTCTTTTTCTTTTTCTTTACAGAGCACCCCCTGAGGTCACTGTTGGGACCGGGAGGTTCTGCACTTCCAGGCTTGTTCCGTGCCAGGAGGCCGTGGGAAGAGCCAAAAGGAGCTGGGATGGCTTTCCCAGGGGAGTTTGCTGGGATGAGCTCGGCTGGTCCCACCCAGCACCCGGGGCGCCAGCACCAGTCCCAGTGGAAGAGTCCAGAGGCTCCCCATCCTCGGGCTGACAGAGGTCATGGCCGATGCCAAATGACTCCATCAGGTGGGAACAACCGATTTGTTACAGCTCTCGGCTCCTCTGCAGCGCCACGGGAACATTCCCAAGCCGGCCCAGGCGGGGAGGGTGGCTCCTGCCGGAGCAGAATCCATCCCTCAGGTAAATGACATGTTGGGAGGAGGAGGGATCAGAGGGAGTGGCGGCTCCTGACGCTCCCGAAGGAGCAGAGGGAATAACAGCCCGATCGATGAGAGCGGCGTGGGCCGGCAGCGGGGACCTTCAGCTCGGGGGACACCAGGGACAAAGGCTCCCACACCTCTTCTTCCGCAGCCCCTGGACCGCCACGGGTAATCCCTCCTCATCCCTGTGTCCATCCCTGGGGACAGCGGGACGGCGCTGGGAGAGCCCCAGGGGTGCGACAGCGGGGCAGTCCTGGCTCCAAAGTGATGTCTGTGCTGGGGAGGGCAGTGGGGGTGTTTGGAGAGGGGTCAGCGCCGTGCTGCTGGTGCTGGGAGAGGCGTCACCCACCCTGCCGCACCTCTCGGAGGGGTTCTCGGGGTCTGCTGGGGTTGAGGGACATTTCACAAAGGGGATGTTTTTCCAAGCTGGCTGTTGAGAGGGAAGGGCCATCCCAGGCAAGGCTCTTCCCTGGAATTTGCACGCCCTTCTGCCGACGCTACGTCACAAAAATGTGTTCACAGCCTCTCCTGGCTTTTCCTAAAGGCTCGCCCCTAGGATGACGAGTCCGGAGCCTGGCAGGCGGCGCAGCGAGGGCTCTTGTCCGCAGATCGCAGCCCGGGGGGCTCGGGGTGCCGGTGGGCAGCCCCCGGCGGGGAGCTGTGGTCCCTCGATGGGGGCACAGCCACCCCCGTGAGCCGCTGCGGGCAGCGGGAGGGTGCCCAGGTGTGTCCCCAGGTGCGCTGAGCCGGGACAGCAGAGGGAGCAGGCGGCTTCTCTCCCCCGCACCGGGAGCCGGTTCCTCCCGCAGGAGGGGATGGGGAGGATGAGGGGCAGAAACCTGCTCCCAGATCTCTCTTCCACCAGCGCTGTGTGCGAGATACCTGGCGCTGGCATCCAGCGGGAACTTGGCGGGTCCCCGCTAAAGTTGCCCCGCACAGCTGAACTCCTCTAAGTAGCTGAGGCAGTATTTCTGCCGCCAATCTGTCGCCTCCAACAAATCCGGCCGTTCCTATACGGCAGGGGTCTGCCCACGGCAGAGGGATTGGAACAAGAGGATCTGGAAGGTCCCTTTCCACCCAAAGCGTTCTGTGATTCTGTTTCCGTGAAGGAAAATAGCAGTAAGAGGTTTTGTGGCAGCAACAAGCCGAGGCAGACACCAAAGCCCTTCCCAGGAGGAACGGGGGTGTCCTGAGATGGCATTTCACTCCTGTCTGCAAAAACAGGAGCATCTCTCTCAGCCATAAGGAGAGCCCAAAACAAACCCCATTGTTTGATTTCTTCTTAAGAATATGGCCCTGCATCTTAAAATTGGGTGGTTTACTCCTCATTCGTTCAGCCCTCAGTGGAACAAAACAGCCTATTCTTCCAGCTATCCAAGACATTATTTTGAATGAATGATCCATAAGCACCCCCTCGAAAATCAGGTTTGCCTGGGCACATACAGATGTACCTGTAGCGGTTCGTGCAGAGCCTGATGGATTAAAATGTGATGGAATTTGGGCTCTGGCTTGGTTCAAGGTTAGCAAAATGAGCCATTTCAGAACCCATTAGGGGATTTCGGTTTTAAAATCATTTCACCCGTTGAGGGGTCAGGTGAACACCCTGATGGAAGTGCAGTGCACATCCAGAGAACTCCCCTCAGCTTCTGTGCCAGTGCCAGCAAAGTCTCTGATGCTCCTCATGGCCATGTTTTGCAGAGCACCATGACGGGGCTGTTCCTCACCATCTCTTGTTTAATGTTCATCGCTGCAAGGTCAGAAGAAAACCCCGAGGTGTCCATGGATGTTGTAAGTCCCTTCTCTTCCTGCCTGGTTGTGCAAGTTACCTGTGCTGTCATGGTCTGTGCAAGACCCACGGGCTCTGTGTGTCTTCATCGAGGACTGACACCAGGATTTTGTTAGATGTTTGTCTCCCTGTTCTTACGTACAGAGAGAATTATGGCAGACATTTACGGGGGGAGCTTCGTCCCAAGTCAGCAGGTTTGGTCAGGACAGCCCTCTCAGGCTCAGAGTCTGGCCGTCTGTGCTGCCCTGCTCTTGATTGCAGCACAAAAAGTGACAATTCTTCACCAGACCTGCTCAGGGACCTGCCAAAAATTCTGGCTGAAGCCATGACATCGCCACGGCATTGGTGGAAGGGAAAGTGGGGGGTCCTGAGCCCACCCTCCCCCTGGAGTCACCCCCAGCACTGATGGCTTTGCCCAGCCAAGCCCTGCCACCCCTCAGGACAGAGATCTTCCCTCCCCGGGGCCTGTCCCATGCTGTCCTTCCCTTCCCACAGGGCGAAATTGTCCGGTATCACGGGTACCCCTACGAGGAGCACGAGGTGGTGACAGACGATGGCTATTACCTCACCCTGCAGAGGATTCCCCACGGCACAGACAACCTGCAGAGCTTCAGCATCCCCCACAAGGCAGGGGCACAGGCATCCAACATGTTCTGTCCCCGTAAGTGCCACAGGAAGCTCTGCCTGCTCCGGGCACCCTGAGAGCTTTGCTGGGCTACCACGGTCAAGGTCACCTCACCGTGGGGTGGCTCCTCCAGGAGGCAGCTCTCCCTGGAGGAAAAGTCAGGCAAATAGCCTTGGGAGCAGAAGAAATGCAGGTGCCCACCATGCTGACCTTGTTCTGAGAGGATTTGCTCCAAAAAGGAAGGAAAATGAATGAGACAGAGAAATCTTGCCCCGGGTTTTACCTCAGCTCAAAACCAGATGGTGGAGCAGCAAAAAGCCATCAGTCAGGAAAGGAAACCAAACCAGGCGGCCAGTCTAACGCCCTCTCACTATTTTGCATCCTTCCTGTGTCCAATTCGATGCCATCTCACCACTTTGGGATCTTCCTGCTCTGCACTGAAACCCCACATTTCAAAGTAATGGTGGGGCAATGTCCAGTTCTTGGCAGCATGTCCCTCCCCTGGGAAGCCTGTACCTGTAAGCATGTGTATAGGGCAAAGAAGTGTAAAAATCCCCCAGATTTCCAGCCTCTGCCCTGGCCTTCTTCAGAAACACCTCCCCAGAGAGACTGAGGGCAGAGGTGACCGTGTCCCTGCACTGGTGTCAAAGCAATACCTGGGATGTGAACAACCAGTTTTGCTCGTGGTCAGAGAAAATGACTCCTCCTCTTCTTCCTCCAGCCCCAAAGGCCGTGGTCCTCCTGCAGCACGGCCTGGTGTTGGAGGGAAGCAACTGGGTCACCAACTTGCCCAACAGCAGCCTGGGCTTCATCCTGGCCGACGCTGGCTACGACGTCTGGATCGGGAACAGCCGGGGCAACAGCTGGTCACGGAAACACCAAGAGTTTGAATTCTACCAGCAGGAATACTCAGCTTACAGGTATTTTCCCTGAAAGTAGAGGGTGGGCAGCTCCCTGGTACCCTCAGCAGTGTCTGCAGGCTGGAGAAGGTGTGCACCTGGGGGTCAGAGGGCAGAAACTGGGTGGCCATTCCTGCCAAAGCTCTTGCCCGCACCCAGGTAGCCACAGCAAGGTCAGTAAAGGTGATTTTGTCATGTGCCTGTCTCCCCTGCAGCTTCCATGAGATGGCCATGTATGACCTTCCAGCCACCATCAACTACATCCTGCAGAAAACGGGACAGGAGCAGTTATACTATGTGGCTTATTCCCAAGGCACCACCACAGGTAATGAGGAGGAGAGCAGACCTAGCAGAATTACACCAGCTGTGCACCCCCAGTCTGGGAGTGTTCCCAAAACCTTGATCAGGGAGGGTGATGTCCAGGCATTTCCAAACAGCAAAAGGGAGAAGAGCAGGTCGTGGCTTTAACAGAAGGGTTTTGAGCAGCAGCAGCAGCCCCAAATCGGGTGCATCTCATTGCTGCCAGAGCCACCTCTGAGGGGCACACACACCTGGAAGTCAACAGCTCCCTCAGAAACAACAGGGCAGGGTCTGCTTCCTTCTCCCTCACGCAGGTTTCATTGCCTTCTCATCCATTCCCGAGCTGGATCGCAAAATCAAGATGTTTTTCGCCTTGGCTCCCATCACCGTGAACTCAAACATGAAGTCACCCCTGGTGAGGGTGTTTGACCTTCCCGAGGTGCTGATTAAGGTTTGTCCTCACCACCCCTGAGGTGTGAGGGGGAGGAGGGGCTGGGAGGGTCACCTGAGACAGGCAGTGCTCATCCATCACCTCCGTCTCCATGCTCGGTGTGTTTGTGCGCGTGCTGTGAGCCTGGAGGGCAGGTGAATCATCCTCCTCCCCAGCCTTAATCACAGAACCATTGATAGGAATTGGTTTGGGGTCCCTTCTCCCAGGAGAAACCTCTCCTAGGAAGGTCGGGGCTCTTCCAGGGCCGTGGCCATTTCTGAAAAGCCAAAATGGCAAAGCACAGCAAAGTTGTCAGCAACTCTCAGGGGTGAGCAAAGAGGTGGGGAGCACCTGGAGGCACAGCAGGATGTGAACCCCACTGATACACCCCTCTGACTTCCACAGCTCATTTTAGGACACACAGTGGTCTTTGACAAGGATGAGGTCCTGAAGCAAGTGATTTCCAGAATGTGCACCTACCCCATGCTGAAATTCCTGTGCTCTTTGGTCTTTTACCTGCCCGGTGGGTTTACCAACAGCTTGAACGTGGTATGTACACTCCATCTTCCCTCTCAAGAGATCCACTTCCTCACTGTCCGAGCCCGAGCTGTCCATCTGCTGCCTCCACGTGGCCTTCCACACCTTTGATTGGTAGAAAAATTCAGGCACCAGGGTGGGGGTTCCTCAAGTAGAGCGTTGGTGTGATTCCTTAGTATTCCAAGGAGGAAACATGTTAGGAACAACACACAGAGCTACTGCCATGATCTGAGCTTTGTCTTTGCCAAAGGATCCTGAGCACGAGATAGGGAGCCTTCCTTTGCCTTGGAAACCAGGCAGGCTCCCACCATGGCTCAGCCTCCCACCATGGCCCAGCCTCCCATGGGGATTGCTCAGCTTGCTGCAGGGAGCTCTGTGTGAGCGTGTGAGTGAGGCTCCTGTGGCTACTGGACACGGTTTTGTGTGGTTTTATTTTCTTTGGTTTTATTTCGAACGTGGATTTTTGGAGGGGGGGTGGGCAGAGAATAAACCTCTCCAATGGTTCCTTGCAGAGCCGCGTTGATGTCTACCTGGCCCGCTACCCTGACTCCACATCCCTAAAAAACATGTTGCACTGGCGCCAGGTAACTCTTGGTGTTCTCCTCTCTCTGCTCAGGGCTTGGGAACAGCCCCCCACTGCTCCCCCTGCAGAGCTGTACGAGGGAGGGAGAGGAAAGCTGCCCTGGAGCACTGGTGCAGATGAAGTTATTTGAAATATCCCCCCCTCCGTCCCCCGGGCTCCTGTGGCCAGCTCAATTCCTTGAAGGGCTTCGGAGGAACATCTCAGGGAAACAGGGTAAAAGATTCCAAAAGAGGCTCTCACCCCCTAGGATCAGTCCAAGGCTTTATTCTCCAAGGGTTCCAGGGCAGAAAGAGACAGAACAAGGAAGAACAGGACTTCATCTGGTCTCTGCTCAGGAGAGATAACTGGACCTGAGCCAATAGAGTCAAGATAGGAAGGAAGGGTCAAACTACATGGTCACAGGCTTCAGGGGGTTCTGGGGGGGGAAACCATTCCCCAGAGGAATACAACAGTTATTGATTCCAACAGAAGAGGTCCAAGAGTCCTTGGGGCCTGTAGGTGGTGGAGGTGGAACAAAGACTGGTGATGAACCAGGACAGGAGAGGCCAGAGTAAAGGCTGAGGGTCGGTAAGGCCACAAATGAAGCAACTAATGATGGAAAACATTCTACTCACGTCATTCTGCTGATGGCATTGACACAGCACACAAAAAAACTTGCCCAGAACTTGCCTGATTCGTGTCTCCTTTGAGGCTCTTGGTTGTACAGCAGGTTCTTCCCTGTGGGTTTCCCCTGAGGTCTTCCTGGGGCTGAGCTTTGCTCCCAAAATCCAGTACCAGGTGTAAAAATCTCTTCCCTGAGCCTGGGTGGCAGGAGGGAGCAGTGCAGTCCCCCGCCACCTCTGTTATCTTTCTTAGAGACCCCTCCAATGCGTGGATAATAATCCTAACTCTCCTCTTCCAGCTCTATCAGACAGGGGAATTCAAGTATTATGATTATGGCAGTGACAACATGCTACATTACAACCAGGTAAGAGAGAGCCGTGCTCAGGGGGAAAATAAACCAATATTGCAATGAAAACATTGCAGTGGTAGAGACTGAATTTGGAGAATTGAGCAGCCTGGGCCAATGGAAGGTGCCCCTGCCCATGGCAGGTGATGGTTGAGGTCCATTCCAACACAAACCATTCTGTGATTCCGTGGATTACAGGGTATTAATGGAATTTACTTTATATGGGGAAGCAGGTTCTCAACTTTCCAATAACAAAGGTCACTCAGTGGCGACTTTTTGACCCTCTAGTGAAAAGAACAGGAACCCAAGGCATAGTGAGGCTCCCTGGTGATGGTTCCTCTTCTATCCCTTGAGATAAGGGAGAAATGCCAAGCAGCCATCAGGATACACTTTGAACTCTTGGCTTGCCCTTTACCTCCCTCCTGTCTTCCAGACCACTCCTCCCTTCTATCAGCTGGAGAAGATGAAAACCCCGCTGGCCACCTGGTATGGGGGCAAGGACTGGATTTCAGCCCCTGAGGATGTGAACATCACCCTGCCCCGTATCTCCAACGTGGCCTACAAAAAGTACATCCCCGAATTCGTCCACTTTGACTTCCTCTGGGGCAGGCAGGTCTACGAGCAGGTGTACAAAGAAATGCTTGACCTGATGGAGAAGGACACCTAGAGCTGGAGCAATGGCAGTGATTGTTGGCTTCTCAATGACTTCTGGGGCTTCTTTCATTTGGGGGAAAAACGAAAAAAAAAAAAAAAAAAAAAAAGAAAAATTGGAGGGAAAAAGCTCAGTAAACCACTACACTTGGTCTGGATTGATATTACCCCTGCCAGTGAGGAAAACCAGCCAATCCAATGATTGGGAAAGCACGCTGGATTGAGGTTCAGTAGATCCCTGCAGAGGCTGAGCATGGCCCTCACACCCTGAGTCTCCCACGTGCCTCACTCACACGGGTTCCCAGCAACAACCAGGTTCGGTGGAATTTGGCTCCTGGTGGCCACTGTGGACTCTGGGCTCCTTGAGCTTGGGCTCCCAGCTGCAAACAGCTGGACAGAAGCTCTGTGCCCTCCTGGATGGGGGTGTGAGCCCACAGGAGCAGGTCTGCTGGGAGGAAACCGTGTGGTGGATGGATCCTTTGTTCACCTTCTGGCAATGCTCGCACACCAGGAACCCCAACGTCCTGACACTCACTGCCTTCATTCACAGTTGGAAAGAGCTATGAACTCCCTGCCTGATGACAATAAGTGGCCACAGGCTTTTTTTCCATGAGAACTGCCCACTTTACTAACAAAGGGGACATCTTTCTCAGATTCACGCTGATTTGGATAATCTCACTTTATGCACAAAGGAATTTCAATAATTCTACCAGGAAACGCCGTTTTGCACCACTTTAAGCTATTCTGAGGCACAAACCCATCTGCAAAGGCCACCTTCTGCTGCCTCTCAGGAATGCTTTTGTGGGAGACAAAAGAAGAGTGTGGTGGAAAGCAGTAACGAGCCTAAATCTGTTTTCAGCTTCTGGATTAAATTGTTAGTAATACCTTGATCAGAGGAGGAATTGTGAGCTTGCCAGTTTGTGTAACTATCTTCTTAAAATATGCCTGGGAGAAAGCAGGGCAAAGGATAAGGTTCTCTTTCCACAAATATGTAATAATAATAACAATAAATTGGATAGGGTCTACTGAGCTCTGTGTGGTTGTACTGTTAACTAGAGGTTAAAACTCTGGAGAAATTGTCCCCTCTGAGGGTGGGGAGGCCCTGGCAGAGGGTGCCCTGAGAAGATGTGGATCCCTGGAAGGGCCCAAGGCCAGGTTGGACAGGGCTTGGAGCAGCCTGGGATAGTGGAAGGGGTGGAATGAGGCAGGCTTTGAGGTCCCTTCCAACCCAAACCACTCCAGGATCCTGTGGGGATGGGGATTTCAGCACATCTGCAGGTGAAGGAGAGCTGCTTGCCCAAAGCTCCTCCTGCTCAGGGATAATTTCCAGTGGCTGGTCATGCTGGCAGATGCCCACGGTGCCACCAGCATCTCCCTGCAGGAAGAGGTGGGTGGTGAGGAGGGTATGGAGCCCAGCACTGCTGCTCTCCACAGCCAAACTGTGGGGGTTTAGCAGCAAAGTTTCACCCAGGTGTCTGAGATGGTGGCACAGGGCTGGTGGTGCCTTGTGGGACAACTGCAGCGAGCTCTGCTCGGGTTACCATCTGCAGAGTGTTTCACTTTCTACCCTTACAGCTGGAACTGACCACAGAAGAAAACAGGACAGGGTGAGGTAGTGCCAGAGTGCAGGAATGAGGCTATAGGTCAGATAGGATCTGCCTGGATCGCCAGTGATTAGCTGCCTCACTTAGGATATTTGTAATGACATCTTTTTCTATGTGATCAGCTGCTGGCGGCGGGGCCGTGCCCTGGAGCAGCATCTTACAGGACTGCACTGTGCTCATGCCATGGATATCAATGCAAATGCTGGGTGGCTTCTCCACCTTGGCAAATAAACACACAAAGATGCTGGCAGGATGTTTCCCCTGCAAGCTTCTGAAAAGCTGGCAGGAAATTAGAATCACAGAATCCCTAAGAGACCCCTAAGATCATCAAACACAACCCTGCTCACCACTAAACCACGCCCCCCCCCCACCTGCCATTTATTCATATTTAGTTTAAAAGCACTAACCTTTAGCTTCTGAAAACTCATTAAAAGTGCAGGGTTTGGTCTCCTTCTGTTCAGGTTATAAGGTTTCTGCCACTTCTGCAATTACCTGGTTCAGTGTTTGCAATGCATTCCCTTCATTCTCCTATGACAGAGCACTTTGGTGAAGGTCTGGCTAGATCAGGTTCTGGTGCTTGCTTCCCCTCTGCTGTTAAAGGATCAACAACAGATGAAGAGGTGTGTTTTGGAAGCAAATTGATTTATGCAGAATAAATATTGCGAAATTCCATCTCCTGGGACGGCCACGGCAGGATGGGAGTCCTTTGCATGTCTCAGGTCTGTCAGGCAAGTCAGACATCATCAGACAGGTCTGTGGTGATTGCACAGGGTATCACAGAATCATGGAATCACAGATGGTTTGGCTGGGAAGGGACCTTCAAGCCCATCTCATTCCACCTCTGCCACTGTCCCAGGCTGCTCCAAGCCCCAAAGTCCAACTTGGCCTTGGGCACTGCCAGGGATCCAGGAGCAGCCCCAGCTGCTCTGGGCACCCTGTGCCAGGGCCTGCCCACCCTCCCAGGGAACAATTCCTGCCCAATATCCCATCCAGCCCGGCCCTCTGGCAGTGGGAAGCCATTCCCTGTGTCCTGTCCCTCCATCCCTTTTAAACAGCCTCTCTTCATGACTCTTACATCTCCTTCAGGCACTGGAAGACCACAGTTGGCTCACCCCAAAGCTTCTCCTCTCCAGGCTGAACAACCTCAACTCTCCCAGCCTCTCCTCCCAGCAGAGCTGCTTCATCCCTCTGATCAATCTGGTGACCTCCTCTGGACCTGCTCCAACAGATCAATGTCCTACATATCTCAGTCCATGGTGATCAATCAACTTCTCCCCCTCAGAGCTTCCAACGCAGCACAAAGCCTTCACCACCCTTTTTCTCCTCCCTGTGTGGGCAAACCAGCCTCAGCCACACACCTCCACGTGGGGAGGATGTTGGTCACTCAGCCTCTTATTCAATTTTCTCCCAGATGTGCTCATGCAGAGCGTGTCACATGAGGCCGTGAGGGCTTAGAGCTGTGTCACATGCCACCCAGGGCACAGCAGTGTCACCCTGCTGGCTGAGCCATCATTTCCTACCATCACACAGTCAGTGCAAAGGACAGCAGCACACGCAGGAGTTGTGGAGTGGAGCACAGGGCCAGGCTGTGCCCAGCTGGAGAGGTGCTGAACATCCCTACCACAGCCTCCTGCCCACAGGCACAGGCTTGAAGAGAAGTGGTGCTTTGGCAAGTAATCCAAAGCTTGCTCTGGTGGCTGCTTTAAGCAACGTGCTGGCCTGTGGGGTTATTTAGAAACTGATTTGTCCCAGAGTTAATCTAGGACAAGGTTTCATCGAGTTATGACAGATGGTGTGCGGCCTTTTCACATCTTTTTGATCCTTAACAGCCTGACAACGATTTCCAGAGGCATTGCTGAGTAGATTCAGGCTTTCATTTGGTTGAAAGCACTTTGCTTTCTTATTTCAGGAATTCACAGCAACTTCTGTGTTATTTCCAATGTAATTTTAAAATTTTCTTTTAAGTTTGTTAGGTGAACCTCTGAGAGAGAGACACACCCTGATCTTTGAGACTTCCATTTTCATGTGGTGGGACTTCAAGCAGTTGGGAATGGTATAAGGCCATGGGAAGCTGCAGTTAGCTGAAATCAAGATTAGATGTGATTTTCTCCCAAACTTCACCAGCCAGTGTTGATAATGATGGCTCTTCTCCCAGGCAAGCACTGACAGAACGAGAGGACACAGCCTCAAGCTGCACCAGGGGAGGTTTAGGTTAGACATCAGGAGAAAATCCTTCTCTGAAGGAGTGATTGGACACTGGAATGGTCTGCCCAGGGAGGTGGTGGGGTCACCACCCTGGAGGTGCTCAGAAGAAGAATGGACGTGGCACTCAGTGCCTTGGTTTAGTTGGTGAGGAGGTGTTGGGTCCTAGTCTGGACTTGATGACCTTGTAAGGTCTTTTCCAACCTAGTCCATTCTGTGGTTCTGTGACCATCCCTGATCCTGGAATACGCCCTGATGGACATGTCCCTGCTCCCTAAATGTCTCTGATAGTCCTGATCAGGGCTTTGGCAAAGCTGAGCCAGATCAGCTTTTCTCCAGTGTGCTAGAAAATAATCCCAAGAACACTATGGCACCAAATTTGAAAACTGTAGGTATTTCTTTATCAAGAAATTTTGCTCACGTTGTCCCAGGCCTGTTCACCCACAAACCAAACTACTTTACCCGTAAAATACACTTTAAAGCCAATTGTACAATGAAGAGAGATCAGGGAAGAAGTACAAGAAGTTCAGGCTTGCTCTGGCCTCTTCTGAACACAGGGACAGGGGAGGAATTACCAGAGAAAAAAGCACCACTGATCACATCTCCCCTATTTCCCAACCCACACTCAGGAAGGTTTATGCTTTTGTTTATTCCATTTCATTACAGCAAGTGGAACGATTGCATGAGCAGCTCCAGCAGGGTGTTGTGAAAAGACCAGCAGTTTCCTCAAGCTCCACTGTGCAGCTCCAGCATGGGCAAAACCCCTGCTAAGTGTGTAAACCAGAGATATCCCAGCCTAGCCGAAGGGACTTTAAACCAGCAGAGGAACAAGCAGATAAGGACTGCTTCCCTCATCAGGTTCTTCAGCTTGAACCGTGTTCTCCAAGGTTACTGCAAGGAAGTTGTGCTTATCTGGCAGGAGTTGCACAAGGGCTGGCATTCCCTTATTGCTAGGATCAGGGTGACACTCCCTTTCCCAGCTCAGGATGCCAGGAGCAGAAGATTTGTGGCTGGTTTACCCCTGTGCTTGGCAAGAGGCACCAGCCAGCACCCTGGGCACGCAGTCTGGTGGCTGGGAGGTGTGGGAGAGCAGCAGCAGGAACAGCAGGGCACCAGCTGGGGGAAAGGTGGGCATGGGGAGCCCAGGACATGATCAAGCCCAGTGCTGAGGGCTGAGGAACGTGCTGCTGGTGCCACGGTGTGCCTCAGAGGAGGTGACTCAGCAGCAGCAGACCTGCACCTGTGGGACAGCAGTGGGGACACAGCTGATCCCAGGGGCTGTTTCTCTTCCTGTTGTGCCAGCAGCAGGTGGGGTTGCAGTCCCGTGATGCCTCCAAGGAGAACGTGAAAGGCATCCAGCAGCAATGCTGCCTAATATCTCTGAAGAGTGGAGCTAACAAGAGGCAGAAGCAACACACCCCACCAGAAGACGTAACTTTTGATTCTTAAAGGGCCTCAGAGGCCAAGAAAATATGGGGTGTGGGCCTCAGGCAGAGCCCAGAAGGCACATGGATGGCTCGTTGGCTGGAAACCTTTGCCTTCTGTGTCACACCTTGACCAGCCCATCTGGACACACACCCCTCTGAGAATTGTAGAATCCTGGAGTGGTGTGGGGTGGAAGGGAGCTGAGATACCACCTCGTTCCACCCTGCTGCCGTGGGCAAGGACACCTTCCACTGTCCCAGGCTGCTCCCAGCCCTGTCCAATCTGCACTTGGGCACTGCCAGGGATCCAGAGGCAGCCACAGCTGCTCTGGGCACCCAGGGCCTCACCTCCCTCACAGGGAACAATTCCTTCCCAACATCCCATCTAAACCCAACCTCCTTCAAGTCCTCATTCTTCTTTGGCTAAGCTACACAAGTGTTCCTCAGTAAAAATCCAGCTGCCTTTTTTTTTGGCACCTTCTCTCCTTCCACTACAGGTAGAATAACTCCAGGTGCTGAATCACACACTCAGCACTGACACACTGCTCCAATGGCCTCATTCCACAGCCTGAGGATGTCACAGAAGTCTCTGCTACCTCTCCAACATGTATTACTATTATTTTATTACTATTATCACCACTAGTTAGTACCTCCACTAGAGAACAAGTAGTGGAGTTGGAAGGCAGCAGCGTGTGCAACAGGGGAGGGGGGATTCTGCCCCTCTGCCCCACTCAGGTGAGACCCCACCTGTGCACACTTCTGGTGTCCCCACCATAAGGAGGGCATGGAGCTGCTGGAGCAGGTCCAGAGGAGGCCATGAAGATGCTGAGGGGACTGGAGCACCTCCCGTGTGGAGACAGGCTGGGAGAGCTGGGAATGTTCTGCCTGGAGAAGAGAAGGGTGTGTGGAGACCTCACAGCTCCTTCCAGGGCCTGAAGGGATACAGGGAAGCTGGAGAAGGACCCTGCATTGGGAACTGGAGTGCCAGAACAAGGGGGAATGGGTTCAGACTACCAAAGGCCAAGGTTAGGTGGCATATTGGGCAGGAATTGTTCCCTGGGAGGGTGGGCAGGCCCTGGCACAGGGTGCCCAGAGCAGCTGTGGCTGCCCCTGGATCCCTGGCAGTGCCCAAGGCCAAGTTGGACACTGGGGCTTGGAGCATCCTGGGATAGTGGGAGGTGTCCCTGCCCATGACAGGGGTGGAGTGAGATGGGCTTGAAGGTCCTTCCAACCTAGATGTGCTCCATTCCATGACTCCCTGACTCTTTGTAGGGGGATTTTTGTGCTCACAGGTGAAGGAAGACATTTCCAAAAGCCCAGAGCAGGCCCAGGTGCAGAAGGTAATGAAGGAGTGGAGGCCCTGGCCACGCCTGCCGTGAGGAGGAGAGCACCCACGCAGCCCCTGTGTCACCACAGAGCTGTGGCACCGACAGAAAATGACGGCTGCAGATGGAGCAAGGCACGCCTGCTCGGGCTGCCTTTCACAACCCACATTCCTCCTCCAGGGCTGGCAGCAGCACTGGGAGGCAGCCAGATCCACAGCCAGGGGAGGCACGCTCCATCCAGCAGAGGCAGCCACAGGCTCGGGCTCCTTGGTGGCCACCAAGGTAGGGAAAGGCGCAGGGCGGGCGGTCACGGGCTGCAGGTGGGGAACAAATGCCTTTGCTCTGTGTAATCCCTGTGGCTCTGGCCAAGCAGAGGTGTTGAACCAGCTCTCCCCTGCACCACTGGCTGCTGGTGAGACCTTCAGCTTGGTGCTTTTCCAGAAAGGACGTTCAGCCTGGTGCCTTTCCAGAAGGGACGTTCAGCTTGGAGCTTCTCTGGAAGGGACTCTCAGCCTGGTGCTTTTCCAGAAAGCCCTGCAGAGCTTTTGCCAATTGCCCCTTGCTAATATGACACTTTCAGACCTTACTGTCACTTTTCACAAGGGGTGGAATGACCAAGTGTCTCCCATCCAGGTGGGCAGTGAGGCCTGACCTGTCCTCGGGGTCTGTTTGGGGAGGAGGCTCTGTAAAGATGATAAAGCCCAAGCTTTTTTTGTTGCACCAGGAGCTCTTCTAAATGACCCTGGCAGACAGGAAATTACCCTGGGAGTTAGGAAATCACCATTTACAAAGAAAAGCTGTTGGCTATTTATTTATTTATTTTTTTTAGCAGTGGCTATCATGAGCTTAAGGTGCAACTCCATAGCTGGAATTCCTCAGCACAAACCAATCCGGCTGGGAACTGCAATCCTCTGCAAGCATGGAAGTCACGGCCACACCACGGAGGGAGGTGCCACAGGAGTGATCAGCACACATCTGTTAATTGGCGGGCACGTGAGGAGGGACAGCAGGGTGCCAGCGTGGCTGGGCTCTGACACAGCCTGGTCCTTTTAACTCTGGTGATGACAGAGCCACCAGCACTGCCACTGCCAGCCTGGTCAGGAGCGCCGGGGGGCTCTGCCTGGTCGTGTATTTTCCTCCGTGTCCTTCAGGTTTGTGTCCTTCTGGAGCTGCCCCCAGGGGGGAAAAGCATCAGTTGCTTTTTTTTAATTTTATTTTTGGTCTTAACTCGCATCTTGGTGATACCACAGGTAGGTTTGCTGGGGATGTTTCAGAGGGCAGGAAGGTCTCGTGGTGCGGGAGATCCGCTGGGAGCAGAAGGAGGGAGGCAGAGAGTAATTCACAGTTCATGCTGCTGGGCTGAAGTGAAGCTCTCACTTTTGAGAGCCTGGCAAAGCATTAGAAATCATATAAAATATTAACTGTCTGCATTAAAAATAGGCCTCTGCTCAGCTCGGAAGCATCTGAGGTGATCAAAAAGGTTTCTGGGTTTTTTTTCAGGCTACATTTACTTAACCAATAGCCTTCCTATGAGGCTCTACCAATTTCAGTTCATAGGATCCTTCTGTTTACAGTGGGGTGTGGGTACAAAAGCTAAGCAATAGAAAAACATGGAAAGTATAGACATAATCATAGCCCAGCCACACTAAACGTGTTCCTTCCATGGCATCAACTCCCCCTTTGGATTAATTTCCTCTGTGAGACAACTGGCCCAATGGTATTGGTTTAGTTCTTGTTTTGCGCAGCTGGTTCTCTTCTTCTTGCCATTAAAAATATATAAAGGGCTCCTGCCTAGTACCAGATCCTGTCTGTACAGAAGAGTATAAAAAATTCTCATGTGGACTGCAAAGAAAACTGAAATTGGGAATTCCCTCCACTTTCCTGGCCCAGAAAACTGTATGTGATCTTCAGATATGTGTGGGACTTAGCCCATCATAACCAAGCAGAAAGAAACATTAATACCAATTTTAGTAACAATAATAATCAACAACAACAGCATGGGTGTTACTGGTTTTGCTGTTGTTATTCTCGTTGTTGCTGCTGTTCCTATCATTACTATCATTACCATCATTTTTGTTGTTGTTGCTGTGATTTGCACAGGCACACCATGTGGCTCTTCATTGCAATCCTGTTTCTCCTACAAGCTTCCTCCCACTCCCAGGATGCTACCGAGCAGAAAAAGGCTCTAAACCCCGAGACTCTCATGAATGTTGTAAGTCTTTGAACTTTGAATTTCCTCTCTGGAAGCTTGGGCCACGTTCAGCTGGAGGAGAGAGGGTTGGAGGGCACACGGAGAGGGCTGGTGGTGTAGAGCTGCTGCGACAGGACGCTGCCTCCACACCATCATTAACGAGCTCCTCCTCCCAGCAGAATTAAGTGCAATTACCAGCAGCGCAGTTAGAGATGGGGATGATCCCAGACTGGATTTGATCAGATATCTCCCCAGAGGGTAGAAATTTGTGCGTGGCTCCTCTCCTTCAGCTGCAGCAAATTGCTCAGAGCTGTGTCCAGGTGAGCCCTGGGAGGCTCTGAAGATGGGTTTTAGCAGGACCCAAGACGAGGGAAATTTGCTGCATTTAATCTCTCCTGCCAACCTCATGACAAAGGAAGCATACAGCAATATGTGGGCAGGACCACAGCTGGGTTTTACCAGGAGGAAACCTCCCAATCTGTGGAGTTTTCAGCATAAATAAAGCTCAGGCAGAGCCTCGGGAGCCCTGCAACGAATCCTGTGCGGTTTATCCCACTGCCCTTCCAGTCAGCCCAGCCCGGCAGGTTCCATCTGCCCCACCGCCTTATCTGCCCTGCACATCAGCTGGGAGCCTGGAGTGACATGTGCTGCCCAAATCGGTGCCAGGCGTCAGCAAAGCGGGGTCAGGTGTCAGTAAATCCTTTCGGTTTCAATTGTCTGTTTGGAACCGTTTCAAGCCCTGCAGCCGCCAGCTCCCCTCCCGCCCACGGCTGAGCATCTCGCCTTCCCTTGGGCAAGACGACCGGGGTGAGGCTTGGACAGAGCATCCTCTGTCACAGAAAGTCCTCAGTTGATCCAGAGACAGCCTGGGCAAAGCCGTGTCCCAGAACTTCGGTTTTACCAAGTGATGTGCTCTTCAAGTCAGTTTCCCACCTGGGTTTTTCTTCCCCCAGAGCCAAATCATCTGCCACAGGGGGTACCCCAGTGAGGAGTATGAAGTCCTGACCCGTGACGGCTACTACATCCACCTGAACAGAATTCCTCACGGGAGACAAAAGCCCAAGAACAGAGGTACAGCTCCATTTCACTCAGAGCAAGCAAGCAAAAAAAAAAAAAAAAAAAAAAAAAAAAAAAAAAAAAAAAAGGCCCTGAATGTAAGCAGGGGAATGGATGAACCTGGACAGGCTGGGGGAACAGTCGTTGTTAAAGCAAAAACGCTGAATCTGTGGCATTTCTCCAATCTACGCTCAAAGCTGTAGCATCAGAACACATTGTCAAAATGCACACTTTGCACATCCTCTGGCAGTGCAAGGAAGAGGCTTTACTGGCCTTAATTTGGGGTGAGTGAATAGAGAGAATCTGGTTCAATGACACGTGCTGTTTCTTTTGCACCCAGGGGCCAAGCCAGTCGTGTTTCTCCAGCACGGGATATTTGGAGAAGGCAGCCACTGGGTGGAAAATCTGGCTAACAACAGCCTTGGCTTCATACTAGCAGACTCTGGCTACGATGTGTGGCTGGGAAACAGCAGGGGCACGAGCTGGTCCCGGAGACACCAGCACCTTTCAGCAGACCAGGTGGAATTCTGGGATTTCAGGTGGGCTGGAGCACGTTACAAAAACCTGGCAATGTTTTCTGCCTGTCACCAAGCTCTAGGCAGAGGTGGGTGCCTCCCAGCAGGCAAGTCAGAGCACCTAATCCCTGGCATAGCCTGCCCCGGGGAGGATGGAGGGACCTGAGCAGACCTGCCTGCTGACACGGTGCCAGCACCTCCCTGCAGCTGCTGAGAGCACAGGGCACTGCTGCCTGCATGGGGACACACAGCCCTGCCTCGGGGGCACCCACGGGGACACCACTGAGATGTCCACAAGTGTCATTGCCACCTCCCCTGCTCCTAGACCTTGTGGCCCCTTGTCTCCCCTTTTTAAGCTGCTACTGCCTCTCCAGAGCTGATCTTCAGAGCAGAATCCCCAGGCTCATAAACAGGCTTTTAGAAAAACCTCACAGAGCAGGTTTGCCTTTCACCACATCCCACCAACGGGCAGGAGCCGGTGCTCCATTTCCCTCTGGGAAAGAGCATCCCAAGGAGCAGAACTTTTGCTGTCATCCTGGTGGGAGCCAGCTCTGGCTCTGCAGAGGGGCTGGGCATGGCACTGGAGTGCTGGCCAGGCTCTGCACAGGTTTATTTACTGCTCACCATGGACTAAGCCCTTGCAGAGGAGGATGATGCTGTGGCAAGAGGGATCCGTGGTGGGAGTTTTCTCCTGGACAATCAGCCCCAGCTGTAAAGCTTGGCAATGCAAACCAGCTCGAGGTAAGTTTGCCCCCCTGTTGCTGCCTGGTAGCCAACATCCCCCTCCTGTGTTGCAGCTTCCACGAGATGGCCATGTACGACCTGCCGGCCGCCATCGACTTTGTGCTGCAGAGAACGGGGCAGAAGCAGCTCCACTACGTTGGCTACTCCCAGGGCTGCACAACTGGTGCGTTCCCAGGGGTCACCCACCACCTTGACTGGAAAAACTTCATTTTGCTCTTTGTCAGCAGGAAGCAGAGGGGCCTAACAACCACTGAAGCGCCCCATCAGCCAAGGGCATAAAGGTGTTGCCTCCCTTTGGGCATCTCTTGCGCCAGCATTTAGCAGGAAGGTGGCAAGAGATCTCAGATTTCCAAGTGGAGATGATTAACTAAACAGACCTGGGTCCAAGTGAACCCTCGGATTAAGCACCTGAGGAAAGATGGAGCAAGTCTGAGGTTGTTTTTCTGTTTTCTCAGCGTTCATTGCGTTTTCATCCATGCCCGAACTGGCTCAGAAAGTCAAAATGTTTTTTGCCCTGGCTCCAGTAGTGGCACCCAAGCACGCCAGAAGTCCACTCATGAGGATGCAGCTCCTCCTGGACAACAAGCTCAAGATGATTCCGGTAAGGGATTATTCCATGCCCTTCTGCCCCAAAACTGACTGGTTCTGGAGAAGGGGTCATGCCCAAACACAGCCCCTGGGGCTCTCTGATGCAGCAGAAAACAGTCAATTCCTGCTGATTTGTTAGCACAAACACAATTCAGGTGCATGTAGAGTCCTGGATGGCCTTGTTGAGCGCAAGGATCAATGTGTAGGATAAACGTGGTCTTTATGTGGGGGGACTTGCAGAGGCCCTAGGCTAAACACCTGGAAAAGAGCAGCTTTGCCATGTTGATTCCCTGAAAACCAGATCCAGTGGTCGGGGGAGGTGGGGGGAAGGAGGAGAGTTGTGAATATTGATTTCCCCAGTGTGTGTTCAGTCAGTATCAACCCCTGCACAGAGCTGCACACACCTCGGTGGGGCTGGAGGGCAGGGGGGGCAGTGGGCTCGACTCCTGGATGTTCCCTTGACTGTCTGGCTGGTGGAACAGCCCAGGGGCTGGGCTGCAGGGAGGGAGAAGCAGGAAATGCAAGTGGCCCTTTGCTCCCGCAGCTGCTGCTGGGCAGGACAGACGCGTCCCTGCGGATCAGGAAGCTGTGGCGCTTTCTCCCGGAGCTGTGCAGGCACACGCTGCTGCACAGGCCCTGTGCCAACCTCCTCTTCCTGCTGGGTGGCCGCAACGAGAAGAACCTCAACATGGTGGGTCTGCCATGCCAATGGAGATGAAGGTCCCAGGGCTGCTGTTCTGCCACCCGCCCTGCCCAGCCTGCTGCAGCCACTCGCCCCCAGAGCCTGCACGGGCAACACGCGTCCCTCAGCCAGATGCTTTTCCTCCTGGGACAGGAAATGCCCCCAGGCTCTGCTGGGGAAATGTCAGTGGCCAGGTGGCCCTCGACAACACCTCTGAATTAGGGCAGCCTGTCACTGCCAGCACCCTGGGGTGCAGCCCCTGCTCTGACCTGAAATACTCCCCTGCCCGCCCTGCTGGGCTCCTGTGGCCAGCTCAATTCCTTGAGGGGCTTTGGAGGAACATCTCAGGGAAACAGGGTAAAAGATTCCAAAAGAGGCTCTCACCCCCCGGGATCAGTCCAAGGCTTTATTCTCCAAGGGTTCCAGGGCAGAAAGAGACAGAACAAGGAAGAACAGGACTTTATCTGGTCTCTGCTCAGGAGAGATAACTGGACCTGAGCCAATAGAGTCAAGATAGGGAGGAAGGGTCAAACTACATGGTCACAGGCTTCAGGGGGTTCTGGGGGGGAAAAACCATTCCCCAGAGGAATACAACACTCACCCACCTTTGGGTGACCTCAGGCAGTCACTGAGGCCTTGAGCACAGCCCCTGAGCCCAAGTGAGGCATCTCACAGAGTTCCTCCTTCATCCCCGTCACTCTCCTCCCGATGCTGCCTCACAGCAATGGGTTTTTAATGAAATTTATATTCCTGAAACTGCTCCAGCTCTTTAGGCAGCGTGACTCAGCTGCTCTGGGAAACACCTGGCAGCTGCCACTGCACTCCCATCCACTGGAAAGCAACGATAGCTGGGATATGTTTCCTTGCAGACACGGCTGGATGTGTACACATCCCACTATCCCGATGGCACATCTGTCAAAAACATCATCCACTGGGCCCAGGTAGGATCCCTGACACACTCAGGGCTTCACCCCTGGGATGGTCCCTTCACTGAGGGTCCCAGCTGGGAGTATCCCAGAATATCCCAGTTCTGCTGTGGCAGACATGAGAGTCCAGGGATCTCAGACATTGGCAGCTCCTGAGAAAGTAAAGGCAAGAAATTAGAAGAGGCTCTGGATGCAGGAGGAGCTGCCCTGGTGCCTCTGGGGACCAGGGGACACCACAGTGTGTGCCCTGTGCTGTGCCAGGCAGGACAAGGGACAGGGTGGGGAGGTCACAGAAGGATGCTGAGACCCCCAGTTTGGGCCCCCCAGGAGTCACCAAAGCAGAACTTGGGGACACCGTGGTGCTGGTAAGTAGAAGCCCAAGGAGAGGCTGGGGGAACTGGATGAGGAGGAAAAGGGGGACCCAACAACATCTCCCCCCTTCCAAAGGGGTCCTGGACACCCTGGAGCTCTGCAGCTTCAGCACCAGCCCTGCTGGAAACGGGGTCAGGCTGGAGAACCACACCCATGTGACTCCTTGCAGATCCAAATTACAGGGAATGGAAGGTGGAAAAGGATGATCCAGGTTGCTGAAGGAACTCCAGCAGCAACCTGCACACACGGCTGGTGGTGAGCAGGATTTCAGAGGGAAGAGCACGGCACTGGGGCAGCCAAAGAGCCATGTGCAACACCTTGGTTTGTCAAGCCATGGCTAGGGACAGGCATGGAGCCAGAGGGCACAAAACCATCCTGGTAAAAAAGGCAGAAAGCCTGGCTTTGTAGGGATGCCATCTCCTCCTGCAATGTCCCACGGGCGAGGACGCCAACACCTTTCCTGGTGCTGCCTGTCCCAGCCAACTGGCATGGTTGAAGATGGGCAGATGAGGGCAGGGACTTACACAAACCCCCTCTGAGCACCCTCTCACGATGGGTGCCTCGAGGGGGCTGGGAGATGCGATTCCCAGGCAGTAGCACTCGCTGGCTTCCCACAGCAGAGCCATCCTCTCTTCCCAGGTGATAAAATCTGGAGAATTCAAAGCCTTTGACTACGGCAGCGAGAACCCAGCCAGGTACCACCAGGTAGGAGCTGCAGTGGCAGTGCTGGCAGCTGGAGATGCTGCCAGGGGGTCTGTGCAGGGTGGTGCAGGGCCAGAATGGCTGGCAGGGACTGAGCAGCTGAGAGCCCCCCGTGTTCCTCCAGGACACGCCGCCCTCGTACCGCGTGGAGGAGATGCCGGTGCCCACCGCGGTGTGGTCGGGAGGGCAGGACTGGGCAGCTGACAGGAAGGACGTCCTGCTGCTGTTGACCCGCATCACCCACCTCGTCACCTACACCCACATCCCCGACTGGAACCACTGGGACTTTGTCTGGGGCCTGGACGCCCCCGGGCGCCTCTACAGCAGCATCCTGGAGCTGATGAAGGGGTCCCGGTAGAGCGGCGGCTGCCGGGGGAGGTGCCAGCGGGCTGGCCCTTGTCCCTCGGTGAGACAGCCTGAGGAGAGGGTGGGACACTCCCTGCTGCCCCCTCCTTCCCGCTGGCCTGGCACACTTTTGGTGATGGTGCTTTCCACGCATCCTTTGGTTGTTGGGGTCTCTCCTCCTCGCTTGGGAGCTCCTCAAGCACTGGTGGTACCGTGCTGGGAGGGCAGCACCGGGGGCAGCCGGGGCACCGGAGCAGGCAGGAGCCACCAGCCCTGCTGGAAGGGCCCCAGCATGATGGTGCTGACCCTGAGCTGTGCCAGGGGGACATGGGGACCCTGCCGTGACCCCACAGGGGCTGCCCAGTGGGTTGTGGATTAGAGCAGCCAGCCTGTGAGGAGGTGGGAGGGAGCTGGGCCTGTTGGGTCTGGCTGTGGGGGGACAGGCTGAGAGCAGCCCCCCCAGCCGTGGCACACAAAGGAATAGAGGGGATGGGTGAGGCCAAACCCTTCTTGGCAGCAGCAACAGGTGATGCAGCGAGGGGTTCTGGCCCCAGACTGCAGCCCAGGGGGGATCAGGTTGGATTTGGAGAATCCTTTTCCCCCAGGACAAGTCCCCAGGGAAGCGGAAGGTCTCCATCTGGGCCAAGCCAGGCACCTGCCTGCATTGTTTGGGCTGGGACTCAGGGGCCAGAGGTCCCCAGGAATGGCTGCTTGGCTCAGCACCAAGACACTGGGAATGATCATCCCTCACCTCTGGGAGCTGCTGACCCCAAATGCCCTGGGCTGGCTTGCCAGGGCCACCACCCCCCAGCTGCTGCCAGGCTGATGTCCCCAGCCTATCCCACCGTGCTGCCTGCTGCGAACCTGGAGGTGGAGAAAATCCCTCCAAAATAAAATACTCAAAGGGGATTTCAGGAGCCTGTGCTTTGATACCCCCCAGCTCTTCCTTGCATGTGAATCTTTTCTGGGCAGCTGCCAGGGCCAGCAGGGACACAGTAACCCCAGGGGCAGTAACCCCTGAGACAGCTGGTAGGGCTGGGTGGCACAGTGGTTCTCTGAGGGTCCCAGCTGGGAGTATCCCAGAACGTCCCAGTACCGTACCCCATTCCTGGGCAGGCAGCAGGAACACTTGCTGGCAAACAAACAAACAAACAAACAAAAACAAACAAAAACCAAACCAAAAAAAAAAAAAAAAAAAAAACAAACAAAAAAAAAAAAAACAAAAAACAAAAAACAAAAAAAAAAAAAAAAAAAAAAAAACAAACAAAAAACAAAAAACAAAAACAAAAAAAAAAAAAAAAAAAAAAAAAAAAAAAAAAAACAAAAAAACCCACCACCATACAGCCTTGGGAGTGGAGACTCTTATAGTATCCATGAAGGTTTGAGAATCGCGGGTGGGCGGCAGCGATGGGACTGGCCCTTGGGACAGCTCTGCTGGGATGTGTGTGGCGGGACCGCGGGACAACGGCCATCCACTGCTCCTCCACTTTGCCAGGCTGGCCGGCCACGGCATAAGGTGGGTGAGCGGGAGCAGAATGGGCAGAGCAGGAGGGTGGGGAGGCGGTCCCAGGGCTGCCCCTACTGCAGAGGAGCTCCCCTGTCCCACCCCGGCCTTCCCCCGCCCGCCACGGGTGCAGGCGGCCGGTCCATCACTGCCCGGGCGCCACGGGCACGCACCCATCAGCCATCCCTCCCTCCCTCCATGCCTGCCTCCCTCCTTCCCTCCCGCCGCGGCTCGGGCGGCCGAGGGGCGGTGCCGTTGGCGGCGGGCGGTGCCAGCGGCGGCGGAGGGCGGTACCGGCCGGCGCGGGCGGCCATGGAGGGCGGCGGGCGGCGGGTGGTGGCGGTGGGCGCGGGGCTGGCGGGGCTGGGGGCGGCCCAGCGGCTCCGCGGACACGGCTCCCTCCGCCTGCTGGAGGCGGCGGGCCGCGCCGGCGGCCGCGTCTGCACCCGCCCCTTCGGTACGGGCGGCGAGGCCGGGGAGGCTCCGGGAGCTGGGGGTGGGCGGCACCGGGGGGCGGGCCCGGGCCGGGGCAGGGGGGCGGCTGTACCGGGGATGCGGGAGCTGCACCTGACCCCCACCCCCGGCCCGTGGGGCCGGTCCTCAGCGGGCCGGACACGTGGCGGGGGTGGCCGGTCCCGTGGGCACGCGGGGATGAAACGGAAGGCGGTCCCGGGTGGCACCGGGGCCCGCCGGCTCCGGCCTTTCCGGGGGCACGGGGGTCCCGCTGCGCCCCGAGGGCTTCTCCACGGGCACTGCTCGGGGTGACCCGCTCTCCCTCCCTCCCTCCCCCCCGGCAGCGTCGGGGCTGGCGGAGATGGGGGCACACTGGATCCATGGCCCCTCGCCGGGAAATCCCGTGTTCTGCCTGGCCTCCCGCTACGGCCTGCTGGGCCCGGAGGCCGCCCGGGAGGAGAACCAGCAGGTGGAAGCGGGAGGCCACCCCCCGATGCCGTCCGTCACCTACGGCAGCTCGGGGAAGGTGCTGAATCCCAAGGCAGTGCGCGAAGCCCGCGAGCTCTTCTACGCCCTCCTGGCCTCCACCCGCGCTTTCCAGGGGTCCAAGGAGCCGCCGTGGCCCAGCGTGGGCCAGTACGTGCGGGCTGAGATCGCCCGGACGGTGCCCACCATGGCGGGGGGCCAGGAGGATGCCCGGCAGCTCCAGCTGGCCGTGCTCGCCGCCTGCCTCAAGCTGGAGTGCTGCATCAGCGGGACCCACAGCATGGACCTGGTGGGCCTGGAGCCCTTCGGGGAGTACGTGTCGCTGCCCGGCCTGGACTGCACCTTCCCAGGGTAAGCGCGGGGCTCCGCAGCGGGACGCCAAGGAGCGTTCCGGGGGCCGCCCCGTCCCCAGCGGTGACTCCTCCCACAGCGGCTACAGCAGCTTGGCCGAGCGCCTGCTCTCGGATCTGCCCGAGGGCACCGTCCTGTTCAACAAGGCAGTGAGGACCATCCGGTGGCAAGGGGCCTTCCGTGAGGAAGGGGACGATGCCAGGGTGTTCCCCGTGCGGGTGGAGTGCGAGGACGGGGATGTCTTCCTTGCTGACCACGTCATCATCACGGTCCCGCTGGGTGAGGACACCGACACCTCCCCTCGCCCTGCCCGTCCCCTCCGACCGGCCGGCACGGCTGGAGATGGGCAAGCGGAGGGGAGGGATTGCCTAAACCCCTTCCCAGCCTCCTCTCTCCCCCTGGGAAGAGGTTGGAAAGGGGTTTTGGGGAGGTCAGAGCACCTCAGACACTATTTAGGAGCCCGGCTGAGAGCTGCCCCGTTGCCTGCCCAAACCCGTGGCTGCAGGTTTCCTCAAGGAGCGGCACCAGGAATTCTTCCAGCCCCCCCTTCCCGAGCGGAAAGCACAGGCCATTCGCAACCTGGGATTCGGCACCAACAACAAGATCTTCCTGGAGTTCGAGCGGCCCTTCTGGGAGCCCGAGCAGCAGCTCCTGGAGGTGGTGTGGGAGGACGAGTCGCCCCTGGAGGAGGAGCCCAGCGCTGACCTGGAGGCCAACTGGTTCAAGAAGCTCATCGGATTCGTGGTGCTCCAGCCGCCAGAGCAGTAGGTGGCTGGGGATTTTGGGCATCCTCCGGGCCTCCTCCGGGCCGCCGGTGGGCACGGGGAGGGGCAGCCGCTTTCAGCCCCGCGTTCCCGCCCCAGGCACGGGCACGTCCTGTGCGGCTTCATCGCGGGCAAGGAGTCGGAGCACATGGAGACGCTGAGCGACGCCGAGGTGCTGAGCGCCATGACCCGCGTCCTGCGCACCATGACAGGTGCCCGCCCCGCCCTCCCGGCCCGCCCGCCGCCCCGCGGCCTTTCCCGATCCTAGCGCTGACCCCCGCCCGCAGGGAACCCCGACCTGCCCGCGCCCCGGAGCGTGCTGCGGTCCCGCTGGCACAGCGCTCCCTACACCCGCGGCTCCTACAGCTACGTGGCGGTCGGCAGCTCGGGGGAGGACATCGATGTGCTGGCACAGCCTCTGCCCGAGGACCCCCGCGACCCCCGGGTGAGGAGTCGGCCCCGGGGGGTGCTGCGGGGACGGACAGACAGACGGGGGTGGGGACAGACCGCTCCGGGAGCGCGGGGAGGCGGCACTGCTGACCCTTGGCGGGGGTCGCCAGCGCTCAGGTCACCTGCCGAGCTCCACGGGGGTTTGGGGCTATTTCCATAAAGGGCGGCTCCTCCCTGCCGTCCTCACGGCGCGGGGTGGGTGCCTAGGGAAAGTGAAGTGCCCACCCGTGGGTTTTTAATGCGGTCATGCCCCGCGGGGTGCGGGGCGAGGCTGTTTTAGCGCGGCCCCGTGTGCTCACCCCCCCGCCTCTCCGCAGCCCCTGCAGCTCCTCTTCGCCGGCGAGGCCACGCACCGCACCTTCTACTCCACCACCCACGGCGCGCTGCTCTCGGGCTGGCGAGAGGCCGAGCGGCTCAACCAGCTCCTCCAGGCGCCCGTCCCCGCGCCTCAGTCCTGAGGCAGCAAAATAAAACCGCGGTGCTTTGCCCTTCTTCGCTCTCCTTTATTGAGGAAAAACCTCCGCGCCGGCGGCTCCTTCCTCTCCGCGGCGGGGTGGATGCGGCGGGGGTGGCTGCGGTGTTGATTCAGTACCAGTTGGTGCTGGAGATGGTGTAGCGGGGGTCGTCCAGCGGGTCCTGCGTCGGGCCTGGCCGCGGGGGGGGCGCCGGCGTGGGCTGAGGGGCGGATGGGCGAGGGGGTTGAGGCTCGGAAACGGCGGCACGGGGCGTGCCGCCGGGAGATGCAGCCGAGCCCCCCGGAGGCCCCGGTGGCGGCGGTTCCGCCATCGCTGTTGCTGTGAGGCGGCTTCCGGTCGCGGCGGAGGTGACGCGGCGGGCGCGCCGCAGCCATGCGGGTGTGGGCAGCGCTGCGGGCGGCGGGGACGGGGACGGGCCCGGGGCCGTTCCGGGAGCGTTTCGAGTTCGGCGGCCGCGATGTGGCCTCGTGGTTCCCGCGGCACATGGCGAAAGGTGAGGGGCCGGCAGCGCGGCGGATCGAGCTCCCCCGTCCCGGAGCGCCCGCCGCGCGCTGACGCCGCGCTGTGCCGTGTCCCGCAGGCCTGCGGCAGATGCGCCTGGCGCTGCGCCGCGCCGACTGCCTCGTGGAGGTGCACGACGCTCGAATATCCTCCACAGCGGCCGGAGAACCCTCTTCCCTTGTCCCTCCAGACCACCCTCGCCCCTGCCCACCTCCTCTCCGCCCCCCTCCCCGTACGCGCTCCCAGTCACTGTCCTTAGCGCAGGCACATTCCGCTGTCGGGCCGTAACCCCGAGCTGCAGGAGGCGCTGGGCGTCCGCCCTCACGTCCTGGTGCTGAACAAGATGGATCTGGCTGATCCCCGCCGGCAGCCGGTGAGCGTCAGGGCAGGGCCGGGCGGAGGGCAGCGGCGCTGTCACAGGCAGGTGACAGCAGCGCCTCTTCCCGTCCCCTCCAGGCGGTCCTGGAGCAGCTGAGGCAGCAGGGATGCTCGCACGTAGTCTTCACGGACTGCCAGCGTGATGTCAATGTCAAGAAGGTAGTGGGGCAGCAGCCCAGCCCTGCTCCCCGGTGAGCTCCCAGCCCCATGGAGAGCCCTCGGTGCTCCAGCTGGCTGCTCCCTTCCCACCTGTCCCAAGTCCTCTGCGCAGCCCCTGTTGGGCACATCCTGCTGGCACAGAGTCACCAAGCGAGTGGCTGCTGCCAGGCAGGGCACAGAGTGGCAGCCCTGTCCCTGTTCTCTGCAGGTTGTCCCCATGGTTGCCAGGCTGGTGGCTGACGGCCCACGCTACCACAGGGCTGAGGTGAGACACACTCACAGGGGTCACAGAATATCCTGGGCTGGAAGGGACCCACAAAGACCATCCAGTCTAGCCCCTGGCCCTGCACAGACACCCCAACAACCCCACCCTGGGCATCCCTGGGAGTGGTGTCCAAAGGCTCCTGGAGCTCTGGCAGCCTCGGGGCCGTGCCCATTCCCTGGGGAGCCTCGGCAGTGCCAGCACCTTCTGGGGGAAGAACCTTTCCCTGATCTCCAGCCTGAGCTGCCCTGGCACAGCTCCAGCTGTTCCCTGGGTGCTGTCCCTGTCACAGGGAGCAGAGTTTGGAGCTGCAGCCCGTGGGGAGGTCTGACCTCAGTGTACTCTGCTGCAGCTGAACAAACCAACTGACCTCAGTGTAGCCTTGTGTAGCCCTCCAGAGCCTTCCCCATCCTTGTGTCCATCCTTTGGATACTCTCTTTACATCCCTTTTATATTGTGGTGCCCCTAAACTGCCCCCAGTGCATGAGGTGAGGCTGCCCCAGTGCAGAGCAGAGGGAGGGTCACCCCGCTCTTCAGCCAAGGAAGGAGGCTGCTCCCACATGTGC
Source organism: Phylloscopus whistleri (assembly GCA_017589585.1). Taxonomy (NCBI): domain Eukaryota; kingdom Metazoa; phylum Chordata; class Aves; order Passeriformes; family Phylloscopidae; genus Phylloscopus; species Phylloscopus whistleri. The sequence continues at coordinate 1,988,521 of JADMLD010000043.1, forward strand.
CAGAAGTGCTGGCAAACACTGGGATATTTAGATACAAACTAGCTGCCCGTTGCTGCAGGGCTGGGTGGTTGGTAATCAGCTGCTCCTTGCCCGTGTCTCCCTGGCTTCCAGAGCTCTGAGCACAACATCCTGGTGATCGGCGTGCCCAACGTGGGCAAGTCCTCGCTCATCAACTCCCTGCGGAGGCTGCACCTCAAGAAGGGTACTCCTGCACCCTGCCAGGGCTCGGGGAGGAGGTGGGCACGGTGTCACATGTGTCTGTGACTGTGTCTGTCCCCCCAGGCAAAGCCACCGCGGTGGGGGGCGAGCCAGGTATCACCAAGGCCGTGCTGTCCAGGATCCAGGTACCGTGGGACCTCCGGGCTCACCGAGCCCATCTCGGAGGCTGGCTCAGGCCCCCCTTGCAGCAAGCCCTTAAGCTGGCTCGTTGGCCGTGTGGTGCTGATTGCCAGCCCTGCCTCCCCCGTGGCAGGTGTGTGAGAAGCCCCTGATGTACCTGGTGGACACCCCTGGCGTGCTGCCGCCCCGGCTGGGGGATGTGGAGACGGGCATGAAGCTGGCGCTGTGCGGTGAGCTGGAGGCTGTGGCCAGGGGTGGCCCCCAGATGGGGCCTCTGGGCTTGGTAGACAAGGCTGGGGTGACCCTGGGGTGGAAGGAGGGTTGGCAGGGCTTACGGAAGCTGGGGCTTGACCCTCTTTTCCAGGAGCCATCCGTGACCACCTGGTGGGGGAGGACGTCATGGCCGACTATCTCCTGTACACCCTGAACAAGCAGCAGCAGTTCGGGTGAGCCAGCAGGGAAGAGGGTGCTGGAGGTGCCATCCCCAGGGAATTCTGGGGGCAGGCAGTGCCAGCAGGGTGTGAGCCATCTCCTCCGGCAGGTACATGCGGCGCTACGGGCTGGGCCAGCCCTGTGACCACATCGAGCCCCTGCTCAAGCACGTGGCCCTCAGCCAGGGCCGCACGCAGAGGGTGAAGGTGCTGACAGGCACAGGTGAGTGATCTGGGCTGCCAGGGCTGGGATTTCTGGAGATCCCAGGGCAGCTCCAGGCTGTGCTGACGGTCCTGTATCTGCTGCCATCTCCAGGGGACGTCAACATGATGATGCTCAACTACCCGGCTGCTGCCTACGAGTTCCTGCGGGACTTCCGAGCAGGACGCTTGGGCAGGGTGACACTGGACTGAGACCTGTCACTGGACGGGCACAGCCTGCAGCCACGCGGACTGGGGGCACCCTGGGGACACCTCAGCAGGGAGCTGTGGTGTGTGATTGAAGCGCCTCTGCCAGGACCGTCCCCGGTTTTGGGCAGGAGGCCGCAGGGCCAGGACGCCCTGTGGTGTCGCTGTTGTGATGCTCGCATCGACAGCCTGGGTCGGGGCTGGTGCCTCCGGCTGGCACCTGGAAACCGCCAAGGAGCGCTTTCCTCGCTGTGGTTTTGGCCGGCTCTGGAGCCTCCATCCCCAAATAAAGCCTGTGTGGGCAGGGACCGGGCGCTGGCCATCCCAGGGTCCCGCCCCTCGTCCCTCATCCAGCCACACCTGCTTTCACCCAGCTTTATTGCCGCCTCCTCGGCCTCCGGACAACGGCGAGGCCACGAACAGGGGCGCGGTGCAGAGGGGTGCCCGAGCCGGCGGGGTTTGGTTCGGTGTGGAGGGGTGGTCGCAGAGGGTCTTCCGCGGGGGTCCTGCCCCGCCGGCGGTGGGTGGCCGTAGCCCCGGGAGCCGCTGCTCGGCCGGGGCGTGGGGCTCAGCCCCGGGAGGGGGCGGCCGGTCCTCGCGGCGTCGTGGGTGCACCGGGCACAGTCAAGTCCCCCGAAATCCATCAGCGGCGGAGGAGGGCGGCCAGCGGGCAGAGCCAGGGCAGCGCCCGGCCCGGCGCGGTCCCGGACGGCGCGGCGGAGGTCCAGGCGCTGGCGGCCGCCGTCCAGTTGCCGTCGCGGTACTCGACGCCGTCTCCCGCTTGCAGCTCTCCGGAGAGCCGGGCCCGGCGCAGAGCCGCCCCCGCCGCCACGCCGGCCGCCGCTCCCGCCGCCGCCGCCCCCGCCACGCGCAGGGCCGCCCCGGCAGAGCCGTACCGGGGCACGGCCGCCCTCGGCCGGCTGCGTGCCGCCCCCCGCGCCGCACCGCGGGCCGCCCCCCGGGCGCCGCCGCGCCCACCCTTGCCGGCCACCGTGTCGCAGAAGGTGGCGGCCAGCAGCACCAGCGCCCAGCACGCCGCCGCGCTCCGCCGCATCCCGCACCTGCCGCAGGAAGGGAGGGAGGGAGGGAGGGAGAGCCCCGCCGCTCAGCCGCGCCCGGCCGCGGGCCGGGGACCGCGCACCGACGTGTCCCGCTTGCGCGTGTGCCGGGGCCGCGCACGCGTGTGTCACGGCACACGCAGCTACACGCGCGTTGCATAAACGCGCTCCCCCCACCCCTTTGATGATGCTCCCGCACACACTCGCACACGCACGCTCCGCACGGCCGTGTAGATGATGCTCCCGCACAGCCGTGGGGATGATGCTCCCGCACAGCCGTGGGGATGATGTTCCCGCACAGCCGTGGGGATGATGTTCCGCACAGCCGTGGGGATGATGTTCCCGCACAGCCGTGGGGATGATGTTCCGCACGGCCGTGGGGAAGATGTTCCCGCACGGCCGTGGGGATGATGCTCCGCACAGCCGTGGGGATGATGCTCCACACGGCCGTGGGGATGAGGCTCCCGCACACGCTCGCACCCACGCGTTTCTCTGCCTTCCCACACACCCGGCCGCGGGACACCCTCACACCCCTGCCCCTCCCTCTCCGCCCGCGGGGCTCACCAGACCCGGGGATGCCGCCGGCTCGTTCTGCTCCTCTGCACTCCTCCCTGGCCGCGCTCCCGCTGCCGCGCTCCCTCCGCCCCCCCGCACTCCCCCCGAGTCCCCGCGCGGGGGGCGGCGGGGAAATCCCCCCTCCTTACCCTTCTCTCCCCGCTCCCCGCGGCGCCTCCAAGCCCCCGCGCCCCGCCGCCCCGGCCCCGCCCGCGCCCCGCGGGACAGCACGGCGGGACCCCCGCTCGGGGCGGGCTTCGGGCCCGCGCCCCCTCCCACGGCCCGGGGGTCCCGGCCCCGCCCCGCGGCTCCGCCTCGGCCAATGGGGACGGCATCTGGCGGGGCGGGGCCGGCTGCACCAATGGGCGGCGGCGGGAGGGGCGGGGCTCGCTCCGCGCTCCGCCATGGCCGCCCCGCTGCGAGCGCTCCTGCGCCCCGCGGCCGCCGCCGCCGCCGCGCTCCCCCGAGCGCGCCTCCCGCCGCCGCTCCGCGCCCCCTGCGGCGCACGGGGCTGCAGCGCCGGTGAGCACCGGGGCACCGGGGGGGCACCGCGGGTGGGCGGGCTTGGCCGCGCTCAGCGCCGGGCACGGGGTCCCTACACCGGGCACGGTCGTAGCCCCGGGCGGGCATGTGCCCGTGGAGCTGCACGTGATCCCTGGGCTGTGCACCAGGCCACGGCACCGGGTCACTACTCCATGTACGGTTTCAGCGCCGGGCACGGAGTCCCTGGGCAGTGCTCCAGGGCCAGAGCACCGGGCACCGGGACCCGGCAGAAGGTACGATCCCAGCACCGGGTCTGTGCCCAGCGACTTGCACGTGGTTCCGGAGCTGCGCTCCAGAGCCCATCACCGGGCACCGGGACCCTGCGCCATGTATGGGCAGTGGCACTGCATACCGGGGTCGCTGAACCACGCACACTGTCCCAGCACACGCTGGTCACGGGGCTGCATCTTCGCGGGCTGGGGTGGCACTGGGAGCTCCTCCGGGCCAAGCTCCCGGTGACGTCCCGCCGGCTGCCGATGACCGCTGGCATCAAGGTCGCCTTTAAATAGCACGGAGTGACGGTGGCCAGGCGTCGCCGAGGGTGGCCGGGGGTCCGCCCGGTGCCCGGCAGCCGGTGGGCTAACGGGCCAGTGCTGGTGTGGTGGGCAGGGGCCGCATTCCAGTACCTGCTGGTGCAGAAGACGGGAGCACAGAAGAACGTGGGGCTGATCCAGCTGAACCGGCCGAAGGCGCTCAATGCGCTCTGTGAGGGGCTGATGGCAGAGCTGCGGCGGGCGCTGGAGGCCATGGAGAGCGACCCGGCGGTGGGAGCCATCGTCCTCACCGGCAGCGAGAAAGCCTTCGCAGGTAGGACGGGGACCTCTGCTCGCCCCGAAGTTTTGGAGGGGATTGCTGTCCCACTGCACTTCCCTTTGCAGCCGGCGCAGACATCAAGGAGATGCAGGATAAAACCTTCCAGGAGTGCTACAACAGTGGCTTCCTCGCCGGGTGGGACAAGGTGGCCGTTGTCCGCAAACCCATCATCGCCGCCGTCAATGGCTACGCCGTGAGTGTCCCCTGCATGTCGCTGCACCTCCTGTCCCCACCCCAGCACCCCCTGACCCATCTCTGCCTCCCCTGTCCCAGCTGGGAGGCGGGTGCGAGCTGGCCATGATGTGCGACATCATCTACGCCGGGGAGAAGGCGCAGTTCGGGCAACCCGAAATCCTGCTGGGAACCATCCCAGGTGAGCAGCAGGCACCTGCCAGGGCCTTCCATCCCAGGTATCCCTCTCTGAACCTCTCCCTTCCCTAAATGCCCCAGGTGCTGGCGGGACGCAGAGGCTGACCAGGGCAGTGGGGAAGTCGCTGGCAATGGAGATGGTGCTCACCGGGGACCGGATTTCGGCGAAGGAGGCAAAGGAGGCAGGTGGGGTCATGGGACAGCCCTGGCACTGCAGGGTCTGGTGGAGAGCCATCCCCCCACTTCCCACTGCCCGTCCTAGGTCTGGTCAGCAAGGTCTACCCCGTGGAGAAGTTGCTGGACGCAGCCATTGCCTGCGCTGAGAAGATCGCCAGCAATTCCAAGCTGGTGGCTGCCATGGCAAAGGAGTCAGTCAATGCTGGTAGGGGCTGGGGGCCAACTGGGAACCCCTTGAGGGGGCTGCGAGGCTGCAGAGGGGTCTCCCCAACTTCTCCCTTGCTTTCAGCCTTCGAAACGACGCTGACAGAGGGGAACAGGACAGAGAAGCGCCTCTTTTACGCCACCTTTGCCACCGTGAGTAGGGGGATCAGCCCCGTGGCATGAGGGATAACGGGAATGCTGCAGCCCCCCCGAACCTCACCTCTCTGCTTGTCCCAGAGCGACCGGAAGGAGGGGATGACAGCATTCGTGGAGAAGCGCAAGGCCAACTTCACCGACAGCTGAGCCCACGAGGTGCAGGTCCCTGGGGTGGTGCAGGTCCCCACGGCCTCCTGCAGCCCGTCCACCCCCTGCCTTACCCCGCAGAGGGGACCGGGACCCGTCAGCCAGCAACACTTGCCTGGGGTGGCAGCCAGCAGTGGGGACCACCTCTGCCTTCGCTATTAAAGGGTTTTCTAGGTGCTGCTGGGAGATGGGGCATCCTTGCTGCGAGGTCCTGCCTTAGCTGGGGAATGTTGGGGTTCACCGAGCCCCCCCATGCTCCATCACACTGCTCTCCAATGCTGAGCTGGGCAAGAGCAGCCTCATGGAGCTGTGTGTTCCCTGGGAAGGGGACAGCCTGTGGCACCTTCTGGGCCACAACACCCATGTGCTGAGTTTGCCTGGCCTCAGCCTCACCTGGGCTGAACTGAGGCCGGGATGATGAGCTGAGTCTCCTGGCCCAGGGCATCATCCTCGCCCTGCCTGGCACCTTGGGGTAATCCTGAGGGAGTTCCTGCAGGTTTGGAGGCCCTGCAATTAGCAGCAGGTTTCTGCCAGTAATGAGGAGCACACCAGGACGGGGAGAAGGGAGTGGGTTTATTGGTGAGGATCAAGGCTGGGTAGGAAGGGGAAGATTTCCCCAAGAGCCCTACCCCTCATTTCACAGCCCGGGCACATCTCCACTCAGCTGTGGTAGATGTGGTCCCGGTCCTCCTCTGGGCCATTCTGCACCTCCGGGGACAGCATCCGGGGTGGTCTGTAGGTGTCAGCCTCCCTGGCATCATCCTGAGGGTGGTAGAGGTGGTCACGATCCTCCTCCGGGCCATTCTGCACCTCCAGGGACAGCATCCAGAACGGCACACGGGCATTGGCCTCCCTGGCATCATCTTGGGGGTGGTGGAGGTGGTCACGATCCTCTTCTGGTCTTGCCTGGACTTGGGGCGGGCCCCTCTTGGCCCAGGCACTGCTGGAGAAGACCTTTATACCTGGTTCACCATCCTCTGGTGGCTCGATGGCTCCCACACCCAGGATGCTGAAAGAGGGGAACAAAATCAGGAAAGGTTACCAAATACCAGGGGAAATGTCCCAGGGGAAATCCCACCCCAGTAGCGTGCAGGGACCCTGGTGAGATCCCCCACACCCCAGGAAGCACCAGCTAGGATCTCAGGGTGCCAAGGGGCTAACTTAAGTATTTGTTCCACAAAAGGAATAGAGAACCCAGCTGGATGCTCAGGGAGTTTGCGTAATTCGGGGAGGAAGGAAGGTGGAGCTGGGAGCCCCTTAATTTTGGGGGGGGCACAAAGCAACAAGGGGGATTTATTCCCCCCCAGACACTTTCCATTTTGGGGTGTTGCTTTATTGGTTTTTGCAAGCCAGATGCAAGTGCCTCTTACATCTCCTCAGCCAAATCCTGCTCCGTGGCCAGGTCCTTCCACCAGGAGCTGCTCAGAGCCTGTGGGGAGACAAGGGGGGGCACAGGTCACACGTGGGTCCCCTCATCAGAGGGGGCAGTGGGAGGGCAGGCTCAGGCTCACCTGGGTGCTGCCAGGTGCCAGCAGGACGAGAGCAATGCCCAGCAGGATGGTCACACTGCAGAGCCCCGTGGCCCTTGGGTGGAGAAGAGAGAGATGGCAGAGACGTGGTGGCACGAGCCGTGTGGCTGGTGCTGGCCCACACCCTGTTCCTGTGCCCACAGCTCCTCCCTGGCCCCAGCATCCCCCTGCCCACCCCTCACGCCCGCTGGGGCTGGCAGGGACCTACCTGTCCATGGCTGCCTCCTGCCACACCTGCCTCGCACTTTGCCCGGCCCACACGTCGCTGGTGGCACTGGGTGGATCCAGGTCCTGCTGCTGCCCGTCCCCGGTGGCACTGGGTGGATCCAGGTCCTGCTGCTGCCCATCCCCGGTGGCACTGGGTGGATCCAGGTCCTGCTGCTGCCCGTCCCCAGTGGCACTGGGTGGATCCAGGTCCTGCTGCTCAGGGAGATGCCACCCCTGTGCACCCCTGGGCTCTCCACAGCAGGCAGGTCCCGGTCCTGCCAGTGCACGATCTCTGGAGAGATGGGAAATTCAAGTTTTGGCTTGAAGTAAGGATTGTTGACAGTCGCTGGGAAATACTTTGTTGCCCATGGACTCTGGGAAAAGCTGGTGGCCCAGAAGAGAGTCAGGAGCCCTGAGGCTGTAACTGCAACTTCGTTTCCCAGGAGCAAGGGCGGGCACTCCCTGACCCTGGACTCTGGGAAAAATCAATTCCCAGGTCAGAACTGGTGGACCTGAGCAGATAAGGAAGAGCAGACTGTGCTGCTGCCTGACCTTTGCACCATCACATGCCAAAGCCTGCAGGCATCCCCAGTAGCATGGAGCCTGCTTCCCATTCCCAGGTATCCCAGTGTGGGAAAAAAGCCTTATTTGGGGCTCTGGTGTTAGGGAGTGATTGTTGGTCCCTGCTGACAGATGCCCTTGGGCAGTTGTGTGGGCTGGAGACAGCACTCTCCAGAGCCCACGGAGCAGGGATTAGGGCTGGACAAGCTGGATGAGTGTTAAACAGTTTTTAAACTCACTGGGAAATCTCCTACATCTCCGTAAACATCATTCCCTGCTCCCATTTGCAAGGATTTTTCAAAGCCCCTTTGATCTTCTATTCCTCACAGAGAGGGGGAAGGGAAAAAATGCAATTTATAGATCCTAAGCTTCTTGGATAAACATTGCTCCAGAAACCTCTTTTTTTCCCTTATGCACAATTTTTGAGTGTCAGGATTCACCAGGACCCCAAGACCAGTGGCTCTGTGTTTCCAGCTTTTTCCAGGAGGATGAGATTACAAAGGAAGGGAAAGGCAACAGGGAAAACAACCTCCATCCCAACCTGACTTTGGCAGCATTTGCAGCAAAGGGAGGGAGGTTCATTCCACTCGTCTGACTCTGCCTGGGCTTCAAAACAGCACTTAAATTCTCTATGAAGCAACTTCATAAAAATTCCTTTTATTTATTCACCTGGTTGGAAGCCACTTTATTTCAACTCCCTGTGAAAATGCTTCTCCTGGCCCAGACAAACCTTTCAGAGCAGGTGCTGGGGTGCAGAGGAGCCTTCAGCGAGGTGGAGAAAATCAGAACTAAGGACCAATGGGGTTTTTTCCCCCATTTTCTTTTCTCAGTGAGTCCAGTTTTCCATACAGTCACGTTGGCATCTTGTAACTTCTTGAATCTATTTTTTACCCCCTGGGAGGCAAAAAATGAAACACCCAATCCTGTGCAGCCTCAGCTGCAGGAGAGTTTCCTTAACACCTCACCACACGTTCTGGATTCCTCTTCCCAAAACCTCGAGGGTTCTTAACTCAGTCAGGTGGTGCCAGTTCTGTTTGACACATCAGGAACCTGTGCCCAAATGTTGGCAGAGCTTTAAGTGGTTTGGGTGGTTTATTGCACGGAGTGGGAACTGGAAACATCCCTGGTGGCACTGGCTCCATGCCTGCTCATCCCGCACAAATCTGCTGCACTGACCTTCAGACCTTTTTCCGTGGTCCTTTAAATCCCCGGGTGGCACCTTGTCCAAAGCAAATCGTGGATGGGATCCTGGAAAGGGAGACAGGCTTTAATCCATGTTAACAGCCCAGCCCTCACAGGCTCCCTGGGGTGCTTAATGCTCTGTGGGGCATTTGAAGCTCCCAGAGTGGGAAGAGCAAGGTTATGGGAAGAGCAGGACATAAAAATCGCCAAGTAATTTAAAGAATGGGTGAAATACTGGTTGGATTTCCTGTGTACTCTGCACATCCCTGTCCTGGAGGCCTCTTTACAGCAAGCTGTGTTACCAAATGTAACATTTGGGCAGTTGCACTGGTTGATAATGAGGAGCAGGAGAGCAGAAGCAGCATCCTGCAATACCTTGGGAAGAGGTCGGGTGGGCACACAAACACAGCTTCCACAGCACACCCATGTTCTGCTCTTCCTTACACTTCTTGCAAAAATGCCTTTGGAAGCACACGTGGGATTCCTGCCTGTTGCATCTTCAGCACAGGAACACCCCAAGTGATGCTGCAAAGGGCTGATGAGATGGAGTGGTCGCAGCCCCTTTTGCCCCAGAGGCCAAAGCACAGACCTGGATTTGTAGAGCCGTTTCTCTGGCAGCGAGGCGCCGGGGCTGGCTGCAGCCTGAGCCATCTCCATGTTCTCCTCAGGCCCTGTTTCCATGGGATTCACTTGGAATTGCTCTGCCATCTCCACGCTCACATCCATGGGCATGCTGGTGCCCTGCTCCATGGGAGAGCTCGTGTGCTTGGAGCCACTGCAGAGACAAAATTTTACATCCTGGCTCGGGAGCTGCCACGTCAGCCCAGAGCCAAGAGGAAATGAGTCCATCTGGGATGGATTCCTTCCCAGTATCCCATCTAATCCTGCCCTCTGGCAATGGGAAGCCATTCCCCCTTTTCCTGGCACTCCATCCCTTGTGAAGAGTCTCTCTCCGTGTTTCCTGTAGCTCCTTCAGGCACTGGAAGGCCTCACCTCAGAGCTACTCTTCTGCAGGCTGAACAATCCCAATTCCCTCAGGCTTTTCCTTGCAGGACAGGAGGGAAGGTGCAGTTACCTTTTCACCTTCTTGGGCCTGTCAAAGCGGAAGTCAGCAGGATAAAGGTGCACGGTCACCAAGTGATCCTTCCTGTCCTTGCTGCTCTTGAACTTCTCCGTGCAGCCTTCCACCAGACACTGGTACTGACAGGCAGGGAGGAGAAAGAAAAAAAGACATGACTGGAAAATAACAAGTGCACACCAGCCACAAGGCAAGGGCTGGGCATGGCAGCTCACCATGTTTTGCTTCTCGGCCATTATCTGGAAGAGGGAGTCGTGCCACTCCAGGATGTGGATATCCAAGAGGTTCCCAGAGGGAAAGGAGCGCTTGCAGAAGGAGCAGACGTTCCTGTGCAGGGTGTTGTAGTGGTGCTCGTAGCTCTCCAGGGTGTCAAACACCTGGCTGCAGCCGGAGATGTGGCAGCTGAACTCGGACACCCTGCAGGGAAACCAGGACATCCAGGCTTTAAGGTCAGTTAGAGCCTTGATATCAGCTGCAAACATCCCCTCTAGAGGGCTTTATCAGAGAACCCCAGGATGGCCTGGGTTGGATTGGACCACAAAGCTCATCTGATTCCAACGCCTTGCATGGGCAGGGACACCTTCCACTGAACCCTCACCTGCAGCATTCCAGCATCCCTGTTATCCCTACACAATACTTGCGGCATTTTTTGTGACTAACACTTAGAATTAAACGCCAGGTGCAATGAAGATCATGATGGTGCTGGCAGCTGGAAACTTATTTGCCATTGGAAACTTACTAACCATTATGGCTTCAGTATGATCACTAGATCATCCTCCTGTTAAATGGTGCTGGTTAAATGAGGTAATAAATTTGACCTAAAAGTTGCAGTTGTGGATGACAACTCTTTGCCTATGCTTCTTTTAAGAGGCATCCATAGGTGAACCTCACACAACACTCGAAAGTACCTCCTGGATTTTAACACAGGAGGAAGACCAAGATTCTCCCCCAGGCTTAGCCTTCCCGATTGGAGCTGTGTCAGCTGCAGAGCTGTGGCTGCCCCTGCATCTCTGGAAATGTCCAAGGCAAGGTCGGACAGGGCTTGGAACAGCCTGGGATAGTGGAAGGTGTCCCTACCCATGGCAGGGAGGAGGAATGAGGTGATCTTTAAGGATCCTTGCAACCCAAACCATCCCTCGATTCCATGACAGGCGGACTCAGGGCTCGCCCGCGGCTCTGGCGACGAGACCGCCTCACTTACTTGGGTCTCTCGGCCACCTCCTCGAGGCTGGTGAGGACGCCCTGCAGGTAGAGGTGCCTGTGCACGTCCCCATCCTAGACAGGAGCAGAGAGCGGCTGTGGGCGAGCCGGCAGGGCTACAAAACACAGCGCAAACCCTCCTGCTCCGGGGGGAGCCGCGCTGGGAGCGACCCCCGCACAGCCCCGCGGGGCTCGCCGGGCGCGAGGCCGCCTCACCTCGAAGAGCGGGTGTTGTGGGCCGAGGCGGAGGCGGCGGGGGGCGAAGGTGAAGGGCGGCGTGGGCGGAGGGGGCTGCGGGGATGGGGGATCCTGAGGGAGCGGCGGGAGCCCCTCACGGAGGAGGAGGTGAAGACGCGGCGGCAGCGGCAGCATGGCGAGGCGGCGCGGGCACTGCGCATGCGCGGGCCGCTCCGTGCCGCGCACGCGCCCCCTTACGCACTGCGCGTGCGCGGGGGGACGCGCGCTGCCGGGTTACCGCAGCGCGGGTTGCGCATGCGCAGGACGCGCTTCCCGGCGCCAGCGGCGGCGCTTCCGGGCGAGCAGGTAGGGATGGAACGGGATGGGATGGAACGGGATGGGGCGGGATGGGGAGGGAAGGGAAAGGAAGGATGGAGTAGGGCATGGAGGGTGGGACGGGGAGGGGCAGGACGCGGCTGAGGCGTTGCCCCTGCCCGCCGGGTCATCCCGGGGATGGGGATCCCCCCGCTGTCTGCCCGGGGCCCGCCCGGGTTTCCCGTGTTGCGGCTGTGCCGGCGGCCCCAGCAGGCACCTCCTTTTGTCCAGCCGAGCCAGCCCAGCTCCCGCAGCTTCTCCTCGTCCTCTACACCCCTGAGCCCCCAGGCGCTTCAGCGGCCGGCGGGAAATCCCCGTAGGATCAGGGTCCCAAGTGGTGGGGGAACCTGGGCCTTTAAAGAGATTTAAGCTTGGGCTGGACCAGGCCCTGCACAGCCAGGTCTAATTTCAGTCAGTTTTGAGCGGAGAGTTGGACCAAGGCTTGCAGAGATCCCTTCCAGCAGAAGTGATCCCATGATCTTGGCAAAGCAAAAGCGTGTCTTTGTGCTCGATACATGGATCTGGGTTGTGTCTGCTTGATAAAATCTGTGCGGGGTGCCACGTGAAACTCCTCATTTATTTCCATGATTCCTGACTCAGGGTCTTACTTCCGATGTAAAGAATCACGGGATGTTCTGAGTTGGAAGGGACCCACAAGGATCATCAAGTCCAACTCTTTAAGTGAATGGCCCATTCCAGGATTCACCCCACAACCTGGGTGTCTTTAGCACCAGGCTCTGACCTGCTGAGCTCATCTCAAGGTTCTGTGTCAGTGTTAAAGTTATTGTTTAAATAACTTTAAATAACTGCAGGGTTTGAGTGAAGTTAGTAAGGTGGGCAGTGGAATAGGAAGACCCCTAAGCTTGGGAAAAACTGCTTTGGAACGATTTCAGAAGCAGCAGCAGGGTCAGCCTGTCAGTCTTGAGATGAAAAAAATCCTCTGCTGGCCAACCCCAGCTTAAGATTCTCCCCCAGGTTTGGTCTTCCTGGTTGGAGCTGTGAAAAACAAAGTTCACTTTTTATAAAAATTTACAAGTTTAATAGAAATACAATGAAAAATAGACAATTAGGAGACAGAAAAACAGAGTTTCTCGGCCGAGGGTGCCTGACAGCCAGCCAGCAACACAAACCCCTTTCAGATCCTTTGTTTTAAGGATCTCTCTGTTGAATATTCAACAGGCCCCAATGCATGATTGAAGCATTCATTTTAGGTATGTTTTTCTTTGTAGGTTTCAAATCCTCCCCAAGTATTTTATCTGGCAGCTTTTATCTGTCCTTGGCTCCACTCAGTCTGTGTCTGGTGGTTTGGTAGTACAGATCTCATAAATCCTTCTTTCAAGGTTTTGGTCATTAATTGTCCTTTATCAGGAGTCTTCATGCAGGAAAGTAGGATGATCCCCCCCCTGCATTCTGGCTTGGTCAATTTAGATGTTACAAAGGAAAAAAAAAACCTTAGTCTTTTGTTTTTACACCATGCTACAATCAGAAAATATACCTTCATCACGTTTTGTAAATTCCACAAATAAAGAGGAAGCACAGCACAACCTTCTTACATTATAGGTACAGCATTCATCTCAATATTTGCCAAAAGCCAGCTCCAAAATGTGCATTTATAACAGCTGCAGCAGCCCAGAGCAGCTGGGGCTGCCTCTGCATCCCTGGAAGTGTCCAAGGCCAGGTTGGACGTGGCTTGGAGCTGCCTGGTGTTGAATTCCTCTGGGGAAATGGTTTTCCCCAGAAACCCCCTGATGTCTGTACCTATTAGTTTGACCCTGTTCTCCCCTTATCTCTGACCTATTGGCTTGGTGCCAGCTATCTATCCCAGACAGAGACCAGATAAAAACCCATGTTCTTCCTCTTTTGGCCTCTTTGGCCTCCGGTACTCCTTCAAGAATAAAACCTTGGAACATTACCCTGAGGTAGGAGCCTCTTTTGAATCTTTTACCCTATTCCTGAAGTATTCCTCCCAAAAGCTCCCCAGAAACTGAGCTAGCACAGTGTCTTGGTTTGGAAAGACAGGTATCTGCCAGGGAAAGCTGGAGTTTCCCTTAGAATGGAGAATGTAAACCCTTCACCCCCACCAAATTCTAATTTTGCAATTAAGGGCTCTCAAGCAAAGATTTGGGAATAGGAATAACAGTTATTTACTAGGGATATCAATAATACAAATGTGGTAAGAAAACAAAACCACCCCACCAGACCAGCAAACAAACAAACAACAATCCTAGAAAACCCTGACAGAGTCAGAGCTACAACCTGGCACCCTGTTGGTCAGGGTGTTGGAAGCAGTCCAAAAGTGAGTCCTGCTGGAGTGGCAGATGTGGTGCTGTTGGAGTAGAGATGATCCTGTAGCCAAAAGGGTCCAGAGGTGGTGAGAAGGGGTCTGGTGATGGTGAGAAGGGTCCAGTCTTCCTCCCAGAAATCAGGGTGAAGCCAGAGAGCTCCTGTCCTGGATTCCCAGTTTTATCCATGTAGGAATGGTTGGCTTCCCCGACTGGGTGGAGCATCTCACAATGGGATGATGGAATGTGGATGTTCTATTTTGGGGAGGGTATAGTTTGGGGAGGGGATTGTGGATGTGTGTGCTTTGGGGATGTCTTAATGATCCATTAGCAGAAAATATTCCCTGGAGGGAGGACGGGCAGTGACAGAGATAAGAAACACTGCCCCACCTGGTTTGAACAGCTGGCCCATTATCAAAAGGCACCCGCCCCTCTCCTCCCAGAGTTACAAGAGATAAAGAAGAACAATTCCCCAACAGCTTTCAGCAGATGAAATAGAATACACATTTTGGGTTCCATAACCCAAGACACACAGGAACCCAGGGGGGCAGCGGGGAGTGCTTCACCCTGGGACAGTGGGAGGGGGCTGGAATGAGACGTGCTTTGAGATCCCTCCCAACCCATCCACGGAGAGTATCCCTGTTCTGTTTGCTTCCTCCTCCTCTGTCCCAGCCAAGCACCCCTCCGCATTCCAGCAGCGTCTCCCTGGCTGGGATGCTTTCCCTGGGCTGAGCCCAGGGCCGGGAGCATGAGCGAGTTCCGCATCCACCACGACGTGAACGAGCTGCTGAGCCTGCTGCGGGTGCACGGCGGGGAGGGCGCCGAGGTCTACATCGAGCTGCTGCAGAAGAACCGCACGCCCTACGTCACCACCAACGTGTCTGCACACAGCGCCAAGGTCAGCCACCGCCCGGGGCCTGGCCTGGGGGAGGGGGGAGGAGGAGGGGGGTCACTCCTGGGGTGGTCACATCTGGGGTGGTCACTCCTGGGGTGGTCACGCCTAGGGAGGTCACGCCTGGGGTGGTCACATCTGGGGTGGTCACACCTGAGGTGGTCACTCCTGGTGTGGTCACTCTTGAGGTGGTCACTCCTGGGGTGGTCACACCTGGGGTGGTCACGTTTGGGGTGGTCACATCTGGGGTGGTCATACCTGGGGTGGTCACTCCTGGGGTGGTCACACCTGGGGTGGTCACTCCTGGGGTGGTCACACTTGGTGTGGTCATGTCTGGGGTGGTCACACCTGGGGTGGTCACATCTGGGGTGGTCACACCTGGGGTGGTCACTCCTGGGGTGGTCATACCTGGGGCAGTCACTCCTGGGGTGGTCACACCTGGTGTGGTCACACCTGGGTGTGAAGTGGGAAGGCTCAGAGGGGAAAGGTGGAATCCTTGAGTGTTGGTGGGAGCAGAGGATTGTGAGGACCAGGGTGGGGGCAGGTTTGAAGAAGGAGGTTGTTGTGTGGGATATTGGGCAGGAATTGTTCCCTGGCAGGGTGGGCAGGCCCTGGCACAGGGTGCCCAGAGCAGCTGGGGCTGCCCCTGGATCCCTGGAAGTGTCCAAGGCCAAGTTGGACTTTGGGGCTTGGAGCAGCCTGGGACAGTGGAAGGTGTCCCTGCCCATGACAG
This sequence comes from Phylloscopus whistleri, assembly GCA_017589585.1. NCBI lineage: Eukaryota > Metazoa > Chordata > Aves > Passeriformes > Phylloscopidae > Phylloscopus > Phylloscopus whistleri. The sequence continues at coordinate 2,003,937 of JADMLD010000043.1, forward strand.
GGGGTGGAACAAGATCACCTCAAAGTTCCCTTCCCACCCAAACCGTTCCTTGATTACGTGGTGAAATGAAAATTGTATAAAATGCAGTTTTATGACTAGTACCTGACTTTTTTCTTCTGAGTATCACCCAAATGCTAGAGATTTAAGCCTGGCAGTCATGACCAGACATTCTGTTATGGTTATAAGACTGCTTTTTGTTTTCATTTTTAAAAGCAATCCAGCAGTCAAACTCTAAGTGCTAGGAAGTCTCTAACTCTGTCTGAAACTCTGCATCTTTGTAGCCTGTGCTGCGTGTTTGCTCTAATTCCATTTAATTTTAATTGTAACTCCATTGAATATTAACGTGGTGTTTTACAGGTGAAAATAGCAGAGTTCTCTCGAACTCCTGAAGATTTTTTAAAGAAGTACGATGAGCTGAAGTCTAAAAACACAAGACATCTGGATTCTTTAGTTTATCTGCTGTCCAAACTCACCGAAGACAAAGAGGTTGGTTCCTTGTTTAGAACTGGATGTTGAGGAGTAGCAACAATGCAATGATTTCGAGCACAGCTGAAGGTAAAGTTCAGTGAAATCTGTAGAAATCAACAAATAACCAGTTCTAGCTTTCAGTGAGTTATTAAAGCCCTACTGAGAGTTATGCTCCTCTTGATATAATTTACTAAGACTTGGAAAACTAGGACAGAGAGATCTGTGGTTAGATTCAGTACAGCCAGGGTATGGTCATGTGTTTCTTGCTTTAGACTGTGCTGCCCAGCGTTCACAAAACCTTTTTTTTGTTTGTCTGTGCACAGACACTCCACTACCTGCAACAAAATGCCAAAGAAAGGGCAGAACTCGCAGCAAATGCAGCCACCAGCAGCAGCACGAATTTCTCCATCCCCACATCCACTTCCAAGATGTCTCTGCAGGAGCTGGAGGAGCTGCGCAAGCAGCTGGGCAGCGTCACGGCCAACTCCAGTGCACAGCAGGTACAAAGCCCTTCCCAGGCTCTGGGCACAAAGTCTTCCCTTTGGTTGGTCACATCATATTAAATCTTGGTGCTGTTCTTAGTAAAAGGGGCCTTTTTCTATTCCAATCAGGTAAGGTTAAGTTCTTTGAGGTTGTTCTAAGGTTAAATTCACAGTGAAATTCTTCCCTGTGAGGAACCTGGCACAGGCTGCCCAGAGCTGCTTCATCCCTGGAAGTGTCCAAGGCCAGGTTGGACAGGGCTTGCAGCAAGCTGGCATCATGGAAAAGATAGAAAGGAAGAGGAAAGCTGGAGACACAGGCTTAGCAAACAGTTAAGCATTTCATTAGCAGCAGTAGCTTGTGAGTTTGGAGTGCAAAAGGGCAACTTAAATCCCAAATTTTGCTTCCTGTCATTTGTATAAAAAACTGTGCTGTGGTGGCTTGACCTGACAAACAGGACAGAGAGGGAAAAAATACGGTGAGAAACTCATGGGTCAAGGTAAGGGTATTTTGTCTGCAAAAGGACAACAGTGTATGGGGAGTTCTTTGGATAGAGGGGAAGGAGGAAAAGATGCTCAGAGGTCCATAGTGCCTTCTCCTGTCTGGTCAGCAAAATCGAACAGGGCACAAGCCCCAGATCACTTCAGGCCCTCCATGACAAGAGGGATGGACCTTCCATGTCCCATGCTTTGGGTCTCTGGGCTTGAAGGGCCCCACATGAATGTGATAGTGGAGGAGAGCTCAAATCCTAAACAAAGGGTCCAACTCCTCACCCTGCCAGCAGTGGTGAGACCAGCCTTGTCCCACATACACTGAAATCCTGCACAGACACTGGGCCTGACTCATCCAGATCCCTCACAGACAGTCTGAGTCAAGTGGGTGATGTAGATCATGAAGGGAAGATGAATTTCCAGTGAGATAACTGATCTTCTTACCAGGGTTTATGTGTGAACTTGCTAAAAGAGGAAGGACCTGGAAGTGCTGTAGTCTGGGATGTGCAGTTCACAGCCAGAGGGATTGAAATGCCATCACAAGCCAAGATGTGTGCTTCCTTGCTGCTCCATTTTTAGTATCTTCAGACTCAAAGAGCTGGAACTGGGTTAAAAGGCCCAGATGGGCTGGTGCTCGGACCTGTTGGGTCAGTAAGGGCTGGGACAGGAGGACATTCCTGGGCAGTGTTAGGTCTGCTCGGCATCTGACACAGGTCTTGTGTCTGTGAGGGTCACAAATGGGGTTGGAGCTGTTCATTAACTGTAGGAGCACAAGCCAGTCTCTCTCACTGACCCGACTGCTCTGGCATGCTCCCACACACCTGTTCTGTGGGCCTTGGTTCAGAGGCAGGCTAGAGCAAACGCCGTAGTAGCTGTGGTACAGAAAGAAGGGACCCTCCCTCGACACTTGGGTTCAGAAGGTTTATTCAGGAGCAGGGAAGGTTTCTGCCCTCTGCCCCAGTGTCCCCAGAGAGAGGGACCCCGGGGAGGGGCAGCGGTGGGTTTTATACTCGGAGTTGTACAGAGGGAGGGTACATTAGTTTTAAACCAATAAAATATCTCTAACTAATACATTAAAATTCACCTAAACAAACTAACAAATCACAAGTAGCTTGGGAGTGGTCTTCTGAGAGCTGCTGGGCCGGACCCTGAGGCCTTGGACATCTCCTAGCATACGCTTCGTTGTCTTGACGACCCTATCCATCTTAACAAAGTAACTTCTCAAACAACGGTTTTCTTCAGGGTAGTGCTATCCTAACTTATCAATTAAAACAAAGGCATATTCTTGTTAGACATAGGAGCTTATTCATCGCTAGGCTTAGCAAGCATTTCTCCTTATCCTCATACCTAACAAAATATATCCCTGACTAAAATTCAGCAAGTGTTTCTCTCACACCTATACTTCCCCCCCCCTTTTTTTTTTTTTTTTTTTTATTTTGTCACTGTTCTGTGGTTTCACTCTCTGAGCTGTTCTCGCTGTTAGCGTCTTCGTCTGGTGGAAGTTTGATGTCGAACATCACGGAGTGAACAGAAGGGGGAGAGGTGGAGAAAATTGCATGCACAATTACACTTTTCATTAAGTAACAAGCAATGACTACAATTAAAACAATGAACACAACTAACAGCCCTGTTTTGATCCAAGAGCTGGCAATGCTAGAAAGTCCAGCACCTTGAAAAAGGTTGTCACGCCAGTCTCCTGTATCTTTTTTGATTGACTCGATCATTTCACGCAGTTGCTGGACAGATTTTTTGACATTTTCTGCTTTGGACGATAAATTGAAACAGCACAGTCCTTTAAACTCTTCACATGTATGTTGATGCAACAAAAGCAGATAGTCAATGGCAGCTCGGTTCTGAAGGGTGGCTTGCCTGGTTATTTGTTCGTCTGATAGGAGGTCACTTATTGCTTGTGATGTCAAATTTGCTTGTTTTACTACCCAGCACTCCAATCGGCCTAATTCGCCCATAGCTTTTGCAATTGATACCCAGGGCAGAAAGACTGTCATGGCAGTGGCTTTTGCCCTTGACCAATGAATAATTTCTGTGTCACAATTGGGGTCGAGATTTGCTATATCTCTTTTTTGAACACGGGTAGTGAAATTTTTGTTGTGCCAATTAAGAATTTGAGTCATGTTTGGGGTAAACAAGCTTAACTTTCCCAATGTGCAAGGACCTCCAATCAGCTGAGCAGGAATGCCTGTAAATGCTCTGTCACCACAAATCAGGAAAAAATCTTTTGGCAGGGAATGGGGAAAGACATTGCTAGTGTCACTAGTGTCAGTAGATGGAAAGGTAACATGTACAATTTTTCCACACCAGTTTGCTGCTTTGTAAGAGTTATCGGTTTGTTGCAAATTATAAAATGACTTGGCTTGCTTCTCAGAGGGGGTATAATAAAAATGGATGCAAAAGGGGGCTTCAGCGGACCCAAGCAGTTCTAATTCTTGGGGCTCTTGTTGGGCACGAGGAAGGATTTGCAACCATTCTCTCCAAAAGGCAAGGGGATTTCTTACAAAAGCAGAAGGGGGCTCACCAATTTCAGCAAAGTGGTTAACTTGAACAGGCTTTCGATTGTATTGTTGCTGCATCAGGAGGAGTGAGTGTGGAAACTCACTCTCTTTTACAGGGATTCCTACTAGGCTGGAAGACATGGGATTTTGGGATGCTGCTGAGGCTAGGCAAATGTGATCTTGACCTAGACTCCGTGCAAGGGTTTTCCACACATTGGCTCTGGGCTGGGGAACGATCCAGGAGACGGTTATTGATGGCAAACAGAACAGCACAACAAGGACGACCACTGCTGCACTGCGAGTTTCCATGCTGACCATCAGGCATGTAGTTCTGTAACTCAGAAAAAGAAGTTCAGTTAAACAAACACTGAAAACATTCGGCCAGAGGAAACAGCTCTTCTGTTTCATCCTCTTGCCAGAACATCCAGGAGGGGAGAGTAAGTGGGCAAGGAGGCCTTGCCTCTGAACTCTCTTCTTCTTGTTCCCTTTTTTTCCTTCTCCAGGAGGCCACAGTGACCTGGGGCTCTGGTGTTTCTGAAGTCTTGGGGATATAGGGTCTGACATTTCGGGATGGAAGCCACCGCAAGCCGGTGGGAGTGGAGACGCAGGCGTACCCACGTCCCCAGGCGACTAATTCATGAGGACCCTGTATCCTCAAGGTTTCTGGATCTTTGACAAGGACTTTTGGCTTTTCACGGGGCTCTAATTGTGAGCTCGCCCGATAATGCCTAATCGCCGGCGGGTTCATAGTCTCAAAGGAACAGTTAAGAAAATTCAAATTGAACAAAGCACAGGCCAGTCTTACCGATGGTGGTTCAATTTTTAGAATTGGTTGCTGCTGGCTGAGGACTCTTTTGAGATTCTGATGAGCTCTCTCTACAATTGCTTGCCCTGTTGGAGAGTGGGGAATGCCGATTTTATGTTCCACTCCCCATTGCTGTAAAAAGCTGTTAAATTCTTTGGACTTGTATGCTGTACCATTGTCAGTTTTCAGGGATTTTGGAATGCCCAGGACAGAGAAAGCTTGGATAAAATGCTTAATAGCATCTCCAGCTTTCTCTCCTGTGTGTGCAGAAGCAAAAACTGCTCCTGAGAATGTGTCTACAGAGACATGCACGTACTTTTGCTTTCCAAAGGAGGGGATGTGTGTGACGTCTGATTGCCAAATCTCACAACTGGACAAACCTCGGGGATTCACGCCTGTAGGCATGATTGGAAAGGTACTTTTGTAACACTGTGAACAGCTCTTTACAATCGCTTTTGCTTGGTCTCGGGTTAAGTTAAACTGTCAGACTAAACCTGGTGCATTCTGGTGATGGAGTTGGTGACTGATCCTCGCTTGCTCAAAACGATTTGGCAGCGGGGTCACTTCAACAGGAGCAGCAAGAGCATCAGCTCTCCTGTTTCCTTCTGCTATTAGCCCGGGTAAATCTGTGTGTGATCTGGTGTGCATCACAAAGAAAGGGTGTTCTCTTTGAGAGATCAGTTTCACAAGCTTAGCAAGCAACTGAAAAAAAGCAATGTTGGAAGCTTCCTGCAACACAGAATATTCTGCTCTAGAAACTATCCCTGCTACATAACTAGAGTCTGTTACCAAATTAAAAGGTCCAGAAAATTTCTCAAACGCTCTAACAACTGCAGCTAACTCAGCAACCTGGGGCGATCCTTCTACTTCAACAACGTCTGATTCCCACTCCTTAGAAATGGGGTCTTGCCATGTCATGACTGACTTGTGGGACTTTCCGGAGGCATCTGTAAAAACAGTCAGAGCGTCAAGAGGGTCTTTGCTCTGGTTACTTTTCAGTTTTAATTGGAATTGGACATCAGCATTAAACATTTTGTGGGAAGGTTTATGAACTAAAATTTGGCCAGTATAGTTATCTAGGGCAAACTGCAATGCTTCATTCTCTCGGAGCAGATGCTCCAGCATGGCTTTTGTAATTTGGCCTGATTTCAATTTGATTGGCATGTGAATAAACTCAAAATCACAGCCAGCCAGTTCTCGAAGGCAAAATCTGGCTTTCTGAATCAAATCAGCCATCAATTCTTGTGGCTTTGTCATTCTTTTGAACCTATGATGACTCAGAAAGACCCACTCTATAATAGAGAGAGGATCTTCTTTGTCTTGGCCCTTCTTTGATTTTTGGGGGGTTTTACTTTCCCATTGGAAAATCATTCCATGGAGACGTGGCAGCTTTCCTAAGATGATAAAACGAAAAGGCAGGTCAGGCTTACACCTATTGGCCTGTCTGGTGGACATTGCGTGCTGAATGTTTTTGAGTGCAATCTCTGCTTCTGGGGTGAGGGTCCTGGGGGAACTGAGCCCCTCTCCCCCTTTCAATAATTCAAAAAGGGGGGCTAGATCTTCGGTAGTAAGACCCAGCCAAGGTCTCAACCAGTTCAAAGATCCGCACAGCTGATGGACATCTGCAAGGGTCTGGATTTTGGTTTTGATCTCTAATTTTTGAGGAACAACAGTCCTCCTTCCGATTTCAAGTCCCAGGTATTTCCAGGGTGGCATCTTTTGAATTTTTGACTCTTGCAACTCGAACCCTGCATCAACCAGTGAAGACACTGTGAGGTCGAGTGCATGCTCTAACAGGTCATCTGTCGGTGCACAAATTAAAACATCATCTACATAATGATAAATTATAACTTGGGGCATTGCTGCACGCACAGGTGCGAGCAGGGAGGAGACATATCGTTGGCAAAGAATGGGACTGACCTTGAGGCCCTGCAGTAAAACTTTCCATTGGTATCTTTTTCTCGGCGCCTCTTGATTTAGAGTGGGCACCGAGAACGCAAAGCGAGGGGCGTCATCAGGGTGGAGAGGAATGTGAAAGAAACAATCTTTTATATCAATGACAGTCAAATTCCAATTCTCAGGGAGCATGGTTGGGGTGGGCATCCCAGGTTGAAGGGATCCCATGTCTTCAATCACTTCGTTAATTTTTCGAAGGTCATGTAGGAGCCTCCACCTAGTCTTATCTGCTTTCTGAATGACAAACACTGGAGAGTTCCACGGTGACGTGGTCTCCTCAATGTGTCCCTTTTTTAATTGCTCTTCTACAAATTCATTGAGCGCTTTTAATTTCTGTTTCGACAGCGGCCACTGATCTACCCAGACTGGTTCATCTGTCAGCCAATTTATTTTCTGGATAGAGTGCTCTTCAGCGGCCGCAACCTGAAAAACCTGTGGAGAGTCAGGAATGTTAATTGTGACTGCCCATTGGGACATTAGATCTCTTCCCCACAGGGGTTCATTAAAGTCTAAAACAAATGGGCGCAAAGTTGCCAATTGCCCATTAGGTCCCTCAATCGTGAGTGTTTTCTTTGACTGTTTGGCCACTTGCATACCTCCAATGCCATTTACATGCTTAGCAATATTTTGTAATTCCCAGTGTGGTGGCCACATCTTTTCAGGTATGATGGTGACATCTGCGGCTGTATCCCAGGAACCTTTAAGGAGTTTGGATTCTTCACCCATGGACAGCTTACAGTAATCCTTTGGCCTGTCAGAGCCTATCTTTCTTACCATTGTGACACTGGTGTTTTTGTCACTTCTTTCCGGATTTGCTTCTACCTCTAGCGTGTGTATAGAAGGAATGGCTTGGGCAATGATTTGTCCTTTTGGTAAAAATGTGGGTGGGTTTTCACTGCGTAACCACAGAACAAATTGATCTGGATCAGTTGTTAACACCCCAGGGGCAATTTTTGTATCTAGGGGGGTAAACTTGCAATCACCAACAACTACAAATTTTGTACCTATCATGTGCCACGTGCCGGGTTCATTTGAGACCACGGCTGTTTGCCAATCACTGTCTCGCAGGTGAAGGGGCTTAGCCAGCTTGAGCCGAAAGGGCTCATACCTGTCTGTCGTTGTCAACGATCCAGTCGGTTCAGGTAAAATCACGTCTTTCCATTTCACTGGTTCTGTCAGATCCTGTGGAGAAAGAGACAAATCTGATTTAGATAACTTATTTTCTTTTTTAGTGTTTTGAGCTGGCCGATTGGGATCTTCACGCTCGGCTAGGCGCTCTGCATCTAGTTTTTTGACTCTTTAGGGTTATTTTTGTTTTCACCCTTTCCACCCTCACTCCCCCTTTCTTTTAGGAATTTGTCAAATTGTTCTTTCAGTGGACACTGAGAAATCCAGTGCGTATTTTGTTTACAAAGGAAACAAAGGCGGTCCGATTTTGAAGAGTTGGTTTTCTTTTGTGTCTCTGATGTCTTCCAGGATATCTGGGCTTTTGGGGTTTCCACGGCAGCTGCGGTGAATTTCTGGTGAGGCTTCTTGTCTTTGGGAGTTGACCTTTTGTATTGCTTGTGCTCCTACATTAACCTCAGAGACGAGCCCTTTGTCTCCCTCCAGGCCTGTTGGCACTGCCATTGCTCAGGATGTCAGGTGCAGGTTCCTCAGTGTGCCAGTGGCAAACTGCCACCCTGTGCCAGGGCTGTTGAGGTGCCACCTGAGGGCCGAGTTCTCAGCCCTGGGGGTTTTCTCCAAGCTGTTGTTGAAGCCTATGGTGACAGTGACCCAAACTTGGAGTCACAGAGAGAAGGTGATTCATGCCCCTGAGACATGTGCTTTGTCACCAGTGCCACAAGTGCTGTGCCATCTGCCCTGGGGTTGCTTGGCACTGTCAGAGAGATCATGCAGTGATTGGAGTTACTGCTTGGGCCGGTTTTGGTCCAGGATTCATCAAGGTGGGGAAAGTTAAGTGTTCCCTTTCAGGTGCATGTGTCCTTTATAGCCAAAATGTTGACTTTTTTGATCTCTGCCAGTTAACAAAGTCACACTAGAGCTGGTTGAACTGCAACAGATGTGCCCTGCCTCTTGTTACAGAATAAAATCAGAGAGTCATCAAGTCCAGCCCTGGTTTGAATATCACCATGCCCACTAAACCACGTCCCCAGCTGCCATTTCTGCTCGTGTTTTGAACACTTCCCGAGGTGGTGACACCACCACTTCCCTGGGGAGCTTGTTCCAATGATTAACCACTCTCCCAGTGAAGAAATTTTTCGTGCCTGCCATTTGGGAAGACCTGCTGGTGGCTTCCCTTCTTCCAAGCAGAACGTGTTCACACAGCCAACTGAGGTTTGCAGTTTCACGTGGGATTTAGCTGTCCTTTGAATTGCTGGCAGCTTGCTTGATGCTTCCTATTCCTCCATATGAAAGTCCCAGTTCTGTTAGGGGAGCAGAGGAAATCGAGGTCCTTTTGGCAGATCACCCCCACATGATGTAAATAAGAAAGTCAAATGAGCCTGTGCATATCCCTTTTCACACACACATCTGTGGAGTTTCAGAAATGGCCTTCACCAGCCCTGTGTTTGTGCACTTGGGGCCCCAAATGTTCATGTAGGTTGTGCATCTCACAAGCTTCCCCAGCTGAAGATTGATCTTGCACTCCATTTATTTTAGTGTCAGAGCTGGGGGTGGAAAGTCTTTCAGTCTTCAAGAACTCACTTCCTTCGCCAACTCCCACTCAGAGCAAAAAAACTCCATCATTTTCCAGCTCTCTGTGGGTGGATTTGTCTGGGCTGCATTTGGCATGGAGTTCAGAGGTGTTCAGTGCCCCTGGAATAGGATGTTGGTGCTTCTGGAAGGAGTTTGCTTTCCAAACCAGCAGCCGCTGCCTGGTGGCTGTGCATGTCCCCCTTCTGCTCCCCTGTGTGTGCCCCAGCACCCAGGCCGGTGTGGACAAGATGCAGAAAGGCATTATTTGATGGACCCCCACATAAAAAAAGTCAAATGTATAAAAAAATACCTGTTTTTTGCAGCAGTGGGGCAAATAGATGAGGTGGTACTGGGAAATTAAACCCTACACCGTGCTACTGAAATACCAGCTGTTCTGCTTTCTGTTCTCAAGCCCATCAATCAGTTTGCAGACAATTTCTCTTTGAAATTAAACGTTTCTTGGACTTCTGAAAGCCTCCTGGTTTTTTCCTTTCTTTCCCTCTCTCTCTTTTTCCAACAGCCCCTTGAGCTCACACGAAAAATGCTCCGAGATAAGCAGAACAAGAAGAATTCTGGTCAGCCCGTTCCAGTATTTCCATCCTGGGTGTATGAGAGACCTGCACTTATTGGGGATTTCTTAATTGGCACCAGTCTAAGCACTGACACAACAGTACCAATAGGTATGTGGAACACAGGGAAAATTGCATTAATCTGTAGTGTTTTGTTCTCATTCAGAAATGCTGTTCAGCTGTTCACACTCAGCAAAACTTGGCTCTTGGCACTTTTTTTTTCTTTGTGACTGTATTTGAGCTGTTTTCTGGGTATTTGAATATTCTGATGGCAAGGAGGTTGGGGAAGTTGTTGGTGTTGGCAGTAACTGGGCCCTTCTGGGTGGAATGATCAGCAGCAGGAGCTGTGGCTGGTGTTCTCTTGGCCACAGGTGTTGGATGTCTGGTTCTATCTGCTGGATTTGGGTATAAATGAGCAAAGGAGTCTGTTCTCCAAGAAGGCAAGGTACAAGGCTGAAATGGGTGGCTGATGGCACATCCTGTCCTTCTTTTGTCTCCTCTTTGGGAACAGGCACTTTGCCATTAGCCTCCCAGGAGTCCATGATTGTGGAGGACTTGCTGTACGTGCTGATTGGTGTGGATGGCAGGTACATCACAGCACAGGCCCTGGTGGGCAGGCAGAGCAGAGCCTTTGCACTCGATCCAAACCTGGACTTGTCCATCAAGGAGCTGGTCACCAGGATCCTTCCTGTGGCAGCAAGTTACTCAGCTGTCACCAGGTACTGAGCTGGTTTTTGTCAAGGGGAGGAGAATCTGCCATTGTGCAGGTGTTAACTTCTGTGCTTAATTTAAACTGTGGGGTTATAAAATGAGTGACAGTTTATTCAGGTCAGTTTTAGCTACATTTCTCTTGCTGTGTTTTTTCTCTGTGCTGCCACTTCACTTTTTCATTCACACACCTTTGTTCTTTCCAGTCTTGGCCTTGGTAACTCCAGGTAAAATGCACTTAGGATATATCTGCCTGTTCTGGCTTCTCTTCCCACTCTGCTATGAATTTCTCCCTATTTCCTACTTTTTGCTTCCCTCTGGGCATCCAGGACTGAGAGAACCTTTGTGTGCTGGTTCTCACTTTCTACACAGTGCTTTTACAAATGGTTCTAGTTCCCCTGTGGCTGGAGAGGAAACATCTTCCCTCAGCTTTCCCTTTTAGGAAGTGTGGGATGGGAAATAAGGGAGAGGGACCAGTGTGCTTTCCAGCACGGGATGTACTGGTGTGCCTGCACAGTGTCCTGAAGGCAGAAGTTCCTGAAAATTATACAGGTTACATTGTTTTAAAAAGAGTTTTTCATTTTGCTTTTTACAGGTTTATAGAGGAGAAGTCTTCCTTTGAGTATGGACAGGTAAATCATGCTCTGGCTGCAGCCATGAGGACTCTAATCAAGGAATACATGATATTAATTACCCAGCTGGAGCATCTTCAGAGGCAGGGCCTTCTGTCACTGCAGAAGCTGTGGTTTTACATCCAGCCCACAATGAGGACCCTGGAGATTCTGGCTTCACTGGGTAAATTTCCATAACACAGTCCTTACATTTTGACAGCTTGTGCAGGGTAGCCAAACAGGCAGGGCATGTCTCATTTTGATTTCCTGCTTTATTAAAGAAGAAAGCCCAGGGGAATTGTCCTTGTGAGGACACTGCACTTCTTCTGGAGAAGAGCATTCACGTTCTAGGGCTGAGTGTGGAGCTGTGAGGAGGCACCTTTGTGCCTTTTGCCTTCACAGCCCTTGCCCTTCCCATCAGTTGCATCCACCACTGCTGCCTCTCCTCAGCTCCTTTCCAGACTCCTCTCTAGCTCTGTGTGGGTGTATAACCTGAAGGAATCCCTGCAAGTTCCTAGTCCAGCCCCTTGCTTACAGCTACACAGGCTGCTCAGGGGGCCATGTCCAGTCTGGGGACCATTTAGGGTTTCGTTTTGGGACTTTTCAGCATGGAAGTGTCTTATATTGGTGTTTTTAAATTCCAGCTACTTCTGTGGATAAGGGTGAGTGTATGGGAGGATCAACCCTGAGCCTGCTCCATGACAAGACTTTCAATTACACGGGGGACAGCCAGGCCCAGGAGCTGTGCCTGTATCTAACCAAGGCAGCCAGCGTGCCTTACTTTGAAATCCTGGAAAAGTGGATATACAGGGGCATCATTAATGATCCATACAGGTAAAGAACAGTTAAGCAATGGAAATGAAATGCAAAACTTCAGAAATACTGATCTGCTCTGAGAAATACTGATCTGCTCTGTTGAGTCTGCATTGCTTGGGGGCTTGAAACCACCCTCTTGGAAGTTTTTTGGCTTTTGTAGAGTCATTTGAAGCATCTTGCTGTATTTGGGAGTTTATGCAGCATTTCGTTGCCCACATTTTCAGAATCCTAAGGTGGGGGCAAAGCTGAAGATAAAATACTTGAAATTAATGCCTTTCTGCTGGTGAGCTGGTGGACAAAGGCCGGTTTCCTCACCCCTGCAGTGACAAACAGATAATGTCTGGCCTTGGTTAACGAACCCTGTGAAATTCTGTTTCTGATTGCAGATGATCAGAGATGCTGCACAGTGCTTTTCCTCTTGCTTCACAAACAGATTAATTTCAGTTTTTGATTGGATGTGTCCTCACGAGACCTTATTTCTGATAGATCACCTTACCAGTTTGCAGGTCAAAAAAAAAAAAAAAATCCTCATTGTACCATTTCCTGCCCCTAAACATCTGCTTTAACTGTTCAGTGAGTTCATGGTGGAGGAGCATGAGCTGCAGAAGGAGAAGATTCAGGAGGATTATAATGACAAGTACTGGGATCAGAGATACACTGTTGTTCAGCAACAGATTCCCTCCTTCCTGCAGAAAATGGCTGACAAAATTCTGAGCACAGGTAGGTGCTTCTGCTGTGAGAGGAACCTTGAGACAGGCTGGTCTTGTGTCAAGAGAAAGGAAATGTCACCATGCCTTGCCACTTTGTGGGGTTGTCCAGCTGAATTGAGAGCAGTAGAAGAGTCAGATTTAAAAAGATCCCCAAATCCTATAAATTAAACAGCACAGGAGCCCCGCAGCAAGGGGAGCTGTCTGTCTCACTGCTGTTTTGTGGGTAGGTTTTGTAGCTGGATGGAGCTTGGCAGCTGAGGTTTGACTATCTGAGTGTTAATTTAAGCATTTGACCTCTTGTCCTTGTACAAAGCCCTCCAAAAGTGACTTGTGAAGCAGAGCAACAGATCTGCAGAGCTTCAGGCCACCTGCAGAGATGTTTTGTCATCACTGGGGAACAAAAACATTTCTAAATCCCCTTAAGTGTGTGATACCAGGTGCCTATTTTAAAGTTCTGTCTCATCTTTTGGGAGGTGCCTAAATCCTTTCCGACTTTCAGCACAACGTAGTGTAACCATTTCTCAGCATATCTTCCTCTTGAAGGGAGTGGTGTGGAAGTTTCCCTGTTGGCTGTACAGCAGGGATGAGTATGGGAGCATTCTTTCTTTTTAATTTCAGGGAAATATTTAAATGTCGTGCGGGAATGTGGGCGAGATGTCACCTGCCCCGTGGCCAAAGAGGTCATCTACACTTTAAAAGAGAGAGCCTATGTGGAACAAATAGAAAAAGCATATAACTATGCCAGCAAAGTTCTTCTGGACTTCCTGATGGAGGAGAAAGAGCTGGTGGCTCACCTAAGGTTGGATTTATTTTACTAAATGTGTGATGATGAGATTGGTTCTGCTAAGGCACATCAATTTTTGAAGTTAGCTCTGTTCTCTTGAGATGTTACCAAGGTGTTCTCTCTATTTCCATTTAGAAAGGTTGACCTAAAAACCAAGATGTGGGGTTTTTTTTCCCTGAAGAGGGAAAAAAAAATCTAAAATGATAGAAATGTTGAGTAGGAAAGATGTCTGGGGGTCTGTGGTCCAACTTTCTTTGGAAGGCTGTTGCCAAAACGAGGTCAGGGCTTTGTCTAGCCCAGTCACATCAGGAGTCTGGAGGCACACTGTGTTATGGCTGTGCTCCTATTTTTGCTCCAAAGCCTGCAGTTATCATGTGTGATCTCTGGCCAGGCACTTGGTTAATCCTCAGGCTCAGCTCAGAGCTACTTCCAAGCTCCGTGCCCACTGCAGGTAACGCTCCCTGGTGCCAGGTGAAAATCAAAGTTTATGTGTCCTGTTACAGCAAGAGTCTGCTGGATTTTAAAAAAAATCAGCACAGATATTTGTTCACTGAGAGGAGTCCAGGATTCTGCTCAGAATTGGCAGCTGCCCCTGGGCTGGAGGAGACTGCGGAGTTGTTCAGGACGGCGGTAGGAGCCCGCACCCAGCACACCTAGGGGGTTTTTTTGCATTTTTCTAGGCCAAAAAAAGAACAGCAGCAGCCCTGATCTGACTGCACAGAAGTGTCCTGACTGAGGAGGTAGGGAGGAGGAGACATCCATAAAAGACTAGTCTCCAAACTGGTTATTTATGGCTGTGTGCTCTCCAGAAAGAGAAACATTGTGTGATCAAACCCCACAGGCTCATTGAATTGATTGCAATTATTCCTTTAAGTTTGATAACCTGGCCTTTCAGAAAAGTAATCAACTGTCCCTTTGTTTTCTTGAGCAGATCTATAAAACACTATTTCCTGATGGATCAAGGGGACTTTTTTGTTCACTTCATGGATCTGACAGAGGAGGAACTCAAGAAGCCTGTGGATGACATCATAACGACCAGGCTGGAGGCTCTGCTGGAGTTAGCCCTGAGGATGAGCACAGCCAACACTGATCCCTTCAAGGATGATTTAAAGGTGAGAATGGGCAGAAGCAGAAGGTGATTGACTTTGAGCAGAAGGCCTGCCATGGTTCAGGGAGATCTGTGTGCCTGTGAGAACCTGCTGCTTCCTAGGTTGGTGTGAGCACTGGAGAGTGACTCTGACCATGGGGACCTTGCCTGTTGTTCCACACTAGTTGTGGGTGTCCTGGGGCTTCATTTTTGTCCTGCTCTTCCCTTTCAGATCGACTTGATGCCCCATGACCTCATCACACAGCTCCTGAGGGTGTTGGCCATAGAAACAAAGCAGGAGAAGGCCATCATCAGTGCAGACCCCACAGAGCTCACCCTCAGCGGCCTGGAGGCCTTTTCCTTCGACTACATTGTGAAGTGGCCTCTGTCCCTCATCATAAACAGGTAAGGTGTCAATCCACTGAGGGAAAAAGCAGGCATGTGCTCTCACAAAAGGTTTTTCCTGCAAGAATCAAACATTCCTGAAACCTGCCAAGCAGAAAAAAACGCACTTTCTGGTATCCCTGGTTGCAGACTGAAAGGATACAGGCTGTTGCTACTGTAACAGGCTGTTTTACGTTTAACTGAGCTGTGAGGGGCAGAATGGTTCATTTTTCTGCAGGAATTTGCCTCTTGTTTCCCTGGAGAAACACTGCTGTGAGCCACCAGCAAACAGGACAAGCAGCACTGCGTGAACAGAGTGGCAGATTTCAAACTGCTGAACGCCAGCAATTAACTCTTCCCTTTGTTTCCCCTCTAGAAATTCCATTGAATCGGTGAGACTTTCCTAACGATGCTATGCTTTTGGAATTCTGTCCCTTCCTTCCCAACAGAGTGTGTTAGCTCTGGTGGTAGCTATGGAAGTGAAAATAGGATTTGGTAAGGTTTCCTGAACTGTATCGACTGGAGCTCTGCAGACACCTACGCCAAAGTGTCTGAGCACAGACCTGAATCCAGTCCCAGAGCTATAAATAAGTAGCCCCATCTGCTTGTGACAGTGCCTTGCTGGTGGGGTAATGCTGCCTGTAGCTTGGTTACAGCTTTTCCTCCCCTCTTTTGGAAAATCTTGCTAAATTCTTGGGTGAATTCTAAAGTCCCGGTGAATTCTTGGGTGACCATCGCAGCCTTAGCTCAGTGGGTACAAGACCACAGTCTCTCTCACCCTGTGTGAGTGACCCCTGCATGGAGCTGGAGGGAATGAAGGAGGCTGGTGCTGTACCCACTGGCAGGAAATACGGAGGAGGGTCTCCTTGGAGAGGAGCTCTTTGGGATGCTTGCAAATGTGACTCTCTTGCTTCGGTTCGGCGCAGATCCGCGCGCCTCCGAGGGCGTGAGGAACATATTGTGTGAAGTCTCTTTACCTCTGAGCAGCCTCAGCCTTCACAGCTTAGTCTGTCAATCAGAACAGGCCTTCATCTGGATGGGCTTCTCCTTTCTTTCCAGGAAAGCACTGACAAGGTACCAGATGCTTTTCAGACACATGTTCTACTGCAAGCACGTGGAGAGGCAGCTGTGCAACGTTTGGATCAGCAATAAGACAGCCAAGCAATTCTCCCTGCATTCAGCTAAGTGGTACAGCCTTTGTTTGTTTGTTTGTTTTCAGTTTTGGGTCTCCTTCTTGCTAACTAGATACCTCATGACATAGCTCAGACAATACTGAGGTGAAAAAGATCCTTACAAATGTCTTACAGGCTCAGAGAGATCAATTTGTAACATTTTATGTTTCACTCAATAGTTATTTGTAAGATTGCTTTAACATTTAATACCAAAATTTTATATAAGCAAATATTTAAAGTCTAGGAGAGGTTCAAAACTCTGACTCTACTAATTGAGGAAAAGCCCTGGAAAATAATCAGGGATGGTTTGCAATGACTTTATAATCCCTCTCACACTGCAGCAAGGCATTTGCTAGGACAGAAATATTTAGCTCTGCTTGGCTGTGCAAGCCTGGTGATAGTTCTCGGTGGCATTTGCTAGCTCTGAGCTGTGTGGGTGTGATTTCTCCCCTAGGTTTGCTGGTGCTTTCACACTGCGGCAGCGGATGCTGAATTTTGTGCAGAATATCCAGTATTACATGATGTTTGAAGTGATGGAGCCAACATGGCACATTCTGGAGAAGAACCTGAAGCTGGTGAGTGAAGTTCACTCAAATGTAATGCCTAATTCCAGTGGCTGCAGGTGTCTGTTGATTTTGTTGGAGGCATTGAAATATCTGGGAGCTGCTGTTCCTGCCACATTGCAGAGTGCTGCTGTTCTGCACCACCTTTCTGCTTGATTAGTCATACATCCCTTTCCTGTGCTGCATCCCCTGTCTCTGCCCAGCTCACACTCTGCTCCCTGTTATGTAAAGGCAGGTTCTGCTCAGCATTCCCATAGACAGGAAAAAGAGCTGTGGAAAAGGAAGGTGAATGCAGAATGGTCCAGGCATCTCCAGCTGATTCCTTGGCTGAGTTACAGTGCTCTTAGAAGCAGAGCTTGTGCTTTCCCTGCCATGAAATTGCCAAGGATTGGCATGCTGGGAATGTTTGGTATAGAAAAGGCCATTATTATTATTATTATTATTATTATTATTATTATTATTATTCCCTCTGGTAGTCACCCTGCGATCAGACACTTCTGGGTTGCACGTCTTTTTCCTCTTACACCCTGAAAAACACTCATCTGAGGTACCAAACAACCCAACACCCCTGCAATCAGCTCTCTGTTGGCAGCTGTCTGATGGCCCTTGTGGATCTTCAGCATCAGCTGATCCTGCTGTAGTTCTTACTATGCCCTGAGGAGTTGTTTTGGGGTCAGCTAACCAACATTTCGTGACCCTGTCATATTTTTTTTTTGGAGAATTCACAGGAGGGAGCAGGTTTAGGATTGTGAGTGTCTCTGCATGTTCTTGGCAAGAACTTCTGAATGAGAAGAGTTCATATGTCAAGCTCCTGGATTATCTGGGAATTGTACTTATTTCTTAATTCTGTTGCAAGTTTAGGTGTGCAAAATCTATCACTCAGTTTACTTTACCTGCATGGAGGCCATTGTTGAAGTTATCCTGACCCTGTTTTCTCCTTTCATTTGTATTGTAAGAGGGAAAAGGATGATTCTCGCTGGTCTCATGGAGTGCCTTACAGTGCACTTTATTTGTCATGCTTCTCTCTTGTGCATTTGCACTTGAAGATAAGGTGCTCTCTTCCTAAAACTGTAGCTGGGATCTTCATCTTCACAACATCGTTGTCTTCATCAAGACAACTTTATCATTGTCTTCATTGCATTGGAAAGCTGCATTCATCCCTGTTCTGCAGCAGCTTAAAGGGATATGGGAGGGGTTTCCTGCCTTGCTCCTGCTGGAGCAGTGTGGATGCCGTGGCAGTTTTAGTCCTGTGGTTCTTCCCTGAGCTTGATTTGTGTTCTGAGCTTGAGCACATCCCGTAACTGCAGAGTGAGACGGAGTTTTGATCTATCATTTAAAATTCAGGAGTGAAACAGCCTGTTGGAGTAGCAGAGATGAACAAAAATCTTACAGAATCCTTGCAGCACTGCATTCCCCAGCTCTTTATTGGCTCCTAAAGCATATTTCTGAATAGCCTGGATGTTTTAATGATAATTTATTGACATTTCAGATGCTTCGATTTGTTTTTCTCTTTTCCTCTTGTTTTCTCTGACTTTACTGGGGTTGTGAATCTGGGAGTGACCATGACAAGCAGATTTAAAAACAATAGAAATGCAAGTTCATAAAGCAGATAACACCATCCTTTCCAGGGGAGGGCTTGGGTGATTGAAACAAGCATGATTTGTGGGGAGGTGATGTGACAAATCAAAGGTTTAAAGCCTGTGAGGGGCTGTTGAGGGCAGTAATGCAGATGCAGTCTCCACCTCAGGATGTTTCTGGGAGGTACACGAGGAGTTTCTCACTCTGAGGGGTCCCTGTCAGAAGCAGGGTGCTGGGCTGGAGCATTTGGTCTGTCACTTTTGGGCTCTCCTGTCACAGGCATCCAACATTGACGATGTCCTGAGCCACCACACGAGCTTCCTGGACAACTGCCTGAAGGACTGCATGCTCACCAACCCGGAGCTGCTCAAGATCTTCTCCAAGCTGATGTCTGTGTGTGTCATGTTCACCAACTGCATGCAGGTGTGTGCAGCCTCCCCATGCCACTGCCAGCCCTGGCAGTTCCTTTGCCAGCCCCACGTGGACTTGATTCTGTTCCCTCTGTCAGCAGCTTTAGGGCTTGACAGCTCACACCCTCTCCCAAATGGTTTCTGTGGCTTTTTACTCCACAAAATCCTCCTTTTTTCCATGTTGAGATCAGGTTCATGTGGGCCAAATTCCCTCTCTTGAGGTGTAAGCTGTAGTGCTGTGTAGAGACCCTCTCTTGAGGGTGAGGTGATGGGCACCTCCCAGCCAGCATCAGGGAGCCCACAGCTTTTCTAAAACCCCCTCTCCAGTGGCTTAGGCAGAGCTGTGTATCAGAGTCAGCTTTCCTGGGGGCTGGGGTGGGCAGAACTGAGCCCCAAGGGCAGGAAGGGGCTGTAACCATGTCCCCACCGCTGTGCCCTTGGCAGAGGTTCACGCAGAGCATGAAGCTGGACAGTGAGCTGGAGAGGCTGAGCCTGGAGCACGGCACCATGCTGGGCCCGCCCACGCAGGAGGAGCGGGCTGAGGAGGCTGCCAAGAAGAAGCTGACCAACAAGGTGGGACACGGGGGGGACAGCTGGGCCTGGCTGCCACTCTGACCACGGTGGCCACTTGCAGATAGCCGTTCCTGGTTTCTAGAACACCTCTGGCCCCAAAAGCACCATCTTTGTGGAATGGTTGGCAGTGTGGAGGCGCTGCTGGGGTTCTCAAAGTCTGCTTTGGAGACCCTGTCTCCCACAGCAGTCCCTGCCCTGGTTTTTGAGTTTTTACTGGTGTTTTCAGCCACATCCAGGCTTTCTGAAATGCCAGCACTTTCCCATTCCCAAAGTGTGAGCAGGGCTCTTTGCAGCCCGTGGCTTTCATACCTGGGGGATCTGTCTTGTCCATATTTCTCTGTCCAGAGGCACAGGGGATTTGCTCTGTGGTTAGCAGATCCTGCTGTCCCTCTGGAAGACCCTCTGGCACACGTGTGCCTCACCACTGCACTCACAGAGCTCCAGAGGTCACAGCCTGTCTTAGGCAACACGCATTTTCTGCCTCCTGGCTTTTCCTCCCACTTGAAAACGAGCAATGGCAGCATGTATTTGTGGATAACTCAGGGGGGATCTGCTCTGGGCTTCTCCCAGGCTGGGCACAGCAGGGCGTTGAACTGCCAAGGACTTGGAAAGATTTATTTCAGAGGCTGAGCAGCTGTGAAGTTTGCTGGCCGTGTTTTTGAGTGGGTCAGGGAATGGAGGGAATAATTGCAGCCCCTTGGCAAGTGCAGAGCAGCAAACACAAGGGGCCACTCTGCCTTTGTCTTGGCAGCTTTTAGCAGAGCATGCTGACAACCTGCACCTCACGTCGGGCTTTGAGGCCACCATCAACAAGTTTGACAGCAATTTCTCCACACACCTGCTGGACCTGCTGGACAAACTGAGCGTGTACAGCACCAATGACTGCGAGCACAGCATGCTCAACATCATCTACAGGTGAGCCAGGCCTTTTCTGTCTGTGACTTCCCCTCAGACTCAGCTCAGGAAATGCTCATTTCAACTGAGAAATGTGTGTATTTAGGAGCTCTAAACAGCCTGAGCTAGAGGAAGGTGTCCCTGCCCATGGCAGAGGGTTGGAGTGAGATGGTCTTGGAGGACCCTGCCAGCCCAGACCATTCTGCTTTGCATTTCAACCTGAGGCTTTAGAAAAACCCCAAAAGATCCTCCTTTAAAAATGTGAAATTTGTCCATTAATATTGTAAGTGTAGTGTTGGTTTTCCTGGGGATTGTCTCACTGTGGAGACGGTGAGTAAACCAATTTCCAAATACAGCCTGAGTATTCCAAGATGAGAAAAATCACACAAAGGTTTGGTCAGAAAGTGTCTTTTGTAAGTTCCCATATTGCATTTATTTAAACAAGCAGCTTCTTGGAAATCAAAATTCCCTCAGACATACATAAAAGTCAGGTACACAGGATAGGAGGGGAGAGAGAGAGCAGATGGAAGTTTTGCTGGGTTTATAACCACTGTGTTCCTTTTTCAATTACAAGAACCCTGGAAATTTTGTTCCCTGTCCGTCTGTACTGGATATCCTTTATGGCTGGCTGATAACCCTCACACCTCTGTTGAGATGTGCTACACCTGAAAGCAGAGAGAGAGGAAATGTTTCAGGAATGTTTTTTAAGGAGGTTGTTGTCCCCTCCTGGTGCTGTTTCTGACAGCATCTGGCAGGGCTGTCAGGATTCCTGGTACTTTGCAAACACTGTTAGGTGAAGTATTCCCACAGGAGGCTGTGCTTCCAGTTGTCCTTTTCTTCTGGGAACTTCTTGTCCAGCAACTGCCACAGGTTTGCACAGCCCCTGGCAGTGCCCTAGGGCTGCTTGGTGTTCTGAGCTCTCCTGCTTCCATCCCCTGTCTGTGGAGGAGCTTCCAGCTACCAGAGCTGCCCCTCTGGGTGGTGCTGAGTCCCTGAAATGGGAATTAAGGTGAGGACCCCTTATCCACAGCCCTAAGAACTCTGGTTTGCTCCATTTCAGAAGTGACCAGAGTCAGAGGTCTTCTCCTCATCTTGGAATTTCTCCAAAAACTTGTTTCTGTGGCTGTGAGTGCAGGCCCCAGCTGTACAACTGGTTGTTGTTCCTTTCAGGACTCACCAGGACAGCCAAGTCTCTGCAGGACCTTTTGGGAAAGGCTGCTGTGGCTTCTCAGCATTTTATGTCACCCTTCACCTGGGTCACCTTGTGTCACCTTATGCCTGGGCTGGACATGCCAGTTCATTGTCCTCAGGCTGTTGTAGGTTACAGGCAGGATCCATCTGTAGGGAAAGGCTGGCAGGATTAAGCCCTGGCTGCCATCACTCCTGGGTGTCACAGGAGCAGACTCAGGTTAGAGTCAGGGATTGGGACCACAAGTAGCTGAGTCACCCAGGCAGGAGCATTTACTGCTCCTCAGTGCTCCAGCTCTACTTCCTCCTTGATCCTTTTTTTAACATTTTTTCCATCTCTAGTACAAGTTCTAACGGAGGGGCTTGTTCATGGTGCTCCATCCAGGAGATCTTGATGGCAACTCACTCCATGGTCCCAGGGCACAGGGGACATGGCCAGCACAGTGTTGGAGACCAAATCACCTACTCTTGGTGGTGTGAATGTCACACAGGTGCCAGGACAGTGGGGTGAGCTGGTGCTGCACCCCACAGCCTGGCTGTGCATCCTGCCACAGCCACGAGCTGCTCCACCAGTGTCACAGCCCACACTGGGGTCAGCAGGTGCCTCCTGAGCTGTGAACCCTCTGCAGCTGGTTCTTCCAAATACGGAGAGGTTGGGTTTCACAAGCAGCACTTCCTGCTTCAGGGGAAAGGAGAAGTGTGATGGTACAGGTGATGCAGTGCTTCTGTCCATGGTTTGTGCTGTGGGCAGTGACTTCAGTTGCACCCAGAGGCTCAGAGGAGGGCCTGGGTGCTTTGCCCTCCCTTATTTCCATGCCCCACTCACTCCTCATGCCACCAGGACTGTCATCACTATCAAGTGCCGCCCTAGTCTGGAGTCTCTGAGACCACTTGAGTCTTCACCAAGACATTGGACCTGCTGGGCCTTTCTTGTCAGCCCAGATGTCCCCATGTCTGTCCTTAGCAGAAGCACTGGATGTTAACAGCCCACAGGACCTGCCTTTCCCATCCCATAGGCTGCTCAGGGGTGGTTTCAAGGGTGGAAGCCCCACAATGAATGCCCAGAGGTGACATTGAGCTCCCATTCAGGTTGGAGGGATTGTTGGCTTGAGGCCTGGGCTCTATGGCAACAGGAACCTGAGAAGCAGAGTGGAGACATCCACATTCAGTAGCCATCTGAAATAACATATTTGACTGAGAGAGTTTATAAGGAAGAGTTTATAAGACGTATCACTCTTCTAATTTATAACCTTTTTATGGGACTGCTTTCCAACAAGGATCATCAACATGTCAGATAAATAACAAAATTCACAGTTCTGGTACTTGCTCATCATTTATTTGATCCTGGTTAACACCTATTCATTTTGTAGTACTGAGTAACTGAGGCATTTTCTTTGTGGCATCAAACAATGGGAGATGGAGATGCATAGGGTTTCCTTCAGAGCTCACAGGTGACAGATCTCTGGTGTGCCCAAACCCTGCTCAGGTGTGTCATAGAATAGAATCAGAAAATATCCTGGGATGGAAGGGACCACAAGGATCATCCAGACACCCCAACAACCCCACCCTGGGCATCCCTGGGTGGTGTCCAAGCTCTCCTGGAGCTCTGGCAGCCTCAGGGCCGTGCCCATTCCCTGGGGAGCCTGGGCAGTGCCAGCACCCTCTGGGGGAAGAACCTTTCCCTGATCTCCACCCTAAACCCTCCTGGCACAGCTCCAGCCATTTCCTTGGGAGTGCTGACAGAGGGCTGGCAACTGCAGGAACTCTCCAGTCACTCCAACACATCCCAAGAGTGAAAAGGAGTAGAACTACAGTGGAGATGGCTTTGTCAGCAGGATTAGTTAAGTCTTTAGATTCTTAAGATTCTTAGAAATCTTTTACATCAGTGTGGTTATCAGGCATCCTTCCTTTACCAGTTTGGAGGAAACTGAGCTCAGAGTAGGTCACCAGGATGTGGAGTGGTGCGAGCCCCACTGAACCTAGCCACAAAGCAAGAAACTGCCATGTAAGCACATGCTGAGGAAGCACCACACATAGTCTGAAGAAATGGTTATCACGGATCACTTAAACTAAAAACGGCCAAAAGGGAAGCCAAGCAAAATCTGCAAGTCACTGAGCTGGGAATGAAGCAGCTTTAGAAATGGAACAAGTCCTCAAAGCAACGAGTCCTGGCCTCGTGTTTGAGTCAAAACTTGGTCAGTACTCTCACGTCATTGTCAGGTTTCCCTGGTACAACTCCTCGAGGACGAAAGCAATGCAAAGCTTTTCAACCAGGAGAGAGCAACAGACAAATTCCATCTGTCGAGGCTCTGTTTTCTGCAGGCACCAAAAAATGTCAAGGAACAATTTGTTGCCGTTTGTGTGAGGTTGTTAAGCAACATGAAACTCAAATATTGTGCCCATTCAGTTGGTGCTGGAGCAGCCTAATTTGAGAAAGGGAGAGAGTAACTTTTGTGTGATTCACGGGCTTGCACTGACTGCTCAGTGCTCCAGGGCACACCAGGGCATGAGCTGCACTGGCTGTGGGTGCTTTGGGATCTGCCACGGGAGGCTCGCAGCAGGCTTGGGGCTGGGTGCCATCCCTCTGGATTATCAGGGAGGTGGGATTGTGGTACCCCTGGTGTTGAGTGCTTTGGAGAGGCTTTTCCAAGTGTCACTTGTGCTTGTGGCTGAGCATCTTCTGACCAGTTGCTGGTGTTGGTGAATTGTGGATGCTTGGGAAGCATCCTGGTGTCAGCCAGGAGATGGAGGGGATGGAAACCTCAGCATTGTGTGGATTTTGTGTGGGAGTTAGCACCAGAGTTCAGTGCTGGTAACCCTGGGGGTTTCAGGAGTGCTGGGGAGGGGCTGGGAAGGTGCAGACACTGAGGAACCCTTGTCCACACAAAACGCCTCTGTGTGGTCTGGAGAGGAGCTGTGAGCACTTGGTCCTCCCCAATGTATTTGGGACAGATTCCTGATACATCTCCCTGTCCCAGGCCTGCTCTCAGGGCACGGGCACAGAAAAGGTGTCACCAGCACAGACATCCCATGCAGGGCCAGAGCTTGCTGTGGGTGTCCTGGGGGAGGCTCCTGCTGCCACCTCGCCCCTTTGGGGTGTGTTTTGTCCCTCAGGCTGGACTTCAACGGCTTCTACACCGAGCGCCTGGAGCACATGTCGGCCGAGCGCAGCCAGAAGGCGCCGCCGCTGCTGCCCTGCCTGGCTGTGCCTGCCCAGTGACCCTGCACAGCCACCCCAGCCTGGGGAGCTCAGCCCAGCCCTGCACAGCCACCCCAGCCTGGGGAGCTCAGCTCAGCCCTGCACAGCCACCCCCAGCCTGCCAACAACCCTGGGGGTGGGCCAGGGACACGGGGGAACGTTCACTCTCCTGAGATGTTTGTCATGTTTGGGGTTTTGTTTTGTTTTTTTTTACTATGTTGTACAATGATGTGTTGGTGTGTTGTAAAATAAATTAAATAAGAAAAACAACAACAACAAAATCAGGGTTGTTTCGCCTGTTAACAGAAGTCAGGGTGCAAATTATTGTGGGTGCTCCATCCCTGGAAGTGTCCAAGGTCGGGCTGGACAGGGCTGGGGGTGACCTGGGATAGTGGAAGGTGTCCCTGCCCATGGTGGGGGGTTGGAACGGGATGATTTTTAAGTTCTTTCCAGTCCCAAGCCCGCAGCAGAGGAATTCCAGGGAACCTAAACATTGCCTGAAGCAGTTTGAGAGCAGGTTCACAGAGGGAGGAAGAGAAATGTCTCCCAGGAACAAAGGGTAGCCAAGGCACTTGCAGGGGCACGGAGAGTGGGAACCTGGGGACGTGTGAGGGCTGTGGGCACAGGACTGGGTGCTCCTGTCCTTCCTCTCCCTCACTCTACCTTTGCAGAGACCTCCTGGAGCTCACTGGAGGGAAGAGCCTGGTTCTGTGTGCTCCATGGCCCACAGCTGGTCCTCCAGCCTGGCAGAGGGAGAGAGAGCCCGGGAGAGTGTGGGGACCACCAGCAAGCATTGAGTCCCACTCGAGGTTATGGAGAGTTCATTTTTTAAATCGACAGCAAACTTCTGAGCACCCGTGGATGACTAATCCCAAATCCTGTTCACACCCACGTGTCCATGTCCATTTCCTGGTTGGCCCTGGCCTGAAACACCCAGAAATACAAACATGCCCTGCTCCTCTGCCCTGATATCCCAGCTCCAGTGCTTCCTGTGACAGTCCAGTCATCCCAGTGCCCTGTGTCCCCCTGCAGGGCCACGGGACATTTCCCACGAGGTTGTGGAACCTTCATGCCCTTGGACACCCCCCAAGGCCATACACACAGTCCCCAGTGCCTCTTGGAGCATCTCCTCACCCCAATATCCTGTGGGCAGCCTCCACTACCGCACTCACCCAGTCCCCCCGTGCCCCATGGTTCCTCCCCAAAGCCTCACGGACAGCCAGGATACCCCACACACCGCTCCCCAATGCCCATGGACAGCCCCCAGTGTCCCACAGACACCCACTGGTGTCCTGCAAACCTTCCCTGACTCCTGTGTATCCTCCCCCAGCACCCCAGGGACCGTCCCCTGATGCCCCGTGACCCCAGCCCAATACCCCGCGGGCCCTCCAGGTGCCCCTGCGTACCCTTCTCAGTTCCCCACGGACCCCCGGGATGGCTCGGGGACAGCCCCCAGTGCCCCGTGGACAGTCCCCAAGGCCTCACAGAGCCCCGTGATGCCCCACACCACCCTCCCTCAAACGCTCCGTGGCCAGTCCCCATTTCCTTACGGACATCCCCAGGTGCCCGTGGATCCTCCTCAGAGCCCCGCGGACTCTCCCGGTTCCCCACGGACGGCCGTGATGTCCCCCGGGCAGACCCCGGCACCCCAGGGCCCGCACCCCATTCCCAGTGGGCAGTCCCCGGTGCCCCCCAGCCCGCCCCGGTGCGCCGTGTCCCCCCATCTCCCGGTGCCCCCCATCATCATCCCTCCGCTCCCGGCCGTGGGCGGCCCGCCCGTCCCGCCGCGCCCCGCCCCGTCCCGTCCGCGGCTCCGGGTGACTCACGGCGGGCGGGGGCTGCCGGCGGCGCGGCGAGCGGGGGCACGGCGGGACCTCCGAGCCATGGCCCCGCTCCTCCTGCCGCTGCTGCCGCTGCTGATGCTGCTGCTGCCGGCCCGCGGTGAGCCTGGGGTCCCGGGCGGGGGGCGGCAGCCACGGGACGGGGAGTTCGGGGGGCGTGCGGCAGGAGCCCGGCGTGGGGCAGGGATGGAGGCAGCGGGATGCAGGCACCGCGGGATGGGGATGTTTTCCCCCCGCGAAGTCCCGGGGTGCCGAGGTGCCCCTCTCTTCTCGCCACCCAAAGGGGAGGAGGATGGAACAGGGACGCCCGGGGCCAGGCTCGCTCCCACGGGGATGCTCCCGGTGCCTCCCGGCCCCGCCGGGCCGTGCGGGCACCTCGGGAAGGTGACAGGAGGGTCACAAGCGATGGCCCGGGGCTCCCCCGTCACTCAGCCGCTGAGGTCGCCCGTGACTCATCGGGCTCCCAGCCGTGGGCGAGGGTCGTGGGCACCCCCAGACCGGGCACCCATCCCCGTCCGAGCCCGGCGCTCGGGGCTCCCGGGAAAAGCAAAGGCTTTATGGCAGAGATTCTCCGTTCCGACATGCAAGCAAGGCTGGGAGGGGGCTGAGCCACCCAGGCACCAGCCGCTCTCCCAAACAGCCCCCACAGCCGCCAGACGCCGAGTCACACGCGGTGGCATCACCATGGGGAGCTGGAAAACGTGTCTGTGTATTGCCGCACCAGGGGTTCGGCGGGGCTCTCTAGCCCCGAAGGGACTTGCTCGCTCTCAGGTGATGCTGAGCGCTCCGTGGGCGCCGGGCTGGGGGGGCTGCAGCTCCCTGGAGCCCCCCAGGGAGTTGCGTTCCCAGCAGATATTTCAGGACTCGCTCTTCGGGCTCATCCCTGCACCCTCGTGTTGGCTGCTCTCGTTGTTCCCCGGCTTCAGACCCGAGGCAGCGGCGTGAAGCTGTGTCGGACGGGGAGGGGAGGGTCAGGCTGGAGATCAGGGAAAGGTTCTTCCCCCAGAGGGTGCTGGCACTGCCCAGGCTCCCCAGGGAACGGGCACGGCCCCGAGGCTGCCAGAGCTCCAGGAGAGCTTGGACAGCGCTGCCAGGGATGCCCAGGGTGGGGTTGTTGGGGTGCCTGGGCAGGGACAGGAGCCGGATCAGTGATCCTTGCGAGACCCTTCCAGCTCGGGATATTCCAAGACTCGGTCATTCCCGGGCATCTGTCTCAAAGCCCCTCGGCTTTTCCCAGGCTCCACTGCCGGGCTGGAGGAGCAGCTGCCCCACGTCGAGAGGTACGAGACGGTGCTGCCGCGGGAGCTGCCGGTGCCCCGGGGGAAGAGGGACCTCTCCTCGCCTCGGGTGAGTCACAGCTCGGCACAGCCGCCCTCGCTGCTTTCCAGGGAATCTGGCCGGGGTCTTGTCCCACCACCAGGCTCAGGGCTGGACCCCTTGACCAATCATTCGGCCAGACTCCCTCAGCCCTGCAGCAAAAGAATGACATGCCGCCCATTTCCTTGCCTTGCTTCCACCCCAGAGGACGGAGATGCTGAAGCAGTTGATCAGATCATCTTCTCTGGGCTGGTTTGGGTCTAATTAGGACCTGCAGACAGCGGGGTGCGCTCCTGGAGGGAGGGGCTGCTTTCTCCAGTGCTTTCTTTGGAGCTGTGACCCCGCGGTGCCACCTCTTGCAGCCTTGCCGTGATCTTGTGACATCTGGTCTTTCCTTAAGGAGGGGTTTGCAAAGCCTCGTGGAGCTGTAAGCACTTTTCTTGCTGTGTTTGCTGAACTGGGGGCTTTTTTTTTTTGTCCTTTGGGACAGAGAAATAAGAATCAGAAAGTTGCAGAAATCCACATGAAAGCAAGCCAGTGCTGTTTTTCTTGGGAAACCTGGCAATTTGGGGGAAGGAATGGGGTTTGAGTCAGGAGTTTGGAGCGCTTGATGTCACCGTTTGTAGGATGCCTTGACCTCAGAGACACTTTCCTCATTGCCTTACAGTGAAATTCAGCCAATTTTTTGGTTGTTTTTTTTTTTTTTTAATTCCTTTTCTAGACCCAAAAAGCTCCTATTTTAGCGCCTGGGGGGATGGAGGGAGCGGGGACACGTATTCCCTAGTGCCATACAGCACGTTCCTCTGTGATTCAAACCCTTCCCGATAAGCTAGCTTCAAAAACACTCCCCAAAAGCATCTGTTTTCCCTGCTCTAGAAACCTAAACTTGTCCACGAGATAAACATTCCCCGGGCTATTTTAGAGGCGCCATCTGTGCTGGGTGTGCGCCGGGCGGCTCCGCACCGAGCCCCCCGGGAAGGGGAGCTCTCCCACCTCGGGGTCCCTCTGGAGAGGACATCTGCCACCAGCTGTGCCCCTCGGCTCTGCCACACTGATGGGTGGCACCTGGCTTTGGTCTTGGCTTGAGTGTCCTGGCTTGGCTTGTGTGGCATCTGGGTTTGGTCTTGGCCTGGGTGGTCCTTGGACATCCCAAACCTGCCTTGTTGAGGGTAGGAATCTCCTGCTTTCCAAGCCCTCTGTTTTTTTCCTCTTGGACAGAGGTTAGGTTTGCTCTCCTGGTCATCTGGGTGGGGAAGAAGCTGTCAGTAAGGTTTGATCACCACCAAGCCCCTCTGAGACAGAGATGGATGTTCTCCATGCTAGCTCCTCCTGTAGCCAGGATGGGCACAGGCCACCAGGAGCTGGTGCTGGGGTTGGAGTGATAGGATACATGGGATTGGTCCAGCAGGGCCACCTGCCAGGTGAGGGTTGAAGCAGACTAGCTGCCCCCTGGCTTTGATAAATCCAAAATTCATCCCTGCAGACAGGGTGGAGCCCTGGGTCCTGCAGCTTTCCCGCCAGCACAGCAGGGAGAGTGGCACACCTGGGTTCTTCATGGAGAGGTCTCTGGAGAAGTGAGCCCCAGCCCTACTGCAAGGCCTGTTGCCTCTTCCCACCCAGGGAAGAAACGCCCTGAGCTCAGGTGGGATGGGACATCCCGTCCCCATCCTCTGCAGGCTCCCTGGGCCTCTTACTGAGACTGCTGGAACAAATCCCTCCTCTCCCTGCACTCTGCTTGTGGCTCTGCTCTGCTGGCTCAGCACGGCCACAGGGCTCCCAGGGTTGCTCCCAAAGCCTTCCCATCTGGAACCCGTGCACAGCCCATGCTAATGAGGAAGGGGCTGATTCAGAGAAGCCATATCAGGACTTTTTATTTTAAACTTGCCCTGCGGTCATCTCCAAGAGACGCTCCCTGACCCAGCACCCCCTTCCAAGCGCTTTCCTGCCATTCCTGAAGACCTCTTCTGGCCTTGGCCTTGCCAAGAATAACAAAGGATGGCTTTGTTGGCGGGCAGGGGTCGGGACAGGCGGGAGACGCTGTTCATAAGAGAAGAATTTTCCAGGGACCCGCCAGTGCCTTGGCACGCTGGCCTGGAATTGCAAACCAGGGGGAATCAGAGCAGATGAGTGACGGGCAAAGCCTCTCACCTGGCCCCGCTGGCGCTGAGTCAGCAGGGCCTTCTGCTCAGCCTGGCTCCTTGCAGGGTGCAGATCACCCCCTCGGGAATGCTGAGTCCTGCTATGACAGCCGGTGCTGTCATCCTCCCCGGGGAGAGGCAGCACACCTCATCCCTGAGGAATGCTGGCCCCATGGGAAAGGTTTGCTTTGCCTTTGGCTCAGCTCTCTCCACACCTGGGTTCTGCCAGGGCTGAGGGTGTGCCCTCAGGAGAGGTGGATGTGCCCTCAGGAGAGGTGGATGTGCCCTCAGGAGAGGTGGATGTGCCCTCAGGAGACATCTCAGGTCCCTTGTGGCAAGGGCACAGTCTGGCACGGGACCATCAATCTCTCCCAGTGACCCCAGTGGGATGGGGCCTCTGGAGGTGGAGATCACAAGACAGCCCAGAGGGAAACACTTTTCTCATAGGAACATCTCCATCCTGAGGGTTCAGGGCTCAGCTGGCTGAGCCACCTTGGCTCCCTCCCACCAGCAAAGGGGATCTGGGACACAGTGATACTAAAATCTGCTCTGAGAGGCTGAGGGGAGCCAAGGGAAGGCTGTTCCCTAAACGTGATGTGGCGTGTTGGATCAGTCAGGGAGGAAGAAGTCTCTGCTGATAAGAGCCAGAGGGATCTTTGTGGTTCAGCTGGTGAGTAAGTGCTGAACTCAGACCCCGAAAAAGGAGCTCTGTGACTGATGAGTAGGAAACCTCAGTCCCTGGCAGGGCCATCTGCAGCCATGTGTCAGACACGGGAAACCAGACTTTGCTGACTCCGTCTCCTTGCGGGTGACCTGTTCTTCATCTCAGGATGTGCCGGGGATTTGCGTTATTGCCCACATGCTTTCTTCCTTCTCTTCTGATTTCCTGTGCCTCTGCTGGATGCCTCCAGGGTGCCTCAGCAGGGCACACACAGACCCTGGCCCCTTTCTGGGCAGGATGGGGGCCAAGGGGCCCCTATGGTGCAGCTCTGGCTCCTGCTGGCACCTCTGATGGCACCTCTCCCTCATGCAGAGCACCTACCCAGGCCACGTCCTCTACAGCGTCCGTGCCGAGGGCAGGGAATACCTCCTGTGGCTGGAGAAGAACAGGTGAGGGCAGGTGGGCATGGTAGGGGGGCCTGAGGGGGGCTTTGCATCCCACCCTTGCCCTGAGCATCCCTTCTCCAAGGCCTGGTGTCACTGCACCGGTGACCCAAGCCTCAGCCCAGAGCGCTTTATTCCCTCCTTGCCAAACCCACCTGGGCAGGTCACAGTCCCCAAACGCTCTCCCCCAAGGCGGGGTGGCTGCTGACGCCCCTTCCCCACCCCGCAGGGCCCTGCTGGGACAGCACTACACCGAGACTCACTACTCGGCCGACGGCTCGGAGATCACGGAGCAGCCGGACACGCAGGTACGGGCTGCCTCCGGGGGGAGCAGCTTTCCCAGCCCCATGGGGCCCCCCCGCGCCGGGGCAGCCCCCACAGCTCCACCCCCTGTCTCGGCAGGACCACTGCTTCTACCAGGGCAGCGTGCGGGGACACCCCGGCTCGGCAGCGAGCATCAGCACCTGCGGAGGGCTCAGGTAGGGCCGCGGCTCCCTGGAGCCCTGCTCCGGGCTGGGGGACGGCGTGGTGCATGCCACGGTGAGCCGGAGGGACCGACCCCGGTGAGCCGGAGTGACTGACCCCGGTGAGCTGGAGTGACTGACCCCGGTGAGCTGGAGTGACTGACCCCGGTGAGCCGGTGTGAGTGACCCCGGTGAGCTGGAGTGACTGACCCCGGTGAGCCGGTGTGACTGACCCCGGTGAGCCAGAGTGACTGACCCCGGTGAGCCGGTGTGACTGACCCCGGTGAGCCGGAGGGACTGACCCCGGTGAGCCAGTGTGACTGACCCCGGTGAGCCGGAGGGACTGACCCCAGTGAGCCGGTGTGACCGACCCCGGTGAGCCGGAGGGACTGACCCCAGCGAGCCGGTGTGACCGACCCCGGTGAGCCGGTGTGAGTGACCCTAGTGAGCCGGTGTGAGTGACCCTGGTGAGCCAGAGTGACTGACCCCAGTGAGCCGGAGGGACTGACCCCGGTGAGCCAGAGTGACTGACCCCAGTGAGCCGGAGGGACTGACCCTAGTGAGCCGGTGTGACCGACCCCGGTGAGCCGGAGTGACTGACCCTGGTGAGCCGGAGGGACTGACCCCGGCGAGCCGGTGTGACTGACCCTGGTGAGCCGGAGGGACTGACCCCAGTGAGCCGGTGTGACCGACCCCGGTGAGCCGGTGTGACTGACCCCGGTGAGCCGGTGTGACTGACCCCAGTGAGCCGGAGGGACTGACCCCGGTGAGCCGGAGGGACTGACCCCAGTGAGCCGGTGTGACTGACCCCGGTGAGCCGGAGGGACTGACCCCAGTGAGCCGGTGTGACTGACCCCGGTGAGCCGGTGTGACTGACCCCAGTGAGCCGGTGTGAGTGACCCCGGTGAGCCGGTGTGACTGACCCCGGTGAGCCGGTGTGACTGACCCCAGTGAGCCGGTGTGACTGACCCCGGTGAGCCGGTGTGACTGACCCCGGTGAGCCGGAGGGACTGACCCCAGTGAGCCGGTGTGACTGACCCCGGTGAGCCGGTGTGACTGACCCCGGTGAGCTGGTGTGACTGACCCCAGCTGTGCTGATGGAGTGAGAGCTCAGCTTTCCCCTGCGGAAGGGGAGACGACAGACATGACATTCCTCTTGCTGCTGGAGGTGCTGACCCTGGCTGGGTGCCCAGCAGGAAAGGCGCACTGCACTTTTGGGGGCTGACTCATGGCAGTGGGGTGAGAGTGGGGCCCTGACCCCACAGGAGCTCTGGGCTGCAGTGCCCACTCTGGATCCATCCTCAATGGATCAGCTGCTGTACCCCAGGACATTCCTGCTGCCTAAAGGACCGGATACTCCCTGTGCTGTGGGTGTCGTGCTTGTCCCCTCCCAGCCCAGCAGCCAGTTTGGCAGCTGTATTTATACAGAATCCCGGAATGGTTTGGGGTGGAAGGGACCTTAAAGCTCATGAAGTCCCCTGCCATGGGCAGGGACACCTTCCACTAGACCGGGTTGCTCCAAATCGGCCTTTCACACTTCCAGGGACGGGGCACACATTGCAGGCACTTCCAGGGGTGTGTGTAGGATCTGTCCGTGTCCTGCCCGTCTCCCCAGCCTGATGCCCGCCCTCTCTCTCTCTCTCCCTCTCTCTCCCCAGCGGGTTTTTCCGGGTGAATGAGACCACTTTCCTGCTGGAGCCGCTGGAGGGGGCCGTGGCCGGCCGGCACGCCGTGTACCGAGCAGCTCACCTGCGGGGGAAACGCGGCACTTGCCGGGAGCCCGGCGCCACCCTGGAGTACGACCGCGAGCCCAAAATCCCTGCAGCCATGAAGCTTTACCGCTGGGTAGGGATTGCATCGCTGCTCCTTCCCCAGCCAGGGTCCTGTGGGGTGCTGGGGAGGATGGGGGCGTTCCAAGCCTCCGGGCAATGCCCCTCTCCCACCAGCTGTTGGTCTGGTGGCTTCTGGTGGGAGCAGGCCCTGGGAGCATCCTCCCACCCCCTGGGCTCCGTGGTGCCTGCAGAGCCCGGTGTGTTATCCCAGCAGCAGGCTTGGGTTTTCCAGCATGCAAGCTGGGAGAAATCTGAAACCCAGCAAAACAACATCCCGGAGCCGAGCTAGGAGACCTGCTAACCTTGGAAGGTCCTCCAGGGTCCAACACACCCCATGGGAGCTGCCTGGCTTGGCCAGCTGCAAGCTGAACCCCGCTTTCCCCTTTCCTTTCAGAAATCAGGTCCCATACAGAAAGGCCCCCGGTACGTGGAGCTGGTCCTGGTCGCCGACAACCAGGAGGTAAAGTGGGGAGAGCTGTGGGTGCCTGTGGGTTTGCTCCTCCCTGCAGCCAGGAGCTCACAGCCACCCTGGAAATCTCTCTGTGTCCTTCCCACAGTTCAGGAAGCACAAGGACCTCCGCACCGTGCAGAACCGCATGAAGGAAATCGTCAACCACGTGGACAAGGTGAGCCCAGGGCTCTGGGCCTGCCCTCCCAGCTCCAGGGTGGGCACAGGGGAGGGGCAGAGAGGTTGGCACGGGTGGGGTGGTGGAGCAGGAGCCAATCTCAGGCCCACGGGGGGCTGCTGCAGGGTGACCACATCCCTTGGCCAACCTCACGTACAGTGTGGGTATGACAAGTGGCTCAGCTCTGTTTATAAGGGAAGGGAAATTTTGTCCTCTAACCCCTGGGAGCATGTCCTATGGCCACTCTCAGGCTGGAGAAGGGAGGGATGGATGCACTGGCCCATGGTGGGTTTCCTGATGGCTTTGCTTCTGCCTCAGCTGTTTGTTAGCAGTGTGGGAGCAGCACCCCAGCCTTCCCCAGCCAAGAGGGAACCCAGAGGTTTTGGGGGGAACTCTGTCTGCGTGGTCACCCCAGCCTGTGTTATTTATTGAGGGTGACAGAGCATTGCCCAGTGAGGAGCGCCCTGGGCTCGGATGCAGTTCCCCGGGGCAGGTGGGGCCTCCCCTCCACAGCTGCAGCCCCAAACCAGGCTCTCTCTGGGCCATGTCCCACCCCAGCTCTACCAGCCCCTTCGCCTGCGGGTGGCCTTGATTGGCCTGGAGGTGTGGAACCACAGGGACAAAATCACGGTCAGCCCCAACCCCGAGGTGACGCTGGACAACTTCCTGCACTGGCGGGAGTCGGAGCTGCTGCGGAGGAAGCCCCACGACAACGCCCAGCTGATCACGTAAGGACGGGGGGCCACCACCTGGCCACCCTCCCGGCCCTGCCACCACCCAGGGCACGTGGCCACGGTGGCATCTCCATCCCACAGGGGCGTCGACTTCCACGGCAACACGGTGGGGCTGGCCAAGAAGCTGGTGATGTGCACCAGGGACTCGGGCGGCGTCAACCAGGTGGGTGCTGTGCTCTGCCCTCCCTGCACTGCATCTTCCAGAGCCACCCCCTCCTCCACTGCTCCCCAGCTTTTCCCCTCGGCAGCTGGATTTGGTCACTGGCATCTCTGCCCCCTGAGTGATTGACCCCCAGAGAAGTGCTGGGGCTGGGGACACCCAGCTGGGTACCCATGGTACCTTTGGTGCACTCGGAAAGGCTCCCAGAGAAGCTCCACGGGCACAGGAGCTGGGATTTTAGGAGGCTATCAGGTGGCTGGGACTGGCTGTGCTCTCCATCCCTCCCCAGGAGCAGGAGAGGTGGGCTGTGGGACGTGTGGCCTCCCAGCCCCACCACAAAGCAGCATTTTTGGAGCAGCCACTTTATCTAAGCTCACTGACAGCCCTGAGGCACCAAGCTGGGGGTCTTGAGGGGCCATGGGACCATGTCCAGCGTGTGTCTTCCCTTACCTGAGCATGGCAGTGTGAGGAGACACCTTGCAGAGCCCCAGCAGCCCTGTGGAGAATCTGTGGAGAAGCCACAGGGGCACTGAACCCATGCTGTGATAAAAAATGGAATAAGCTATGTGAAGATTTATCAAGTCTGAGGGTTGGCCTGCAACCTTCCCAGAGTGGCTTAATAATAGCGAGACAACTTCTCTGGACATGCTTTGTGAAACAGAAGGTTTTAATCATGATAAAAATAGCAAACATCATAGACCAAAAGAAATACAAGTCGAGCACAGTGCAGAGAACACTCTTACACTGGCTAAGGCAGCCCAAAAAAGCAATTGAGCCCCTCTGCTCAATCTTTTCCGTACTTGACGGTTCGGGTGGGATTTTTGGCACTTTGCCCAATGAAATTGGCAGCAGGCTTTGAGGTACATTTCCAAAGCCCAATCAGTGCTGCTGTGCAATGAGACGGCTCTGCAAGATTCTAGTTTAATTCCTCACGTGTTCAAAGGTAAACCAAAACTTTTTTCCTTCTGTGGCAACCCCAACCTCCTTGTCCCACAGGACCACAGCACGAACCCCATCGGCGCCGCCTCCACCCTGGCTCACGAGATGGGGCACAACCTGGGCATGTCCCACGACGAGGACGTGGCCGGCTGCCGCTGCCCCGTCCCCAAAGCTGACGGGGGCTGTGTCATGGCAGGCAGCGTTGGGTGAGTGCAGGAGGCAGGGGGACATCCCTGGGCAGCAAAGACGCAGAGGTGTCCTCTGGCAGGGTGCCCTGATGGGGGCGGGGGAACCAGTGAGATGTTCAGGTCTGGGTGGACATCCCACCCCACCCCACCCCACCGCAGGTGCCTCTGAGCCCATGAGTGACTCTCCAGCTTCCCCCCTGGGCTCTCTGCTCATGACTGTGGGTTTCTTATCTTCTTTTCTTTGTGCTAGAGGCAGGATTAATGCACAGGAGTCACAGTTTTTGTGTTTGGACTCAGTGTTTATTAATTCTTATCTGTAGTACAGTCTCACGAGTCGTGAGCTCTGGCTAACAAGGTAGAAAATGGAGTACCTCTAACTCTTTCCAAGGTCTTTTTAAACACAAACTGCCCAATAACGAGATGACACCTATATTATTTGTACTTTTAACCTGATAATTGACCACCCAAGGTCCACAATGCGGACCTTTTTCACCCAATTAGAAAAAACAATCCGAAACCAAGAAGAAGAAGGTGGTGAAGAAGGAGGACTTAGGCAATGTCCTAAATCCTCCATATTGCCCCATAGTACTATATAGTAAAACCTTATCTAAGTTTTGAGTACTGAGTACTGAGATCACACAGTACTATTCAAACCACACACCCACATCACTCAATCACTCAATCTGGAAGCCTATCTCTTCAATTATCTGTCACTCAATTTTGGAAGCCTGTTCCACAGCCTCAAGTCAAATGTGGTGCTTGCTTGAGGGTCAGTGCCTTTTAGCCCAGAAAGCCCGAAATCCTCACCCTCCAGGGTTCCCACAGGTGACCGCCCTGTTCTGTGCCCCTCCAGGCTGGTTTACCCCAAGCTCTTCAGCCGCTGCAGCGAGCAGGACATGTGGCAGTTCCTGGGGGACCCCCGGACCAGCTGCCTGCTGAACGCGCCGCGGGCAGACGAGCTCTACGGGGGCCCGGTGTGCGGGAACCAGTTTGTGGAGCGGGGAGAGCAGTGCGACTGCGGCACGCCCCAGGTGAGGGCTGGGTCAGATCGTCCCCTTCCTCCGACCCAGAGGCGTTCTAAAAACTTATGTTCCGTGTTCAGTCTCATGTGAAGACAGTACAGATGTTGCAATTGACACCATCACAGTCAGAAGCCAAACTATTTCCTAATTCCAGTACATGATAAGCGTTTCTTGGCCTGTCAGCTTTTGCCTCACAATGCTGTTAGTGCCCTAAAGCCAAACATCTAAAATCATCCCTCGTGGGTCCTACTACAATGCACCTTTCATAGTTTTATTTCTCTAAAGTGTCTTGTCTTATTTGCAAGGCCATTATCTGAAACTTGTTTCCAGTTCCATTTCTCTCTCAACAATATTTGTCCTATTCCATGGAATTTCTAACTTTCTAATTTCATTTTCTATCTCAAAGTTTGCATACAGACACAAACTATGTGAGCCTTCTGTCAGGCTTTGAGAATTCTCTACAAATCCGTTTCCCACAGAGGGGCTCTCCAAAGGGCTGGGAAGGAGGGTGGGCAGCAGGGACCTGAGCTCCCTTGTGCTCCAGATGCTTCTGCCAAAAAATAACTGGTGGAGGATGTTCATGTGTGCCCCCCTTCGTGTAGCTGGCTGTGATTTTGGCCTAGGAAAGATGGATGTCCCCCTGTGTCCTCCAAGGCGGTGACCCAGGAGGGGACATCAGGGCATGTTGTACTTTCAAGAGCTGTGCTCAGCTGTTCCTCATCCCTACCAGCACATCAAGGGGGGGTGGAATTGAGACAGACAGGCAATGCCTCTGGGGTAAATCCCTGGTCACACCCTGTGCTGTAACTGAGGGAATGTTCCCCTGATCCAGGCAACACAGAAATCCTCCCTTTTTCTCCTTCCTGAAGACATGCAAAGGGGCCCAGCTCAGGCTCCATCTTCTGAAAAAGAAACCTTTCTGGTCCTTTGGTTTGGTGTTGGTAATGGGGATAAGAGGCAGTAGGAAACACCTGGGATGTTTTTGTGGTTTTGGCCCGTGGCTCAGCCCGTGGCAGCTGCACTGCTACGGGCACCTGGTGACAGGGCAACCAGAAGGGAAGGAAAGGGTCCTTCAGGGGGCTTCCAGGAGGGTTTCAGTCCATCCCTGTCTTGCAGGAGTGCTCGGACCGCTGCTGCAACGCCACCACGTGCCAGCTGAGAGAGGGAGCCGAGTGTGCCCGAGGGGAATGCTGCCAGGACTGCAAGGTACTGCCGTGCACAGGGCAGCGGCTCGGCAGGTTCTGAACTGGGGGAAGAGCCGCTCCGAGCCCTGGAGGAGTCTCTGTGCTGTGCGGTAGCTCAGCCAGCAGCAGTGTCAGCGTCTGGATCCGGGTGTGCTGGGAGGTGTTTCCCAGCCCAGGGTGTTGCTGTGCCGTGGTGCCCGGAGAAGCGGGAGCGTCCAGGCAGTGCTGACCTCCCTGTCCTCCGTGCAGGTGAAGGCTGCAGGTGCTCTCTGCCGGGCCAGCAAGAACGACTGCGACCTCGCCGAGCACTGCAGCGGCCTCAGCGCCGAGTGCCCGGAGGACGTGTTCCAGGAGAACGGCGTCTCCTGCCAGCACGGCAGCGGCTACTGCTACAACGGGGCCTGCCCTTCGCACGGCGAGCAGTGCCGGGCGCTCTGGGGCGCAGGTAGGGCCCCCTCCCCGCCCATCCTCCCGCCCCTGCTGCGGGATGTGCCCGGAGCCCCCCGGGCCGGCGCATCGCCCGGCTGCGGCCCCTTCCCGCATCCCGAGCTGCGGCGCTGCCGGTCCTGGAGCGGGCTCGGGCTCCGTGTGACCTTTTCCGTGTGTCCCGCAGAGGCGCAGGTGGCTCCTGACGTCTGCTTCAAGCACAACAGCGAGCAGCACGTTCACCTGCACTGCCTCACCGAGTACGGGAAGCAGCCCTGCAGCCCCAAGTAAGGCCCGGGGGTGGATGCGGGGCGATGTCCCAGCCCGGCCGAGCTCCCCCGCCCGCCGGCGCTGACGGCCGCGTGTCCCGCAGGGATGTCAAGTGCGGCACGCTGCTGTGCCTGAGCGACAACACCCAGCCCATCCTCGGCAGCGGCTACTACTCCTTCGGCTACCACTTCGGCCGCTTCAAGTGCAAGGCGGTGATCGCGGGCAGCGACGCGGGCGAGGCGGCCGAGCTGCGGCTGGTGCCCACCGGCGCCAAGTGCGGGGAGGAGATGGTGAGAGCCGCGCCGGGGTCGGGCCGGGCCGGGGTCGGGTGAGCGCCGGCCCCGGGACAGCCTCAGAGCCCCCCTGCCTGCCCCTAGGTCTGCTACGCCGGGCGCTGCCAGAACCTCCTGGTCTACGGCGACAAGAACTGCTCGGCCAAGTGCAACAACCACGGGGTAGGCGGCGGGACCCCCCTCCCGCAGCTGCCGCGGGCCCCGGCGGCGCGGCCGCCGCCCTGACGCTCTCCCCGCTCCCGGCAGGTGTGCAACCACAGGCGGGAATGTCACTGCGACCCCGGCTGGGCAGCGCCCTACTGCGAGCAGGAGATCTCAGGGATAGCCGCAGGTACGCTCCCCTCACCCCGACGCGTGTCCCGAGGAAGAGCTCGGGGAAGGGGCTGGCACCGGCTGGGAGGTGCCGCTCCGTCCCCAAGCGCCCGGGTTTGTCCCCGCAGGCAGCGGCAGCGTGGTGCTGGCGGCCGTGCTGGCCGTGCTGGCCCTGGCCGGGATCGGGCTGGGCAGCGGCGTGGTGCTCCTCAGAGCCAGGGCGGCGCGGCGCTCCCACAAAGGGTAATTCCCGTCTCCGCTGCTCGGGGCTGAGCTCGGGGGCACCCGGAGCAGCCCCACATGGTCGCTGTGTCCCACAGGAGCTGCGGCGGGACTCCCTCCGGCCTCGCCAACCCACTGTTCCAGGAGGGCGGCCGGACGCGGCCGGGCCGCCGCCAGCTGTCCCTGCGGGACATCGGCCAGCCCAGCCTGCTGAGCAGCACGGCGGCCCGGGCACACAGCCCCGTGCTGCCCCTGCGGCCAGCGGTACCTCCCTCCCCGCCGGGATGGCCCCCGCAGGTAACCCCGGCCCTCCCGATGGCCCTCAGCCCCACCTGTGCGGGGCACAGCCGTGGGGTGGCCCAGGCTGGTGGCCTGGGGGGGCCCTTCCTCCCCTCCCTGTCCCTCCTGGGTGCCCAGGTGAGGCAGTCGGGTCTGTCCTCCCGCCAGGAGAAGCCGAAGCCGCCCAGCAAACCTCTCCCGGCGCTGAAGAGCAAAGCGCCGAGCCACGGCGAGGGGCCGCAGGGACCGTCCCTCCCGCCGACAGCCTTCCAGCGGTGTCCCCCGCCAAAGGTGGCCCTGAAGCCGCCCCCAGCCAGGAGGTGACCAAGGGTGCTCCATCCGCCACCGCGGCCGGCCGGGGAGCGGCACAGCTGGGTGGGTGGCACAGCTGGGGAGCCATCGTCTCGCTTCCACCCTTACTTGAATTGCTGGCCGGAGCCTCGGACCCTGCCCGGGGTGGGCACCAGTGTTTACAGATCCTCCAGTTGTGCCTTAATGGACTCGGCAGCCTCGCGGGTGTCGCAGGGGGAGCCGTCAGCCGGGGCTGCTTCCCAAGGAAACCGGGAGCGGGGACAACGCCAGCTCCGGTTTGAACAGCCCCACATCGGCCCAGGCTCTCCCGCGCCCTGGGAGCTGCTGCCTTCTCTCCCGACGTCCTGAATGTGTCCTGCTCCTCCTGCCCTTCCCTGCTGGGGCTGCGGAGAGGAGCTCCTGGCGTGGTGGGGCAGGAAGGGCACTGCTCCGTGGGGACCGTGCCCCAGAACACCGCCCTGGCTGGGGACATCACACGGGGGGATGTCACCAGGGGCGGTGGCAGGTCCAAGCTGGGCTTGGCCTCCCCTCGGGGCTTTTATCTCTGGAGTTACCGCTTGAGTTACTGTTCAAAAGGGAATTCCCTGGGAGCCTTTTTACTGCAGCCATTTATTTATGACCCTTATGTGACCGTTTTGAGCCACTTGCTGTAAAACTG
Source organism: Phylloscopus whistleri (assembly GCA_017589585.1). Classification (NCBI taxonomy): domain Eukaryota; kingdom Metazoa; phylum Chordata; class Aves; order Passeriformes; family Phylloscopidae; genus Phylloscopus; species Phylloscopus whistleri. Next base: position 2,044,911 of record JADMLD010000043.1, read on the forward strand.
GGCCTCCCATTTTTTGATATCATTTAGGTTCAAGGCTTTTATACCAATAAAGACTGAAGGTAGAGGTGTCATGGGGTGTGTCTGGGCAGGAGGGGACAGCAGGTGCCAGCAGGCAGGGAGCTGTGTGGGGATCACAGAGAGGGGAAAAGGGTTGGAGCTTAACTCCCCAATCCAGTGCCAGAGCCACGGGGGCCAAACTGCAGCACATTCTGCCAGCCACACAGAGCCAGGCTGCCCCAGGGGCTGCAGGATGCTGCAGGGAGTCCCCCTCATGCTCAGCACCATCCTGGCTGTGGCCTGCTTTGAGCACAGGCTCCTCACGGGGCTCCCAGGGCGGCAGTCGCCGCAGCTGAGGACATCCACACCATGCAGTGGCTGCTACAGGGGAAGAGCTAGAAGGGTCCCCCACTCCATGTGCCACCAGCCCTAGGACACGAAACCATCCAAAAAAAAAGGTAACAAAATAATTTTATTCTGCTTTATCAAAAGAACTTAACAGTGTGAATGTAAACCTGATGGGATGTATCGTGTTTCCTTAAGGAGATGCGCATCCAGGGGCAGACCCCTTTAGTCACAGGCCCACACAGGCTGTGGGAGCGGAGAGAAAAGCCAGTTGAATCCCAAAATCCTGGCTGCAGCCACACCCCTGCTCACAGCTGGGGCTCAGAGGGCAGCACAGCCCAAGCCAGGGTGCCAAAGCCGTGGCCACCCCCTCCTGCACACACTGGGGCCGCTGCAGCGGGGGCTGGGGAAGCAGGGAGGGGGGAGGAGGCTGCTGCAGAAGGCACTGGGCATCACACGTGCTGCTGCAGGACCTGGGACCACGGGAGCATCCCCTGGGGTCCCTCAGACCACGCAGGGAGGTGGCTGATGCACACGGAGGGACACTGAGCCACTGACAGCCACTTAAGGCAAAGGCATGCACCCACCTGGACGGCGCAGGGAGGCACAGCAAGGCTCGGATCCAAAGAGAAGCAGCTTTTCCTGCACTGGCCTGGAAGGCTTCCTGCTCCCTGATCACTGCAGGAGAGGTGTGAACTGCCTTGTTACTGCTCCCAGCAGCTCCCCTCGTGCCCTTGTCACTTCAGGCTGGCAGAACCTACTCTGTCCAGCCATTCCCAGTGTATCCAACCCCAGTAAACATGAAGAAAATCGTGGAGACTACGTCCCTGCCAGCATTCCCTCCAGCAGTGCTTCTAGCCTATAAAGCCTGCCCTCATCCCAAAATCCATCCAAAGCAGGTGCTGCTGGGGTGAGGAGAGGCGGTGTCCGTGCCAAGGGCCTGCTGCAAAACTGAAGAGGTGGCAGGGCAGAGATGAGACTACACTGCTTCCTCAAAGCCCATCCCATAGGAAAAACAGGGATCCTGCAAGCCAAGCAGCATTTCCAGCAGACATTTCAAACACTAGGAAACACACTGCCACCCCCTCTGCCCTGGTCCCTGGTTCCTGTCATGGCTGGGTTGGAAGAGGAGCTGGGATCCTGGAGCAGAGCATCAGCTGAGCCTTGGGAGTTTGCAGGCAGATGGAGGACAAGAAAGACCACCCAAAACTGCTGCCAAGTCCCACAGTGATGTCTTACACCTTGCAGAAGGGGCAGGGCTAACACAGCCCTGCTCTGCCCCAGTGACGGAGGAGAGGCAGCCAGGGCAGGAACAGACACAGCAGGAGGCACCATTTGTCACCTGTGGAGAGGCACTGCCACCCCTGAAGCCCAACCACACACACGGGCTGGGGACACAGCACTGCAAAGCCTGAGCCCACACAGCTCCTCTGGGGACATCACAAGTAAAGCTGGTTTGGGTTCAGTGCTTCTCAGTGGCAGAAGCTGAACACATCCCTCCCCTTGCCAGGAGGCTGCACATGGAACCAGGGACAGAAGGGCTCAACAGGAGGAGTGCCTGGAGTGTCACCACCCCCCAAGGCCCTCCAAGGGTGGCATGACTGCTCCGAGGGGACAGGACAGCATGAGGGATGCACAGGGAGAGCAGGTCTCTGAACATGCAGCAGGCAGTGCTGGGGTGCTCCCAGCTGGAGAATGGCATTCCAGCTCTTGCCAACTGCCTCCCCAGCTGCTGCACCCCGGATCCTCACAGAACACGGCGAGGGGCAGGTCCCAAAAGCAAGCACATCCTCACAAGCAGAGGGGAGGAAGGAGGAAAAGCGAAAGCAGGTTATCCCAGCAGATTCCCCCCTCCCCAAGCATCTCTCCTCCCTCACTCAGCCCTGGCACACCAGGAGCAGGGTCAGATATATCACAACGCAAACCAGGACAGAAGATCCATCTGCCAGCAGCCTGGCCAGGGATGAGAGGACCAGGAACACACTCCTTGCCGTGGCTGTTCAAGGATATACAAAGCAGGTCCCACTTCCTGGAGCAGTGGATTTTGCATGGAGGAGCTGCAATGCCTCACCTGCTTTGCAGCTGAAGTGTCCAACATCTGATCTGCTGCACCACAGGATCCTTTCACTCTTCTCTTCCCCTTCAGTTTGCAAGCATGGCAGAGTAGTGAAAAATGAGCCCCCTTTCCCTGGTGAATGACTTACAGGGAGACTGGAATCTGAGCAAAGACTTGCCAGGCTCTGTTCCCAACCAGCTGCTCCAAGGTGCTCCTGAAATCTGCTTTAGGAGGCAACGAGACTCAGCCACCCAGTGGGAACACCACAGTCAGTCGCAGGCAGCCAGTGCGAGGCTCTTGCTTGGAGAGGGGGATTGCAGAATCCCTTCAGAGGTTGCTTCCTCCAAGCACTGCTGTCCACAGGAATATTATGGCTGTGCAGATCCTACTCCAATAACCTATTCCACAGCAAACCACTCCTTGCCCTGAGCAGGAGCACGCTGGCCAAGGAGAGTCCACTCCACTGGAGTCCTTGAGGAGAGCAAGGCGGCATCAGCAGAAACCTTCACCAAGCGAAGCTTCAGCGGCGGGACAAGGGGAACCTCCTCTTCACCCAGCCTCAGCCAGGAGTGCTGAGCAATGACCAGCTGCAGCAACACAGCACTCAAAGCCACATCTCCTTCCTGCAGAGTCATGCCTGCTAAATAACTGCACCTACCCCGGGAGGCTTTCCTGCTGTCTGTCATTTAATATTCCAGTATAGGTATGTTAGTACAGGATTATCCCTTCCTTTGGAAGCACCAACTTAACAGGGGGAGAAACTGAAGAGGCAGAGCCCTTGCAATCTGTTGCTAGAAGAAAATCAACCCAACTGCCACCTATACACAAGAGGTCCAGGCGTGTGCTGCATCTGCCCCACTGGCACAGGGCATCGTCCCCGGTCACAGCCGGGCTCGCTGCTGAGCTACACCGGGTTCCCTTCTGCCTCCCTCAGCCCGTGCTCTCCTTGCCCCTGAGTGGGCTTTCTGCAGAGGAATCCGGGGCTCCCTGTGCAGGAAGGCTGGTTTCGTGGGCAGTCCTCAGGTTGGCCTGCTGGAAGGCACAGGAATCCAGGAACACGCCGGGGATGCGGTCGCCGAAGTACAGCTTGCTGTTGGCAGCTATCGCCTGGTACTTCATCAGCTCCAGGTACTCAGGGGTCAGCTTCAGCTACAAAACACACAAACCAGAGACTCTAAGAGACAACTTTCTGGGCCCTGCAGCAATAGTCCTCATGTCAGGCAGCTGCCTCCTGGGCTGTGGGCTGTTAGATCAAGTGTTTCTCCAGTGCTGCCCCCCCGAAGCTGATCTCCTGTGTGGAGGAAAAGAGCGAGTGACAGCTTCCCAGTGCTCACCTTGTTGGAGTCAGCCAGCTTCCGAGCAGCGTAGTACTCTGCATCAGCTTTTGCCTTCTCCCTTGCCAGGAATGCAGCATCTAACACAGCAGCAGAGCAGCAAAAGGAAAGAAAGCATTAGGAAGTGAATGGCCCCACCACACTGAGCCCTCACCCCACAGGGACCAGCTGACCCAGGAAGGGCTGTGACAGCGTGGCTGGCCCTGTCCCTGCCCTACAGCTTCCTGCAGAGTTCCATGCACAGGGCAGGAAGGATCCCAGTGCACAACCTGGCACCCCTGCAGCACCCTCGATGACTTTTGCAACTCTGAGGTTCCTCCACCTGCCACCACCCCCAGCCAGCAGATGACCCCAGCAGGGTGGTTACCTTCAATCTCAGAAATCCGCTTCTCCGTTTCCTTCTCCATGATCTTCTGTTGGTAGTGAATCCTGGCCACCTGTGCAGCCTTCTCTGCCTCTGCAATCACAACAGGCTCAGCTGGGAAATTTGCTTCTCAGGGCTCGAGCACCAGCACCCTGACCCCAGCTGCAGGGTCTGCCACACTAGGAGCTGGTTCCCTGCTCCCTCCCTTCCCACTCAGTGCCAGTCTGTACTCCAAGCAGCAGAGTCACAGGAAGACAACAGTGCTGATGTCTGCAGAGCTGACATCCCATTTACAAGTGTGATCCCTCTGGCACAGGGACAGGGAGCTCCAAGCCCAAGCAGTTTCTCCAGCAGAGTGATTTCCTCCATCCCTGCTGCAGGACAGAGGTGATCCCTGATCTGCTACTGTGGGATTTTCACCCAGATGTTCAAAACAACTGCTCGTGCAGCCTGGCTGCCCCTCCCTCAGGGAGCTGTCAGTGATGGAAGACAACATCCTGCCCCAGCTTGGCAGGGAAGGCAGGAATGGAGGCTCAGCCCGTGCTGGTGACATTACCAATGAGCGCTTTCTTCCGGTCTGTCTCTGCCTCCTTCTCCACCACCTTCTGCCTCTGGGCTGCAATCAGCAGCTTGGTCTTCTCAGCCTCCCTGCAAGGGGAGAAGCGTTATCCTGGGGAAAGGGAATGAGGAGCAGCTCTGCATCCCAGGAGAGGCCACAGGGACATGGGGCCAGCCAGCTGCCAGCCATGGGAGACAGCTGGCTCTGTCTGCAGCTGTGTGAGCACGTGCACAGGCCAAAGGGAGGGATCATCCCCCTCTCCATCTGGCACTGGTGAGGCCACATCTGGATGCAAGGCCAGTCTGAGGCCCTCAGGATGAGGAACAGGGCAATGTGGGCTGGGAGCTGGGCTCGCTCAACCAAAGGTGAAGGGAGATCCAACAGTGTCACCCTGTTCTTGTGAAGTTTTTCTAAAGTTCTTCTAAGCCTTCTGATGTTTTTTACTTTTGTGGTGGAGTTTCTCATGCACTTTTCATGTAAACAATGATTGTGCTGCATTCCTTTCTGGAGGAGGAGAGAACTGAGGGACTGTTGGGTTGACCAGTGTGGTTGGAGAGCACAATTTTCATCCTCTAATCCATGGTCACTGTTGGAATTCTATAAATGTTGAGGTCTGTAAATAAACTGCTCCTTTTTTGCCTTGGACATCTCAGTGCATGAGTGTCGTTTCTTTTGTGTTGTATTGCAACACAACAGCATCTCCTTCAGCCCAAAGGCTTCCCAGAGATCCTGGGTGGGAGCTTATGGGCAAGACATCAAGACCCCTGAGCCCTGATTTCAGCACGGAAATGGAAAACAGAAGGCACAAGTGCTTCTGGCCAAGCACACACTGCCTGGAGCTCACCTCTCACTCTCCGAGCACCAGGGAAGAGCTTTCCAACAGCACTGTGCCTGTGCAGCACCCTCAAAACTAATTAATACAATTTTATGTCCAGCTACTCACATTAGCTCAAAGTTTCTTCGGATGGCCTCCGGAATTTTGGGTTTTGTAACACGCACAGCCTGTGAAAGAAGAAAAAGGGAGCACATTTTGAATGAAACGTTTTGATGCAATCTGAAAAACCAAGACATCTCTTTGCAAAACTAGCTGCAGTGCTGTGGACAGCGGTGCCTAATCCTCCTGGGAAACACAGCTGAGCACAGCCACTCCCCCAGAGGTGTCCTACATTTCCGTTTCCTGCCATCCATCCCAACCCACTCTCACCAGGGGCAGAGACTCCAAGCCCCAGTGTCCAACCTGGCCTTGGGCACCTCCAGGGATCCAGGGGCAGCCACAGCTTCTCCTGTGCCAGGGCCTCACCATCCTTAGCATAAAACATTCATCATCTTTCAGTTTAGAACTGCTGTCCCTTGTCCTGTCACTGCAGGCTTTGGCAAAAAGTCTTTCTCCACCTTTTAAAATCTCTCATTATCAGAAGGCCACAACCTACCTGGATAGTGAGACCTGGTGCCATGGCATTGAGGTCTTTCTGCAGGGCCAACTTCAAGTTCTCATCTATCTGATCTGTGTTTGGAGGACAAAAGAGAGACCAGTTGGTTTATCATATTTTCCCTCACAGCTTGTGTGGCCAAGAGTCAGCAGGCCTTGAAGAGCAGGTAACTCCACAGTGTAAGACAAAGATGCTTCCTGAGACCACTCAGTACATTGTTTCCCTTCCTATGCCCCCTGAGAAACATTCCCAAAAGGACAGTCACGTGCTAGTAACTAAAAAAGTTCAGCTGTTGATTAATTTGTGTTACCTGAACTAAGTGCAAATGGCTTTCAGCATGTCAGCAGTAAAGAATGCTCAGAGCCTGTGGCAGAATTCTATCCCTTCCCAGCACTTGGACTTGAATACATTAATATTAAAATTCTCACAACCTTTTATCTTCCATAAGCCATTTTTCCCCTGCTCAGCCACTCAAGAAGAAACAAAACCCGTTCTGTCTTTGGGGCACAGGTCCACCATGGAGAATATGACCTCTGCTAATTCCTGAAGCACTGCTACCTCCCTGTGAAAAACCTTCCAGCTCTCACTTGTTAGAGGCAGCCAGAAGGAAGCTGTGAAAATACAAAAGTGATTTCAGCAACAGAGCAGGGGATTAAAGGCAGAAGCAGAACAAGACAAATCCACTGTCACAGTGAAGGTCACAGGCATCACTGCACACACAAGAGCAGAGTGGCTGCTGTGTGCATCCACAAGAGGTGGAAAAAGGCTGAAACCAAATTCCCACCTGCAGATGGGGAAAGACAAAGACACCTGAGTCACTAAAGTTACAGGGGAAATGGTGTGTGGATGTAAAAGGAGCTGGATTCTACACTGCAGCTCCAGCACAGGGCCAGTGTGCTCCAAGGGGCTGGCTGTAAGATACTCCAGGAAGATTCCAGTGGGATCCCAGCTGGGATCACCCAGCTGCCATCCACTTACCAAAGAGCTCAATGTACACTTCCTGCAGGGTATGGGCGCTGCAGAACTGATTCAGCTCATGGTGGATTTTGTTGAAGATCAAGGTTTTGTCATAGTCTGCGGTGTAATTCCTCACGATGTCGTACACTGGCAAGGGAGAGAATCACCACAGGTCACCACTGGCACGGGTCAGGATGTCAGGGAAGCAGTCAGACAGCACTGGGACAGGGGTTTTCAGGACTTGGGTAGCCAAAGCCACAGCTGCCCTGCCCAGCTGACAGATGCTGCTGGGTTTACACAACTTCAAGGAGCAGTCATGGCAAGATGTACTGCCTGGTCCTGTTTTATCATCTGCATAAACAAATGAAACAGCAAAGCCTCACCAGGACCTGCATGCATAGGAACAGGTACTGCTGTAAAGTGAAAACAAGGATCATTCCCACTATTTAAGCCAAACAGATCCTGCATCAAAAGGACCGTGGCCAGCAGGTCAAGGGAGGGGATTGTCTCCCTCTGCTCCTGCTGAGACCCCACCTGGAACCCTGTGGCCTGCTCCTCCCCTACATAAGGAGGGCATGGAGCTGCTGGAGCAGGTCCAGAGGAGGCCATGAACATGCTGAGGGGACTGGAGCACCTCCCCTGTGAAGCCAGGCTGGGAGAGCTGGGGCTGCTCAGCCTGGAGAAGGGAAGGGTGTGTGGAGACCTCACAGCTCCTTCCAGGGCCTGAAGGGATACAGGGAAGCTGGAGAGGGAATCTGCAACAGGAACTGGAGTACCAGGGCAAGGGGAAGGGGCTCAAACTGACAGAGGGGAAATTCAGATCAGATATGTGGAAGAAATTCTTGATTGTGAGGGTGGGGAGGCCCCGGCACAGGGTGCCCAGAGCAGCTGTGGCTGCCCCTGGATCCCTGGAAGTGTCCAAGGCCAGACTGGACAGGGCTTGGAACAACCTGGGACAGTGGAAGGTGTCCCTGCCCATGGCACAGGGTGGGACAAGATGATCTTGAAGGTCCCCTGCAGCCCAAACACCTCCATGACTCTATGAACTACAACAGGAATTCACCCTCCAGTGCCTCAGCAATGCTGGAGTTTTGCATTAAGCTGTGCTGCTGAACAAAACAAGCTGTCTGTGTCTCTGGATTGGTGAAGTAAGAAGGCAAGAGGCTCCTACAGGGGTTTAGTCTCTGCAATTTTCTCAGGAGATGATGAGCTGGAAGCATCTGGGATCAATGCTACCGGACTGGGAGCCACAAGGGTAACAAGAAATGGAAACAGACAGGGAAGTTTTCCTGGCATGGAAAGGGGAAGTCCTGCAAACCAAGACAGAGCTGCCACAGGGTGGGTGAAGACAGTCACAGCTCTGCCTGTTGGAGCAGGGTGGGAAATACCTGCATATGGGGCCAGCTTGTTCACAACTTCTATTCGGTCAATGTAGATCATAACACCACCACTGCAAGGGAAAAGAGAGCTCATCAGTTACCACTGCAGCTGTTAACAGGCATTTACAGCAAAGGCATCTTCATCCCTCTTTTACTGTATTCTGACCATTTTGCAATGAGATGGCAGCGAATCCCAGTCCTTCTCTCTGCATAAACCCCAAGCACGCTCCAGCAAAGCACCTTCTCTCCCCTTTGTGATTTCCCACTCAACCAGCCAAAGGAAAGTGTTTCTGAACAGGAATTTAGCTGCAGCTATCAGAACAGCAGAGGGGAAGGCAGCAAGGACAGCAGGTGACACCTGCCACAAAATGCAGACACATCTCAGCTCTTCTAGGCAGCAACACATGTTAAATAGAAAAAGCCCTTAGTTTAATTCATACAGACACTAACTTGTGGTGATACAAAAGGAGATGCTGCTGAAGGCAGTGTTCCCCCTGATATGTTACAGCTGTGTTAATTATCCTAGAGTGGACACAGCCTTGCCCTCACAGCCATGGGTGTGATAAAGAGTGAGTGAGCTGGTGAGGAGTCAGTTGGAGTCTGCTGGCTGTGCTGTGAGGAGCTGGGGGCAGGAGGTTGTGCAAGGGCCAGAGAAGGTAAGATGCAGTATGTAGGACAGACAGGGGTAGGTGGCTGTGCTAGGGACAGGAAGGAGCGAGCCAGAATTGAAGAAGAAAGAGAGACAGAGCCAGAGCTGTGTGGAGCTACTCCTAGAAAGATACAGAGAAAAGGTAAGGGAGACTTTTGAATAACAAGGTGCTGATGCTTGAAATCTTCTGATGATTCTAATGAAGCACCTCGAGCGCAGTGTCTGTGTCAACTGCCACATATTGACTGTGACAACTAACTCCAGCAGGAGCTTGGCAAGGCCCAGTAGAAAGGAAGGAACAAAGCACATGGCAGACTTCAATCCGTGCTCCCAGCGCCAGTGTCATGGTGCACCTGGCTCTCCAGGAACACCACAAGCACCTCAGCAGAGGGAGCCTGCAGCCAATCCTCTCCCCGAGGGAGGATGTGCTGCCAGACTGGCAGGGAAAAGGGGGAAGCAGAGGTCAGGCTTGTCCCCAGCCTCTGCTCTTACTGGTGTGGCTTTCAGAAAGTCATGCCCCCCCCCGGGGGCCTGTAACACCAGAGAAAAGCACAAACTCTACAGTGAAGAAATAAAACTTTAACTCTCAACAGCTCTGGTCTCCTGAGAGCCTAATTTTAAAGCAGAACACTCTTGTGAAGATGTCCTTGGGACAAAGGCATATCACAGACCAGAAGCTTCAACAGGAACTGTTTAGAGACAGCTCATTCCTGGCAGTGGAACTCCCACATTTCCAAACTCAGTCTCTGTGATGTTTTTACTCAAACATATCCCCCACGACAAACTCCATTCCTTACTTTGCAGATCTTGATCTCTGGCAGCTCAAAGCCAAGTCTGCAGAAAAACATCTGAACTTGCCTGTGTCTGAGCTCTTTTGGAAAGAGCCTCCCAATCCCAACGCATGTTTGCTCAAAACCTGCTTCATGACATCCATGAGCTAAAAACAACAGTGATGGATGGACCTTATCTGCTGCAAATCTGGCACTTCAATTCTAAAGGGATGTTAGAAAGAAAAGGAGAGCATCTGCAACACCCTGGATCCTATCAGGGCTCATCCACAGCCCCATTTCACCTCCCTGGCAGGAAAGGGTCTGAAATGGCACCTCAGACCAGTGAGGCCTGTCTGATTCCACCACCACACTCCACAACAATCCTGCCGAGGATCTCAGCCAGTCTGGGACAAAAAGTGGGATATTATCCACTGTTATTCCATTATCATCAATAACTCCTAAGTGTCTGTGTGGTGTGGTGGGGGATAAGTAAGTTTTATCAGTCCTGCCGGTCATGCTTTGAGGAAACGGGCACCACTCAGACCCCAAAGTTTGCAGGGAGAGAGGAAGAAGGAGAAATCCATGTTGGAAAGAGAAATCCATAAAAGGAAGGTCAACACATAGACTTTGTGTACTTGGTAGAAGTTGAAGCATAATTAGGCAGCAGTGCTGCCTGACCTGAGAGGACAAGGAGACAGCAACCAGGGAATGCCACAGGAGATGGACACAGGTAGCAGAAAGACCCTGGAAAGCCTCACATAATTCAGGATCTAACTCAGGATTTAAAATCTCTGTTTAATGTATTCATTTAACAGCTACAAACAGGACAGGTAAGGCGAAAACTGGGGATGGGACACCCACACAGACACTCAGAAGCTTCCAGATATAGATAAGGACACAGGGAACAGGAATACAAAGATGGCAGAAGAGAAACCCAGCCTTCCAAATGTGATGGTTTAACATGCAAATACAAAACCTTCAACTGTTTAGGATCTATTCTGGTAACAGACTCTGAACTGGGACAGCAACACTCCAGGTGTGCTCCATTTGTTATTTATAAGCTCATGTTTTACTATGGAAATGTGGATGCAAAGCTCTGGCACCGAGCAGCCACAGGCTTTGGATTGCAAATGCAGCAAACTGAAAGGCTCCTGCAGCAACACCTGAGAATGGGCAGGGCTGCTGGGACCTTTGGTCAGGAGTGCTTTCAATTATTAACTGAGAGCTGCTTGCACCAGCTGCCTGGTGTTTGAAAGCCCATTTTTACTGCCTGTACCTTCCCAACCAGCTGCACCGCACAACTGAACCCCACAATGCTGAAATTCAATAGGGTCTTCATTTTTAGCTCCTAAATCATAAAAGCACAGAATGGTTGAGGCTGGCTTTGGCCTCAACCTTTGATCTTCTCTTGGCCTAAAGACTGCTTACCTCACCACAAAAGGCCTGTGGACAAGGCCCTGAGTGACAGGACAAGGGGCGATGGGCTCAGACTAAACGAGAGGAAATTTAGATGAGATATGTGGAAGAAATTCTTGGCTGTGAGGGTGGGCAGGCCCTGGCACAGGGTGCCCAGAGCAGCTGTGGCTGCCCCTGGATCCCTGGCAGTGTCCAAGGCCAGGCTGGACAGGGCTTGGAACAACCTGGGACAGTGGAAGGTGTCCCTGCCCATGGCTTGGGCTTTAAGGTCCCTTCCAACCCAAACCTTTCTGTGAAAGCTGCAGCACTGAACGTTTACAGATACTCCTGAAAAACCTGTGAGATGTAAAATTAAAACCATGAGACCTTCATGGTAATATTTAAACCCAACTGATGTCTGATGCTGAACAACTCCAAGAAAGTTAAAATAGGTTAAACCTGACCAAAATTAACATTGTTTTATTACTCTTGCCACTAACATTCACCTTTTAATTTCAATGTGGTCACTATGTGTCACCACTCCAGTCACCACTGATTTATTTTTTTAAACAAAAATTTTGCTGAGGACCCTAAAAGATAAGGAGAATTACCAGGTTATTTTCACCCTGAAGAGTCATCACTTCAACTTGTGGATGAACCCACACAACAGGATCTGTAACCCAGCTCAACCAGCCCTCTCCTTCTGCTTGCTACAACTCAAGCAGGTTGTGAAGAATCAGCCCAATTATGCAGCAGGAATTTCATTTGGAAATGACCTCCCTCCCATCAGGAGGATTCCCATTCCCTGTTTACTTTTGCCCACTGCTGGGGTCAGCACTTCTATCAGCCACAAAGCTCAGAGTGGGAATCACCAATCTGAGGGCAGAGCAAAGCACAAGCAACAGGCTGTCAGAGTAACTGAGGGGAGAAACCCAGAAAAATTCAAGGTAACATCACAATAAATGCAAACATCCTCTGAACAGCAACTCCAGCAAGAACCAGTGTTCCCTCCTGTTCTGTTACAGCGGGACAGATGTGTGTACATTTGGGATTCATTTTATGGCAGGTGCCTTTACTTCCCAGCACTGCAAAGGACCCCATGGAGTGCACCTAGAAGAAATGCAGAGGGAAGCCATACCTTGTCCCACAAGGCACGTTCTTCACTTCATCAGTCTGCAGTGTGGTCTGCAACACAAACACAGCCAAGAGCTCACAAATCGCTCCCCTCCCCGGGAGGCCCTGCTGTGCCCAGCCTCCCACAGTGGGAACACGGAGCCAGAAGTGTGTCCTCAGCCTCCCCTGTGATGCCTGCAGGTGTGGGCAGAAGGCCAAGCCTCTCCTCACCTGCCCTTTGGGGGATGCACAGGCAGCTGTGCCCGTTTCCCTGCTCGTGGCATTGCTGGGAAATGGTGACAGCCACAAACACGGACTGTCCTCCCTGAGCAGGACACTGCCAGTCCCAGCAACACACACACGTGGGGGGAGAGCTTTCCAAGGGCACAAATCCTGCCTCCCCAGGGGAGGGCACTGACCTGCACGGATTTGAAGGTGGTGATGAAGGGGAGCATGATGTGGTAGCCAGGGCCGCTGGGGCTGGTCAGCAACGCACCGCCCCTGTGGAGAGGGAGGAAAACAGGGAAGGCTCAGCCAGGACCGCCTGCGAGGGCAAGCAGGGACAGTTCAAACTGCCAGGGATCACAGAGAATTGCATCAGTACCCTCAATCTGCCAGCAATTCCCCAACGAAAAGCGCTGAGCGCACCTGAGCTTTGCCTGCTGCAACTTTGTGTGAGGCCCGTGAGCCATGAACTCTCATTGCTAAACCCTCCCAGCATTGCAACACTGCACAGAGCTGCAGGAAGGCAGATCGCTCCTCTCGAAATAGTTCGCTGGTAACCATGGAAAAATCCAGCCGTGCATTCGAAGCTGCCGGTTTGGGTTTGGGCACAGCCCCTCGCCCAAAGCACAAAGGAAAACTCCCCCAGGCTCCCGTGCTCAACGCGGTTGTGATTAAAGGGAAACTGCGTGGGAAGGGCAGGGAAAACATTCCAAAGCACCGCCACAGCGGGAGCTCTGGCTGGGTAACAGTTTGGGACAAAGGTGACGGCTCTTGCTGGCACGGGGAGAGATCAACAGATGTGATAAGGCAGGACAGACCCAGAGCTGTGGTCCCCTAAGCTCCGAAATCCCGTTTGTGAAAAGTGCAGGGAGGAAGAGGCAGGAAAAGCAGCTGAGGATTCAGAGACCCGAACCCACAAGGGCTCTGCGTGGGGCCAGGGTGCCTGGGACTCACCAGCACGGGTGGAAGGGAGCAGAAACAACAAGGGCTGCCCACCCAGGGGGAAAAAACCGGAGGGAAGCGCAGGACAGCGCAATCCCTGGGGCCAGGGATGAATCCCAGCTCCGGGAGGGCTCCCGGGGGCACCGTACCTGTAGTACACGGCCAGGTGTCCCTCCTCGACCCTGTGGATGGCGGAGTACAGCAGGAAGACGAGGAGCCCCGTGGCAGCCGCGGCCGCGGCCCCCGCCTGGGCCATGGCCATGCTCGCATCCCCTCCCGGCGCCGGGGGCTCCGCGGGCCCTGCCCTGCCACAGCAACCCCGTCAGCGCCGGGCGGGACCGGCCCGGCACCGCCCCCGAGAGCAAGGAGACACCCGCCACACACGGGACGGGCCGGGACGGGGACGCGGCCGGCACAGGGACAGGGCCCGGCCGCGGAGGGCGGCACCGCCCGCCCCGCACTGGGAGCTGCGCCGGAGGGACCGCCCGCCCCGGCCCGGCCCCGTGGGGCCCTGCCCCCGTCACCGCCCGGCCGCGGCCCCCGCCCGCCCCTGTCCCGTGCCCTCCCTATCCCATGCCTTTCCCATCCCTCTCCCTACGCTGTGCCTGCCCCTACCCCGTAGCTGTCTCGGTCCCTGCCTGCCCCTGTCCCCGTCCCGCAGCTCTCCCGCTCCTCTATCCCCTTCCCGGTCCCGTACCGCTTCCGTTCCCCACGTGCTGCCCAGGCCGCGCTCCCGCCCCCGCCGCGCACGCGCCGCCGGCGCGCGGCACCATGGACGCGCCACGCCGGCGCGGGGTGATGACGTCAACCCACCCGCAGCCGGTTGCCAGGCAACGGCATGATGGCGATGGCGGCGGGGGAGCGAGCAGGCCTCACAGTGTGTGTGTGTGTCTCACCACAGAGTTTATTATATATACACGCGCTATACATTCATGGGGCACACGGCAGCGGCGGGCCCTGCCTGCACCCCCTGCCCTGAGGAGGCTGAGCCCAGACTGCTCCCTGGGGGGACACGGTGATGTCAAGAGAACACCGCTCTGTCCCACGGGGAAGGCGGGCGAGCCCGTGCTCAGCACACAGAAGGCACTTGGGTGATGAAGCACCTCAGCTCCCGGGGCTACTTCAGCCAGCTCCAGTCGAAACTCTGCAAAGAGTAGCAAAAAAAAAACTGAGCACAGGCTCTGGCTACTGGATGTGTCTTGTTTGATGAAAAATCAGTAATTGTCCTTAGAAAGGATGCTCCCAGGAGTTAACAAAGTGCAGCACTGCTCAGGAGCCAGACTCACTGAGCCCTCTGAGTCCATTCTAGTTTGGGAGATCATGGGATTTTCCAAACTGGTGGTCAAAGGATGAGTGTCTCCTCTGTCCTCTGAGGAAAGGCTGAGAGAATTGGGATTGTTCAGCCTGGAGAAGCTTCAGTGTGGCCTTCCAGTGCCTGAAGGGGCTACAGGAAAGATGGAAAGAGACTCTTTCCATGGGCCTGGAGTGCCAGGGCAAGGAGAAATGGCTTCCCACTGCCAGAGGGGCAGGGTTGGATGGGATTTTGGGAAGAAACGTGTATCCATGCACGCTGGCACAGGTTGCTCAGAGAAGCTGTGGCTGTCCCTGAATCCCTGGAAGCGCCCAAGGCCAGGCTGGATGGGGCTTGGAGAACCCTGGTACATTTTCCTATTCAAGGAGTTCTCCACGTCTCCAGGGCACCCTTGGGTGTCCCCTGAAAGCCAGGTCCTGGCAGATGCACCAGCACTTACCATCATACAGTTCTGCTCCTGCCTCACCTCCTGCAGAATGCTGCTGAAGAGCTCCAGGTAATTCACATTCTCCCGGATCACATCAGCAAAACTTTCCCTGCAGGAAGAAAAAAGCCCTAAGGCTTTTGATTTCAAGCACCAAAAGTAACACCCCCATCAAAAGGTGCTGCACTGGGAGGGGAAAAAAAAACAAAACAAAAAACGAGAACCAAACAATCCAAAAAAGTGATTTGTAGTTTGTGCAGTGGTAGGTGACACAAAAACCTGCCTGGAGGGGGCAGGACAAAGGGGAATGGCTTCACACTGAGAGAACATTCTGGAAGTAAAATTATAATGAAGCAAAGAGCAAAACCACTTCAGCTCCATAATGATGCCTTAAGTTTTAGCTTTCATATTTTCAGATTCTGTGCTGCCTAGGGGGTTCTGAGCCTCATATTAACTGCCAGTAAGCTCTCTTCAGAGTAGGGACACAAAACAAATCCTTTTCCTGCTGAAGACCAAGGACAACTTTCAGCCCAAAAGCACAAACAAGGGTGGCTGAAGGGAGGAACAAGCAGGATGGGACCTCACAACCTGCAGCTGTAATTGGACAATTAAACCCCAATATGCAAATGGACCAAAACTTATAGAAGTGTAAGACCTCGTGACCAGGCAGCCATTTTGTGACCATTTTGGATCCACCTTGGGTATAACCCTGGTCAGGTCCTGCCCTAAAGGCCTTTCAGTAAATCCCTACTTTATTCTCCAGCTCTGTCCAGTCTCTGTTTCAGGTCAGCCTTCCCAAGGCATCATGACAACTCAGCATGGACTGAGGGAGAGGGCCCTTAAGAACCAGGTCCAGGCCCAAGGAAGAGCAACATGAGGTGCAATAAATGGATGGCACAGTCCTTTAGCAGTGCATGTAGCACGTGGAACTGGCTCAGAAATAGAGAGCAGAGGTTTCTGAATAGAGTTCAACCAAATCTCTGATATTTTTTGAGCATTAGTGACACAGGAACTCCTGAAGCTTGTCTGGGAAGGATGAAGCCCCTGAGATTCTGAACCAGCCAAGCTGAGCTCCCTCCCCCAGCAGCTCATACCCATCTTCAGGAGCTGCCAGTGAGGACAGAGGGTGAGGAGCTGCGTTCCCTGAGGAGCTCTGGGGGAGCCACGTGGCTGCTGGAGTTGAGGCTGTCCCTTCCAGGCTCGAGCTGATCAGCGATCGAGAGGAGCTCTGAGTCTGGAAGAAAGAAATTCAGAAGAATTTAGGCTGAAGTACTACGTAGGCAAGATTTGGGATTACACATGAGCACTGCTGGTAACACAGAAACAGATGTGGGAACCAGGAAGTGGCTTCAGGCACTGTAATTAATGCAAAAGAAGCAGAGTACTCTTTAATAACCAGGAAAGCACCTATTTAGCTTCTGCTTTTATCATCTCAGACTGCCCTTCTCTGCAGGAACAAAAAAACCAAAACAACTATGGAGTGGCAGTTACCCCTTTTTGCTGAGTTTACTTTGATGTCTCCTGGCTCGTGCACTGGAAGGAAGTGCCCAACAGCTACTCACACAAGCAATTTTCAGCAAATGCCATATCTCCCTCTGTCTTTTTCCCTGCATCTGCATCACTGAGTTGTCAGCTTCCTTGATGTTATTCAGAGCCACTTCAATCTCAGGGAGCAGGTCAATGATCTTCTGTTTGCAGCCCAAGAGCTTGCTAGAATAAAAACCAAACACAAAGTCACTTCCCAGCACATTCTGGCAAAACCAAAAGACCCACCTTGGGATTCAGGATACTTGAAAAATTAATGTACAAATCACTGTGGCATCTTCTCAGCTCTGTAACATTACTACTTTTTCCCCTGAAGATTTGAATTCCAACTTCCAGCTGGCAGAATTTGCCTCATTTTAAAGTAAACTCTTGGATGCTAACAGTCATGTTTTTAAAAATTCAGTGGAAGTTCAACATAGACACAGAGGAGCAGAATTCATGCTATGAGAAATGTGGATGGAGCTTTTTGGGCTCTGGCCTCCATGGTTTTCCCTATCCTTTCCCACTACGAAGCTCCAAATGCTGCAAGTTGGGTTTGTTTGGGTTTTTTGTCTGTATGAAGTACCTGAGGTGGCCAAAGAGCTCCTTGAGGACTCGGTCCTGGCTCTGTACTGTCTGCACAATGATCTTCACCATGTCTGTGCTGTCACTGTAGGCATGATCTGGAAGGGCCAGCAACCACCACGTTAGTAAATCCTATCAGTATTTTCTGGGTTTCAGTTCAGAACAATTAATCATGTGGTAAAAGTGTGAAACAGTCTTTAAAATCATCTTCTTCCATACCTGGAGGTCGTGCTTTTAATTGCTTGTACAGGTCTATGGCTCTCTGTTCCCTTTAAAAAGAAGAATATGATTCAGGCAGGAGTCAGCAGCCAGGTGACTTCAAGAAAAAAAGCATTGCAGTGAAGGGATGCCTTTCTGAACTCAGGCACTGGACCTTTTCCTACAGCTGGAACACAGGGATGCTCTTTCTGTGATAGAATCCAACACCTTCCCAAAAGCTGTCACTGTTTTTCTCCAATTATGCAATTTCTTCTCAGAAAACCACAGCAAGTGAAGCTTATTTTCAGTTTCAAATCTTCACATGGCTCAGCTGTGTTTTCTTTCCCCTGTATCCTTAATTAACTCATTTCATTTTTGAAACTGTGACTGCACTACTGCCTGAGAAATTCTTGTTCCTGTTCTGCATTTTTTGCCTGAATTTTAGTGATAGTCTGTAAATGGAAAGAGACAGCTGCTTCACAAGCAAGACAACTGTGCTTCTCTTCTTCCCATTAAATAAACATTACTTCCTTCAAGTATTTCAAAAGCAGCCAAACTGAAAACTTCCAGCCTTGAACAAAATCCTCCCTGTTCTAAATCCCAGTCTGTCAAAAACAAGCAGCAGTTTTCCAGCTTTGACCTTGGTCTGCAGTGGTGGAATTGATTAAAAATAATGTTTAAGGAGGCATGATCCTGATTAGTTTGAGCTGCTGCTGCAGGAGGTGGCTTCTCCTTTCCACCACTTCCTCCCCTGTGCACCAGTTCTGCTGCACCTACTCGGGATGAAAAGCAACTTAGCAAAGAGGAAGGGGGAGAATATGCCAGGAGCAGGCACATTTCCTCCCTGAACAGTCAGAGCTGTGTTGAAGAGTCTTATTAACAGATTTAATGGCTGTTCAATCCCTCTCTTTTAGAATTGCCACTTGTGCTCTCAGCAGCAGCCCAGTAACTGCTTCCTATGTCTTCTCAAGATCAGAAATACCATTTGGCTCTTTCATATTTTAATACTTAAAAAAAAAAGAAACACCAACTTTCCAAATATTCATGTACCCATGAGACATTTACCCTTGATTTGAAAATACTGAAGGTATTTAACAGGCTTTTACAATGATCATGGAGTTTTCTCACTCAACAGTAAGAAAGTCACTCCTCTCCAACACAAAAGGAAATCCCAGTTGAGACCAAGATTTATCTTAGTCCTGGGCTTTTGTAAGATGAGATTTCATAGTTCAGTGACAGGGAAGTGTCCCACAAGTGTGGGATCTTTCCTTTCACAAGCAAAATGATCTCAAATCAACCATACACTACTCTGTGCTTGTGGTTTGCATTTCAAAATCACCGAGGGAACCAGCAACAGAGGGCAAAAAACCCCTTCAGACACTGAAATACACAAAATCCAATTCTATGCAGTAAAAATGAGAAGCACAGGACTTACAAGGTCTCCATGACCTCTCCCTGGCGCCTTGCATAGGGACTCTTCTGCAGCTCCACGATTTCGGTGTGCAGAGCCATGATCTGCTCATCCAGGTGGCCAATATCTTCAGCCTGAGGTGGAATGTGGGCACAGATCAGACTGAAGGAGAGCAATCAAGGAGATAAAGATCCCCAGAACACTTGTTTGGATAATGGGCTGACTGCTTGGAGAGTTTAGGAGACAAAAAAGCTCTGTGACACAAAGCTGCTACAATAATTGAGGGGTTTTGTTCTCAGTGCATGGTATCACCTACAACCAAACCTCTGACCACCAACACTGCCTGAGAAAAATCAGTTTCTTCATAAATCATCTCCCTGTGTCTCTGGATTGCGTCCTAGACAGACTAAGATATCCCTGTGTATAGAGTGAAACATTTCCCATTCCTGATAAAGGGGCAGGGCAGGTGGAATAACAGAACATCATTCTTATGGCCTGCCAAGTAAATATCAGGTGAGGCTCCTGGTTGTCTGGAAAAAGCCAGAGACAGCCTTGAATTATTCTGCTAGAAGCAGCCATCTTTTTATCCATTCCTTAGATAACAAAAAAAGAGATTACTCTTATTTAACACTAATTTGCATATTTACTTGCAGTGATTTGCATGCCAGTGATTTATGTCCGTACTCCTCAGTGAAGTCCTGCAGTTTTGAAATAGCTGCATAGCAAGTGATTGGTTTGCAGCTTCAGCAATGGGAATTTCTGTGTGCAGCAAATCCAGCCAGGAAGACTCCTGATCCATAGCAACACCATTTCTTTTGGGCAACAAGTAACATGTCTCTGTGTTCCACTTTCCTTTTTAGAGAACTGAATCTGGTAACTCCTGTTAGTTTTGTCCAAATCCATTAAAACAACTTGGTGACAGGATACTGTGCCTTTAATGCATCTGCAATGATATTCCTATTCCCACAGCAGGCAGGATATGAAACACTGAAGGGACATAGAACACATTAAATTCCTGTCACAGTCTCCTTCACACAGAGATAATGCAGCTTCTTTAACATCCCCTACCTGTGCACACTGAGAGGCTTTCTCTTCCATTTCCTTCCAGGCTTTGAGCATCTTCTCTGAAGCTTAAGAAAAAAAAGGGTTGCTAATTTATAAAAAGACATCAAGACACAAAAATGAAGCAAGACCCAGACTTCACCTATACTGGTGTAATTTGAACACAAAGAAGATGATGCTGGATCTCCCAGTAGGAGTCATGACCCAGAGCTCAGAGAGACAGCAAAGCTGCAACTCTGTGCTCAACCTTAACTCACACACAAACCCTCTGGTAGGATTTCACTGCTTGCAATCACTGGCCTAAAACAAGTCTGAGTCTTCAAATTCCACCATTAAGCTCAACAACTGCCACTTTTGATTGAACACAGACTGTCCAAACCCAGTTCACAGTGTCTTTCCATTTTCCATCATCATCATTCAGCCCAGTCACCATTTTTGACTCAGGTTGCATTTTTTAGCCTTATATATTCAAACTACGTGTAAATCTTGCTATTCTCTCCTGAACACTATTTGTTTCTGGGACATGAAACTGTAGCTGGTGCTTTTTCAGCCCATCTCTCATCCTGACAAACAGTTTCTCCTGGTAACAAGCACAGCAGCTTGTTAGCACTGTCAGCAAGTGCAGCAGCTCTGCCCTGCACTTGCCCAGTCACAACTCCAAATGAATCAGACTCTGAATGAATAAATAGCAAATATTTACACCACCAGTACTATTAATGCTCCTGTTTTCTGTTCTCAGTGGAGAACAGCTGACCACCTGTCTCACTGTCACTGAAGGTCTCCAAAAACATTCTGGTTTTTATCCTCCTGCCAAACTCTTCTCCTGCACCTCCCCTAGCTAAAATACACCCAAATAAAGATGCTGAGCTTATTCACAGGAAACACCCAGACAAGTATTCCCCAATACCTACATATGCCATAAGCCATCTGGTCACTGTATCTCTCCAGGTCGAGGCGAATGCTCTGGTGGAAGAATTCCAGCTTTGCTTTCAGCTGCTGGGATGCTGACACCATGTTGTTCTTCATTTTGATCAGGTTGGCATTATACCGAAGGAGGCTGAGCCTAACAGATGGAACAAGGACAGCACACATTAGCTGGAAAGCCCACCTGGACTTCAACAAGAGGCAATTCTGTTACTCTGAGGCTGACTGAGCACTGGCACAAGCTGCCCAGAGAGGTTGTCTAGAGATATTATCCCTGGAGATATTTGGGAGCTGTCTGGATGTGGTCCTTTTTGAGCATGGATTGGACTGGAGGGCTTTCAGAGGTCCCCATCAACCTCAACCATGCTGTGAGACTGAGTATATTTTAGTGGGTTTTTTTGTTATTATCAATGTCAGACATTACCCAGCACAATTCCTGGAGTGGAACAAGCTCCCAGCCCAAACATGTTTTATAATGTAAAGGCACAGAACAGCAGAGGCTTGTAAAACTTTGAGGAACCAAAACTCCCTGAGATACACAATTCCAGGCAAACAGACCCTGTGCTGGCATAGCACTGATCCCTCTGAATGAGTGACAACTCACATGGCAGCTCTCTGTCCCTGGAAGAGCCTGCTGTAATCCTCCTTCAGCCCAATGACGTAGTGAACCGCTTCTGCCCACACCTTGCGCAGCTGAGGGATCGGCAGCTGGATTTTGCTGTCCTGGACTGAACACAGGAGAAACACCATGCACTGACAGCTCTGGGAAAGGACAACATTCCTAATTCCTGCTTCAGCTGCCTAGGAAGCCAAGTAAGTTCTGCTTAATTTCTAGGTGATGCTGCTGAAGCGTGTATGAGCTTTTTATGTCACAGCTCCCTAGGTATGTGACACCCTGTGACTGAGCAGGTAAAACCCCGTAGGCAGTTTTGGCCAAAAAACTCTAAAGCCCAAGGTAGCAAATTTAGTTGCTCCATTTAATCCATTGATACTGGTCACTGTCCTGATCTGTTTCATCTGACAATGTCTTTAAACCTTTTGTAGGTTTCCTCTCAGATATCCTGGCGTAGATGTTTAAGGGGAAAAGATGCAGGCGTGTTCCCAGACAGAAATGGGAACTGTCAGTACACGGGGATATCAATAAACATGGTGTAAAAAGCCTTTGCTCCAAGAGATTCAACACAATGGTGCCATGCGATGAGATTCACCAGAATAAAACAGCCCAGAACACAGAAACACCTGAGAGACACTAAAAGATAAGGAAATCCAGTGGAGACAGGTCAAAGAAAATTAAGTTACTGAACAGTAACTGCATGTCTCAAGGAATTTTTTTCACGTGCAGTATCCCAGCAGACACCTCCTACCCCCTGACACTACTTTTCTTTCATAGAGGTACACAGGGTCATTCATACAGATACAGATTTATGATAAATAAACCTTCAGAGAGGTCAGTTAGGTCACGCAATTACTGCTGTCACCTCAGAGACAAGCAGAGGAAGCAGCAAGCAGAGAAGCAGTTTCCATACACAACCTAAAAGCACAAACTGGTGATGCCAGGGCTCTGTCATCAGGACAAGGTGTTAGGCTGCTTCAGGTTCTTAAATAGTTCTCTTTGAATTAGACAGAGCCCTTCAAGACAACACACAGGTTTCATAAAGCAGATTTAATTTCATTTTGCATGAGAACAGCACTTCTCCAGCACACTCACCAATGTAGTTGACACAGTCAGACAGACTCCGAGAAGCAAAGGGGCCATCGTAGACTGTCTTGCTTTTATCAAACAAATAGACCATGTAGCTGTCCCAGCCTCTCTGGGGAGAAAAGAGAAGAGAGTATCAGCAAGAGAAACCCCAGCCAGCTCCTACTAACCCAGTACATCATGAACTAATTATTGTGGGCACTCTCGCTTACCAAATGCCTCAAAAAACTTATTTTGACACATCCTACAGAACTCTTTGCTAGCAATTAAATATTTAGGCAGAGTACAACTACAGAAACAAGCTTACATTATCCAATAAAAGATCTTCAGAATTACTACATTCACAGAGCAAACTGTCTCCTGTGGGAGAAGATTTAGGCAATTTATCTTCCCTAAGATTTTAAATTCTCTGAGAACATGAAAGAGATGAAGAGAATCCTTCCTACCACGCCATCAATAACACACTGGGAAGCAGGTTTCCGAGGGTCCAGGCAAATCCCTGTTTCCAACAGCAGCTCCTGATTTCCAGTGCTTATTCCAGTTTCAAACTCAATGCGGTTCTGAAGGGAATGAAGGCTCTCCTCAGGATGCAAAAGGAAGGACACAATCTTGGCAGAGGTCATGTTTAGGATGTGTACTATCTGTAGAAAGAGAACAAGCAGATTACAAATCCTTGGATATCAAAGGCACACAGGCCTGAGACAGAGCACAGAGCAGAACGAGAGCATTATTTGGTTTTAATAATGACAATAATCAATTCAGGAGTAAAGCCCCACATAAAAAACTGAAAGCGTGGGCCTGTAACTTTTAATGTCAGAGAAAATGACAATCCAACACACTAACACCCTTCACAAGCCCTGCTGCAGCTTAACTACATCAAAAGAACAGAGAAAGAATTATCCTCCTGTTTCTACACAGGAAGGACTTGCCTTGGCTAGTCTGACTCCAGCAAACCTCAAGTAATTATCTGAAGAGGAAAAATCAGGAATGTCACTTATGTTCTATGACAGGCACTACTTCTATAGTACATGAATACACCTGGAGCTCACAGCATCAACAGTGAAGTCCACAAAAAATGTTATTAGCAAATATTAAACCCTTATTTGATCCTGGCGAGCCCTTTCCAAGATAACAAACAGTAATACAGGGTCATCCTTCTACTGCAAATGTAAAGCTAGAGATTAATACTGCAGGAGATGTTTTGTCTTCCACTATTTACCGGACAGGCTGTATATGCACTCACTTCCTGACCCCAAGAAAAACAATTCCTCCTGACCTTGGAAGCTGGATGATGCCAGCATTACAGCTTTGCTCCACTGAACACGCTCTCTGTGCTCTGAGATGCTTTCAGAAGGCCTTTAAATCCACTCACAGCCCCCACTCACCTTCAGATTCAGGATGTGATCCATTATTAGGAAACACCTCGGACGACTGGTCTCAGGATCTGAACCTCCACCCCTCTGCTGTGGATCCCAATTCAGCATCAGCTGCAACCAGTTCTCCATGGGTTCTACAATCAAACTAAAGCAGAAGGGCTCTAAGAAAGGGGAGGCCTTCACCAGACTGAAGCAGCCCAGCTTGCTGGGCAGCTCCTTGTGTGCTCTATTCAACAGGCTCTGACCATCTCTGTGGGCAACGGGCACCAGAGAGCCTGAAGGACCCAAAGAGAGCAACTGGCTACAGGCTACCCCTTAACAGCAAACAGCAGCTTGCCAGGAGCTTGAAACACACCAGAGAAAGAAGAAGGAGCTCTCAATGCTTGGGATAAAGGAGGAAGAGCCCTCTGTTTAGAAGACCAGAGCTGTCCCCTGTGATGAGGACACACATACCTGCAGAGGCTATGAGGCTGCGGCAGGTGGGTGCTGAAGCGAACCTCCCCGTTCATCTCTTCAGAGGCAAAGATGTGCTTTGGGTCTTTCTTCTTGATTTTTTCATGCCTGGAAAACAAAATCCTTGGTGTATATACTGAAGAGTGTTACATTTGTAAGGCAGCAACCAAAGACAGCAAAAGAGTGCCAGTGTCCAGCACTTCAGAAAACAAACTTATCTTTTAGGACAAAGATGTCATTTTCTATCCACCAAGAACATCCCCATGTAGAAGAAAGGAGCCCTTCCAATTAACTCTGCCTCTGGAGAGATTTACCTCTTCTCTTGTTCTGACAGAAACCCTCATTTCCTACTTCCTTCTGTTTCAGAACCACCCTTTTTGAAAACCAAGGAAGCACACACTTCAGGCGCAGCAGGACAAGCAGAAACCTCCATATGCAGGTTAAAGACTTTCAGCACAGTTTTAAGTATTGGCACTTCCAAGCACTTCCAAGCACCTCTTCCAGAATAAGTGTCTTACCAGGCAAATGGCTGTAGATTATGTAAGAAAGGTCTAAATCCTGCAATGCATTCAAACACCATTGTCCCAAAGCTCCAGTAATCAACAGTAACCGAGTAGGATTTGTTCTCAAAGAGTTCTGGAGCCTAAAAACGATCATAAAAAGACACTTTGACTGTGGTATTTCCTTGCATTTCTGCAGAGACAAAGCTCCATCCAGGTGTGGCTCTCTGAGAGGGGACACCCTTGGGACAGGTCCCCAGAATCTCCATTTTTGGAGGTTTCAGCCCTTGGCAGTGCCAAGCCACAGCTGCCCTGCCCCAGTGCTGGTGACACTAAAAAACATCTTACCAGATATTGCAATGTTCCAACAAATGAAGTGCATAAACTTCCTTGATCCAGATCCTTTGCATATCCCAGGTCTATTATTTTGTGAACAATCTGCAAACAGTTTAAACAGTTCATCAGAAGAACTGTTTATGCTGAGGAAATGCTGAGGAAAAAAAACCACCAAACAACCCAAAATCTGCTCAGTGACAGCCACAGCATACTCTCAAGAGAAAAGCCAGAATGGAAATTCTGGAATAAGTCCATGGCAAAGCTTCAGCAACAGTGTTAAAGCTTTTAGTAAATGCACAGTTGAGTTATCAGTCCAATTCAATGTGACGATTTCCAGAAATGACAGTGGAAACAGACTGACCACCTGACTTACCTTCCCACCTTCATCCTGAAGAACAATATTTTCAGGCTTTAAATCTCTGTGTATAATTCTGTTCTCATGCAAATACTGGATACCAGACCCTGCAAGAGATATGTTTGATTTAACAGAAAATAAATTCCACATTGATTAAATATACATCTGATAAAAACCTAATAGTGGGGGACAAGTTCCCAGCCTTCCACCATTTACCACAACTCACTTCTGCATTTAACAGCTTCCAAACCTGTGTTTCTTCTCCACTGCATTTTCACATCTTTGCAAAGATATGCCAAAGACACTCAACTTATTATTTAAAGAAAAAAAAACCACAAAAAACAACATTCTGGAAGGGGAACCAGGATAGAGCAAGCCGAGTTGCTCTTTATTTCAGGAATTCAGCTGGATGCCCTCTTGAGCACTGAAAGGACAGAAGTCTAGGCCAGTACTCTAAAATACTTTCTCATGCCAAAACTAGCTCTTCCTATAAGCAGTGACAGGCTATCTGTAAGAGAATTAAGAAAACAAGGAGCTTTCCTGGAAAACCTTTTTCCTAGAGAAACTCAGGCATTGCCCTTCATCAGACAGCTCTTCCTTCCCATGGTGTCCAAAAAAACAGGGACTTTCCAATGGGCCTGATTTTTTTTAATACCCTGTTCATTTCAGTTCCCTTTTCATGGTCAGCTGAAAAAAGAAAATGCCACTACACTTAACCAAAAACCCAAAAAACAATCAAAAAGAAAGCATTAGCTACATACCGATGTCACTAAGCAGAGAAAGGATCTGACTTTCCTTCAGCCCACAGCAGTTTTCTGGCTTGTTTAGCAACTACAAAAAAGCAAATGATGTTCAGACCCACACTTGCAACAGTTAACAGCAAACCCCAACATTTTCCATCCTCTGTTGAAACTATCCAGCAAACAGCACAGCTCAAGGATCACTCCAGCTGAATGGGGCAGTTGACTTTGTGCAATAAAATCATAGCCAAGAAGAAAACAACTTAAAACAAAAATTCAGAAAGTAAAGAGGTAGGAGACAAAGGCAGGGCCTTTGTAAAACTTTGGGGAGTTTCACAAAGGGCTGCAGGCAAGAGAGGCTCCCCCTCAGCACCATCTTAATGAGCTGTCAATAAAAGCAGCTTCAGCAATTTCTGACTTTTAGAGATGACTGAGGTGCTTCAGCCCTCATGACAGATTCACAAGGAGAAATTAATAATGAAGTGAAACACAAACGATGCCAAACAAGAAAAATTGCAAGAACACAATCAGAAGTAAAAAAGATTATGATTTTTTTTTCCTTTAAGGAAACATTCCATCTGATGTAAAGAACATCAGATGGAATGAAGCATGTTACTTCCTAAATTGCTTCAGCATCTATGCCACACCTAAGGATTCATCAGAAATTAAGTGACCAAACACTGCATTGCAAATACAGCTGATTTCTCCTTCAGGGAGTCTCCAAACTCTTACTGCGATGATACAACAGCTAGAGGTCTCTGAGAACATGGCCAGATGCCTGTCTGCAAGCCCCAAATGCTTTTTCATATATGTCCCTTCTTCTACTGCTACCTAAACCTTAGAAGTGTCTCTTGCACTGTTTTTAACAACTCAAAACCATATAATGAGATGAGGTTACTACATTCACCAGCTGCTTATGTTCCCCAGGGCTGTTTAACACCAGTAACAAAAACTACAGAAAAATGAGTTTCCTGGTCACGTAGATGAGGTGATTTCTAAGCAAATCCTGACAAGGATTTGCTGCTTCACCCCTATAGAAGTTGCTGCTTCCTGAATCCAGCTGTAACGGAAAGGGAGCATAAACTCTATCAGGTCATGGGAACTACTGAAAGGCTCCTTTATGTTTGGGTGTGTGTGCAGAATGGCAGTTCCCAGTTCAGCAGGAATAGCAAAGGTTCAGAATCCCTGGAAGCCCCAGTCCAGCACTAACAGGCTCAATCCCTGTGCTGAGAGCAACATAACACTGGATACATGTAAATCCAAACCAGACTCTGACAGCAGCAAAGCCAAATGTGCAGGGTGGCAGCAGCTGCTTTAATGCTAAGGACACACTCTGCCAGGATAAGAGTCTCTGCCCTTGGGTTGCCCTCTGGTTTCAAAAACACAAGCCTCATATCCCACACGTGTTTTTTTCCCATTCTACGTTGGTTTCCTCACACCTGTACCCAAAAAGAGCAGCACCAGAGAGCAGAGCTGGCTTCAGGAGCAGCACGAACAGGCCGTGTTTGGTTAGTGTGATTTGGGTTTCACTGCAAGCACAGCCAGCGTTACCTTGCGGAGGTCACCCCCCGAGCAATACTCCATGGCCAGGAGAGGAACGTCGTTCACCAGGAAGTTCATCTCCTCGGGAACTTCGCAGGCTCTGACCACGTTGGGATGGTTCAGCCTAAGCACACGGAGAGCTGGATGAAAACTCCGACTCCTCTCTTGGGAGAAGGAGACAACAAACTGCAATGCAATCACGTTTTATGTTCCAGGGACAGCTTCTGTTCCCTGCAGGTACTCTTGCTCACTCATCAGCTGCTACCTACCAGTACCCAAATGTATAAAATCCAAACCTTGGCAATACACAAACCAGTGACGAGCAGAAACAATGTCTGAAAGCCAAGGAACAGGATGATGAGGATGATGAGGATCCAGACTCAAGTTCTGAATTCTTGCACAGTCATTACACACGTGTGTGTGTGTTTTTATGTGCTGCTGTATGTAGGAACAGACTCCCCCTGGCCCAAGTGTTTCACAAGAACCCCTTAACACCTGTGTAACTGCACCAGGCAGGTGAAAGCCACATTCAGAGGGAAATATTAACCTCTGCATCTGAATTCAAACAGCTGCTTCCTGACTGTCTCTAATACATGCTACGCTTGGGAATAAATGACATATCCAGAAGGAAATGAAGGCAAATTATTTCTCTCTACACCTTCCAAAGCCTCTGGATGCCAGTGCAAGAGCAGCTTGTGACTCTGATTGTTTTCTGCAACTAAACCAGACATCACCAAGCCCCGACTTACAAATTCATGTTCCCTGCAAGTGGTTTCCCCCCATATCATGGCAGACAGTGAGCAGGTGAGGGTAACAAAGTGATAGCAGGAGCTCAGAAAAGCCCTGAACAGCAGGGTCACTGCTGGCCTTGGGGAGGACATCTCAGAGCATCCCTGCTCCCACCAGTGAGACAGAGGATTTCCTGCTCCAGGATCTCTCTCTCTCTCTCAGGAACAGTTCTGTGAGACCCAAACAGCCAGAGGCAGCTCCCACATCCATGAGACCAAAGCTGTCCAGCCCTGTTCCACCTGCTGGAGAGGGAGGGTGGGCAGCACAGAGTATGGACTTTCTCACAAGGAAGTGAAAGGAGAATTTATTCTTTACATTCGGCAGCATAACAGAAAAAAAGCAGTTCCAGGATCCCCTGGTTGCTAAATCAAAAACAAACATACCACAGGGTATGGGAACAAGTGGGTGTTCCCAAGTCACAGCATCAAAACTCAACGCACAGGGTGGAGTGAGTTTGGAGGAATTTCGGATGAGTGAACAGCCCAGGCAGCACAACAGGGCAGGGGGCTTGGGGGTCACCAGCTCCCAAGCCAAGGCATGAACACTGGGACACTGGGACGAGAGATAAACCGGCACAGGCATGCCAAGTGACAAGAGGTCCAGGGGCTGAGCCCCGGCTGACTCCCAAGCTGGTTCAGCAGCCGAGGCACCAGCTGTACCCACAACACGGTCCCATCTCCCCAGCTGGTCCAGGGGTGGACCTCCGGCCGTCCCTTCCCCCGCTCCATCCAGGGCTGAGCCCCGGCTGCCCCCTCTCTCTCCCTGTCTGTCGGGTGCCGCCGTGCCGGGCCGAGCCGAGCCCAGCCGAGCCGTGCCGGCCCGCCCGCACTCACTTCTTCATGATGTCGATCTCGTGACACCAGCGGTCCTTGTTCTTGACGCTGAGCTCCAGCCGGCACGACTTGATGGCCACGCGGTCGCCCGAGTCCTGCGGGACACAGCGCCGTCAGCCGCCCCGGCCCGGCCGTGCCCCCCCCGCCGCCCGGCCCGGCCCCACCTGGTGCTGGTACAGACACACGTTGCCGAAGCCGCCGGTGCCCAGGCGGTCGCGCATCTCCCAGGGCCCGCAGCCGCCGCCCGGGTGCCCGCGCAGCGCGGCCCCGCCGGGGGCTCGCTCGCCGGCGGCGGGCGCGGGGGGGCCGCCCCGCTCCATGGCTCAGCCGCTGGCTCCGGCACTCCGCCTTTATTGCCGCGTCACCGCCCGGCGCCGCCCGCGGCCGCCGCCGGCAGCGCCGCCTCAGTCCCGGAGGGAGAAGTCGAAGGGCTCGAACTCGCGGCGGAAGGCGCCGGCCTGCGCCGCCTCCTCGGGCCGCTGGGCGGCGCACTGCCGCCAGTCCGCGCGCTGCGGCTGCGCCAGCAGCGCCTCGCTGGCCAGCACCTCCCTGCAAGGACAGCGTCGTGACGTCACCGCGAGTCGCACAACGTCGCGGTGACGTCATCCCGGGGCGGGGCCGCACCCACCTGCCGAACTGCAGCGGGAAGCGGCCGCGGATGCGGTGGAACAGCTTCTCCCCCGTGTCCAGCTCCACGTAGAAGTACGGCGTCCCCGGCTGAGCCACCTGCGCCGTGGGAATCACAGAACCACAGAATCAGATCGGCTGGAAAGCACCTCCGAGAGCAGCAAGTCCAGCACGTCACCACCTTGTTAACTAGACCATGGCTCTAAGTGCCACATCCAGGCTGTACCCTGAACACCTCCTGGGCTGGTAACTCCACCACCTCCCTGGGCAGCCCCTTCCAATGTCTAATCACCCTTCCTGTGAAGAAAGGTGGGAACAGACACTGGCTCTGAGAAGAGCTACCAGGTGACAGGCTCTTCCCAGCCGGTTCATGGACTGGGGACCCAGCTGTCCCCATGGCATGGTCCTCTCTCCTGGGAGCAAACTTGGAAAAATAACCCCATGAACAGCCTGAGGTCAGTGCCTGACCTCCAACAATACCTTCCATGGGAGGAAGGAGCAGTGGGTCACTTCCTGCTGGGATCACCTATGATATTCTGTGGCTTAATTCTGCTGTGACAAAATGAGAACCAGGCAGGCCTGGTCACTCCTAACCTCACCTAGGCCACCCCAGCCTAGTACGGCACATTTTTGTAGGACGAGGGCACACTCACATTTCTCAGCTAAGAAATCATCTGTTGTTCATGGGAACTTCTCCCAGAGCAGAACACCTCTGGCACATCCCCAAATCAAGTCCATGAGGTTCTGCCTCCAACAGCTTAACCCCACCCCACAGAATGACCTCAGAGGGAAAGAGCAGCTCAGGCAGGACAGAGGGGGAGTGAGGAGGTGAAATCTGGCCCCGTACTTGCGCGATATCCGAGTGCTCCGGGATTTCTAACAGTTCAATCTGCTGTTCCTGTGCTTGTGCAATAAAGGCCTCCTTGATGTCTTCAGAAGTACAGAGGTCCAAAGGGACAGGAACCACCTGGAGAGGGAGCACATTTCCATAAAAGAAGACAAGACAATCCATTTGCAGAAAGCCATCAGTCCATCACTGGAGCTCATGGGCTCCTCAGTACAGCTCAGCCTCATCACACAAGACAGGTGAGCACCCATCTCTACAGGCTTAAACTTATGAGACTTTTTTTCCTGTAGGAGCTGGACAGAGAGCTGAAAACCCAAAGCTTGAAAGTTCTCAGCACAGCCCTCTCCTTTCTCATCTCTGTGGTAGTTCTGATACAGCTCTGATCCACTTACAGACCTGCCACACACAGCAACCACCACAATAAACCCCAAAATGACTCTTTCAATTCATCTGGAGTTTATATTCAGTGCAAGTTTATGTTTTCCCAGGACAACACCCAATCCATACCTGTAGCTGCAGATGCTGACTCCTATAATTTCTTTCAAATAGGACATATCTCTTTCCCTTGCTTCTGAAAAATTCCTTTAGAGCAGCCTTGTACTTGGTCACTTCTTCCAGCACCTCTGAAGACAAGTCCACCACTGACTGATAGTGCCCAATTGGCAAAATCAGGACATGGTCAGGTGACAAACCCCCTTTGGCCAGGGCAAGGTAGCACTAGAGTGAAACAACACACACCAGTTATTCACTGTGCTGCAGGAATTTACTCTCTGACTACTCATTCGGAGTAGCCCCCAGCCTCGGGAACAGGAGAATCTTCTATGTTGCTTATTAGGGATTGTTTATTAGCCATTTTATTTGGATTTATTTTTATACAGATTTATTAATCACTAGAGGAATGATAAAGAGACAAAAGGACTGCCAAAGGACAAAAAAAAAAAAGTGTCTTTTGAATGCCAGAGAATGTCTTGACTGCAGGGAAGCTGCTGAGTGAACTTCACCACTGAGGCAGAAACTCCTTATTCTGACACCAAAGTCTGCTTAAAAATTTAAACTAAGCTTGGGGACAAACCTGTCCCTGTAAGTAGACTATGCTATACAGGAGCAGTAACTTTAAGCAAAGTGCAGACAACAATGGTGGACTGAGCTTCAAAGTCAACCTCTTGAAGTATATCTTGGATATACCTTCTTTTTCACCTCTATAGAACAAAACTGTAACCAGTCACCCCAGAGAGATCTGGCACTGTGCATCCTGCTGCCAAAGCAGGTTCCAGCTCACTTCCAGCTGGAAAAGTTTTGCCAGATGGTAACAGAGAAAAAGTGGCACAGCAAAAAGTGTTCTGGCACTGGAATCCAGCTCTGCTGTTGGAAAAAAACTGGGCCACACTTCACTTTTCAAGAGTTTATGTGTTTGTAGAGGAGATGCAAAGAAACTGAAAGCAAACCCGAGAGCCAGGTGCAAATAAAGTTAGTTTGTTTTAAATCTAGAATTGGAGATTGGTGTTTTGTTTTGCCATGTCTTAGCATGATGCTGACCTAGCAAAGGCCATGCTGCAGGTACTTACATGTGTGCCAATACTGACAACCAAGTGCTTCTCCACCTCTGGGCTGGCCAGGCAGAACCAGCAGGGCCCTGTGGGCTGAGCTTTGTTGGGAAAAAAAGCAAGATTAGCAGAAAGGATATCTGTCAGAACACAGACAACCTGGTATTTTCCAGCCACCCTTCCCAGTTTATGAAGTGCTGAAGGCGTCAGAAGGACACAGCTCTGGCCAGGGAAATTCCAGCAAGAGAGGAGGTGGTGGCAGTCACACCCTGCTGACTGTCATCCTCCTGGAATGCTCTAGCCTAATGAAGGAGTTTAGTAGTTCCAGGAGTTAGTAGTTGCAGCTCATTAATAAGAAAACACCAGCAACTTTAAGCAAACAAATCAAAATGAGGTAAAATGACTGCACAGGTAAAGACAAGGGCAGATGCTATCAAACACACTTGTCAGTTCTGGCCTACCCACCACACCCAAAGCACTGGGATTGACACCCAAACTGTGATACCTGAGCTGAGCTTTTTGGAAGTGTTCAGAGGGTAAATGCCACCAGCCCAACCATAACCACCAAAGAGCTTTGAAACTACAATCTTGTCCCTTCTTTCACCTACTGAAACCTATCTTCCCTTGGAACAAGGGACCCTTCAGCCTCCTGTGTTCCCCCAGCAGCTGGCAGTGACAGAGCTCTCTGGGCCAGCTGACACCTACAGCTCAACAGCTTGAGGAACAACTTGGAGTGACGTGGTTCATTCAAAGCCTCGAGGGAAGAGCTCAGGAAAAAGCATCCTCACACTTACGGGGTTTCTTGGCTTGCTTAGGTTGGGAGTCCCCTCTCTCTTTCCCCTCTGAGGGACGTTTCTTTCCCTGATGCTTGTTCAAGTCAAAGAAAAACTGACAAGCTGGTTCTTCCTGTGTAGGAAATGGAAAGTGAACAGGATGTTCAGTTAGAAATGCATCACAGAAAGTGACAGGATATACAAGAATTTGCTCTTTCCTGAAGAGCTGAACCACTTTTGAAAAGCATCAATATCCCAGGATCCCTGAGGCTGGAAAATCCCTCGCAGCCCATGGAGTCCCAGCTGTGCCCCATGCCCACCTTGTCCCCAGCCCAGAGCACTCAGTGCCACCTCCAGCCCTTCCTTGGACACCTCCAGCCATGGGCACTCCAAAGCTCCCTGGGCAGCCCCTGCCAAGGCCTGAGCACCCTTTCCAGGAAGAAATGCCTTCTGAATATCCTGGAATGGAATGACCTGTTCTCCTAGTAATGCAGCAGACTTTGCCTGCTTCAGTCAGGGAAAAACTTCTGGGAGAGCTGCCCCTGATCATTATGCTCTCCTATTCAGCTTTATGCTGAATATTCAGAATTGCCTGCTTTTATGGATTATTCAAATCTTTTCATTTGCCAGCAAGTGCCAAAAGAATGGCTTCATTTCTTAGAGATGTTAACCTGTCACAGACTCACCAGAGGTTGAAAAGATTTGACTGAGTTATGTCAAATGCCATTAAAGGTTTTAATGCTGAAGAAGGAAAAAAAAACCTCTGTCCCCATCTTTCTTACAGTCCTCCTTTAAGAAGTGGAAGGCCACAGTAAGGTCTCCCTGGAGCCTTCTCTTCTCCAGGCTGAACACCCCCAGCTCTCCCAGCCTGTCTCCACAGCAGAGTTTTGGACAGAGCCATCCCAAAGCGAAAGCTAAGCAGTGCTGTGAGCACAGAGAGTGAAGCAGGAATGCAGAGGTGGAGGAGCACAGGGCAGTACCTCTGCAGAGAGAGGGGCTTTGCTCTTGGGAGCCTCCTTCCTCAGTTTGCGGTAGGGATTTTCGGTGACGTCCTGAGGCTGCTTCACCAGCTCTGCGGGCTCCATTGAGCTCATGGGCACGATGCTGAAGGCGTAGAGGTACTGCAACAAACACAGGAGCTCAGGGGAAAACAGCTCCTGCCATGGCTGCACCTCTGAGGAGATCATGTACCAACTAACACACCCCAGAACAGCTCCACACCACTCAGCACATTGGTATTTGTGCCAAGGCAGGGCATGGAAAAACAGTGTCCCTTGTGCCAGTGTCCCACTCAGGAGTTTATGGAGTGCATCCTTCATCCCTGCCCCTTTCCAGGCCTTCTTTCTGGCCTTTTTTGTTACCAGGCCTGAGTCCTGTGCATCTTTAACTACCAACCAGTATTCCATAACTTTCTTAAAGGGAGAAGAGAAACAGGTTTAAAACCTCATGCCAGAAGTTCGTTATATTCAGTGGTTTGTGCCTCAGAACACAATGTGCAGCCCTTACCCTTCTGACATAACAGACAAGTGGTACCTATTACCAAGTGAGACAGACACCTCCACTTCAGCCAAGCTTTTAAGTGCCTGACGTTGTCCTCTAACTGGTCTCACTGCCCTATTATTGTACTTGAGAAAAGAAAAAAGATTCAAGGGTGTCAGTACCTTTTTCTTGCTTGTATTGCCAACATCAGCAAGTGCAATAAACCTGGTCACATGCTGTGGGGTCTCCTGTAGCACCACGTGATTCCTGTAAGGAAGCAAAACCTGGCTGTACTGGCACAGAAAGTACTGAAAAGACAGTGGGAGAACCCCTGTCTCCCATGAAGATACTCAGACAGCACATCAATCCTCCTGTGTTCCTTAAAAACTGAACCCTGACTTGAAAATAAACGAGATTTCACATGATTTTACAAACCTGTAAGGAAGTCTTTCGTAATAGGTCTTCTCCAGGGCAGCAAAATGGTACCTTGGTTTGAGGCTTGCAGCTAGATCTGATACTAACTTGGAGCCACACTTCTTGGTATCTATTTCTCCCTACAAAACATAAACCAAGCTTTATTTAAATGTCTCAAACAGCAGGGAGAAGAAAGGTTTAATATACTTCTCTGTACACCTGAGTGAGTACATTCTCAGAAAATTCATGCCAAGGGAAGTCAAACATAGAATAACATATTAAACAACTACTGAAAATGCCCATGGGAACTTCTGAAATCCGAGGTTTTTTTCTAAGCCAGAATATCCCAACAATTTGTTTCTCTACAACCCCCAAGGGCAGCAGGGCTGGTTATTATGCTGTGAGGGAAGGTTCCTCATGCATTTAAACTGAGGATTGCATCTCTTTTTGGATGTTGGAAGAAACTGAGAGGAAGCAAAAAATGTTCTTTTGCCATGTGTGTGGCTTTGATGTACAGACAGGTATCAAATAATCCGAAAATCACTTCTGCTAAGGAACATGAACACGACAATATTGGACACAAATGAAACAACACTCTCAAAATCCAGACTGAGGAAGAGCCAGACTTAAGGATACTTAAGTAAATAAACACCAAAACACCTAAAAGTGACAGGGACAGACAAAATGCCCTGAAGTCTCACAGATTCCCACTCCCTTCAGTCCTTCTTCTCTGATGAACCAGAACATCCGCTCTCCCTGTTTTTACTCTCAGCTTTCTTAAGCACTGGGAGAGAGTGAAGTAAAGAAGCACCAAAATACACCAAACACTTAAGTAAATAAACACCAAAACACTTAAAAGTGACAGGGACAGACAAAATGCCCTGAAGTCTCACAGATCCCCCTCCCTTCAGTCCTTCTCTGAAGAACCAGAACCATCTACTCTCCCTGTTTTTACTCCCAGCTTTCTCAGGCACTGGGAGAGGGTGAACAGGCAGAGGGAGCAGAAAGGCAACCCTTGGTGAAACCCCGAGCACTCACGGCGCTGTTGGCGAACGTCCCCACGTCCCTGGGCCAGGGGGATGTCAGCAATATATCCACACCCCTGAAGTTTGGGGCTGACAGCAGAGAGGCTTTCAGCTCAGCCACATCCTTGGCGCTGAAACTGTGGGCGGGCGCCGGCTGCTGCTGCGCCTCGGTGCCGCTCAGGTAGGCGATCTGCAGCCCGGAGCAGCCGCTGTACACACCCCTGCGGCCTGCAGGACACACACACACACACAGCCCTCAGCTGCAGGCAGGGCAGGGAACCCCCTGGGGCAGGGCAGCAGCAGTCCTGACTCGCTGCCACTGCAGCCATCCTCACTGGTGGCTCATTTTCTGTGCCCGGAGCAACGGCATCGCTCGGTGCCGCAGCTCAAACCCGGCCCTGCCCGCAGCAGAGCTCTTCAGACAAGCCCCAGTCTTCCCCCTCCTCCCTGCCACCTTGCTTCCCAAAAACTCATCCATAGCAATATGAAGTCTCAGCGAAAAAAGCCAAGTGCCTCTGCTTTGTTATGTTTTTGGCCTGGTGGCAGTTCTGGAAAGAAACTGTTTTTCCTTTTAGCTTTGCCACACTTGGCTTGTTACCTCTGCTACTCCAGTACAGCCACACAGCAAAATCCTATTCAAACCTTCTCTGACAGAGACAGGCACGCTCTGGGAGTAAGATTCCCTCAAAGAACAGGCTCTTGTAACCACTGTTCCTTCTGGCTAGCAAGTTTGGTATCAGAGAAATGAAAAAAAGAACAAATCAAGAAAGCAGGGTTTTCTTTCACATTTTACACAGATTGTACCCCCATCAAGTTCAACTCCAGTTTGAACCACAGGATAAAAAACGCCTCTTAAAACTCCCAGAAGAAGGGAGATGTTGAAGTGGGAAGATGAGAGAATGTTCAGGAAAGCCCCAGCGCCAGGCAAAGGAGCTCCCTGACTCCAAACGCCCTGCAGCCTTACCCAGGTAAGTGATGTTCTCGGCTAACTCACAGCCGCTGACGTCCGGGAAATAGCTCAGGGTGTCCTGGTTGTTAGCACCAAGCACGAAGGTCGGGATTGGAGCTGAGGGAGAAAACCTCGTGCACTCAGTGAGCTTTAATTCCAACGCACCAGCCCACACTGCCCAGGAATCAGAGCAGGAAACCCCATCCAGCCAGAGCCTCCACCACACTCTGGGAGCAGCGAGCACAGAAGAAGAAACCTTCCTGCAGAGTGAGTCCCTAGCCTGGCCTTCCCACAGGTGGTGAACAGCCTCTGCCCCACCCACACGGCCCTCCCCTGCTCGATGCACAGCCCTAAAGCCAGGGGTGTTCCAAACAAACCCGTCCTTCCCTCCCGTGTGGGGTTTCCCTGCTGGGGTATAACTGCTTTAACACCACGGTGCCTGGCCGTGGCTCCTCAGCTCCAAGGTGGGCTGTGAAGCAGTGCCAGCCCCCCGGGTGCCAC
Source organism: Phylloscopus whistleri (assembly GCA_017589585.1). Lineage (NCBI taxonomy): Eukaryota > Metazoa > Chordata > Aves > Passeriformes > Phylloscopidae > Phylloscopus > Phylloscopus whistleri. The sequence goes on from JADMLD010000043.1 coordinate 2,082,648, forward strand.
CACCCTCCCTCTCCTTACCCTTCTTGGCCCCTGTGCGGTACTCGGCCCATTCTGCCTCGGAAGTGGAGCCAAAGAAATTCCCCACGCACAGAAGCATCTAAAAAACACCGGATAAAGCAGGAGTTGCCATTTCACCACAGACAGAACACGCACAAAGGCTTTGCTTGCATCACTTCGGCAGCATTTGGTCTGCTGAAGACATCCCTCAGTGTTGATCTGCGTTAAACGCAACATCAACGGGTTTTAAAGGACAGCCAGCTGCTCTCCCACCTCCTGTGCAAAGATCACGGCTCCTCCGAATCATTTGGTGCTGCACAGGGAGGGCTGAGGGGCTGCAAACCCCTCCTCACACGGAGCAGAAAGAGCACGGTCGCTGCCTCGGAGGGACAGGACAGCAACACCCACCCGAGCACCGCCGGCACACGTCCCTACCCCGGGCTGGCTCTGGCCTCGGCCGCCTGGGGATGGGAATGGGAACCCCGCGGGAGCGGCACCACGTTCACCGCCCCTCAGAAGACCCACAAGCCTTACGTCGAAGCGGCCGCTCTTGGCCTGGATGGCGCGGACCCGCCCGAAGATCGCCTCCAGCCGCCCCTCCACGTCGCCACACGCCAGCCTGCGGGACACCGCACGGTAAGAGCGGCCGACACGACACGGCACGGTCCGGTCCAGCCCGGCCCCGGCCCCGGCGCCAGCCCCAGCGCAACTTCAGCAGGCCCTGCCCCCGTCCCGTGTCCCGTGTCCCGTCCCACTCACACGCGCAGCGGTGCCGCCGCCATCACGAAGATGCTCGACCCGAACCTCCCGCCACTTCCGGGTGCGCCGCCCAAAGCGCTCCGCAACTTCCGGGTGCGCCGCCCAAAGCGCTCCGCGGGTCGCCGCAGCCTGACTGAAGGAGCTGGAATGGCCGGGAAGTTTAAATCTCGGTGTCCGCAGGGGATCGCCGATGCTCCCTGTGCGTGTTGTCTTTACCCTGGGGTGTTAGTGCTCCAGACAGCGTTTGCACTAGATTTGGAAAAGCCGTGAAGTATAAGAGGTGATTGGGTAAGAGAGGGGTCGTTGTCTCAGAAGTGACTGAAATAATCACTGCAGGTGACTATTTACACCGGTAAATTATTCTAATGTTCATTAGATATGCTAACATACGTAAATACTATATTTCGATATATATTTATAATTATTACGCTGAGCTGTACCAAAACAAGCACTTAATTAGGCTGTAAACATTAGCCAAGCTCTCCACTCTTAACAGCTTTTATATTTTTTTATAATAATGCCTTACAAATAAACAACGTCTTACAAATAGCTTTTATAGGGAATTTTTAAATTAAATGTTTATATATTTTTATTAAGGTTTTCCAATGTTAGCATCTGAATTATGTAACCAGGAGCTGAAGTCTGAGCTGGTGCAGTTGGGGTTTGTTCCTTCTGTGTTATTGGGACTGAACAACAGGCACGAGAAATGTAAAGTAATAACTTTTATTTTCTGCATTCTTCATGGAACGGTTTGGGTGGGAAGGGACCTCAAAGCCCATCCAGTGTCACCCCTGCCATGGGCAGGGACACCTTCCACTGTCCCAGGCTGCTCCAAGCCCCAAAGTCCAACCTGTCCTTGGACACTGCCAGGGATCCAGGGGCAGCCACAGCTGCTCTGGGCACCCTGTGCCAGGGCCTCACCACTCCCAAAAGCCAGCAAAGCCGGTTGTTTTACCGGCGGGAAGTGGGAATCCCAAGGAGGAGCCCCTTTCCTTTATTTTGCTGACGGTAACTGGACCAAAGCGCACGCGGCGGTCGCGGGCAGGAGGAGGCCGCGCTCACCGGCGGCTCCAGCGCGTCAGAGAGGCAGCGAGGACACCCCAACGCGCCCCGACGGGCCGGGGTGCGCCCCGCTCCTGCCTCGCTCCCGGCCCGATCCCATCAGCTCCAGTGGGTAATGGACGCCACCCGACGAAGAGCTCCCCGCCATCACAAGCTCTCCAAGGGGCGGAGAAGAGGCCGCCCGGCTCGGCGGGGCCGCCGCTCAGCTTCCTTCCAACATGGCAAGCGCCCCATCTCCCCTCAGCGCCATAGCCTCATCGTCACCGCCTCCCCTCACGGGCGCCACAGCCGCATCGTCACCGCCTCCCCTCAGCGGCACTGCCCCTCAGCCTCCCCTCATCTTAGCGGCTCCTACACCACATCCCCTCAGCACCGGCACCGCCTCTCAGCCTTCCCCCAAGAAGGCCGGACCCCCGCATTCCCTCATCGGCGCCGTCACCACCGCCGCATCGTCACCGCCTCCCCTCATCGGCACCGCCCCTCAGCCTCCCCCCAACATGGCCGCCGCCGCCCCTCAGCCTCGGCGCCGCCCCTCAGCCTCCCCCCAACATGGCGGCACCCCCGCCTCCCCTCTTCGGTGCCGCCGCCGCATCGTCACCGCCTCCCCTCAGCGGCACCGCCCCTCAGCCTCCCCGCAACATGGCGGCTCCTCCCCCGCCTCCCCTCAGCGGCACCGCCCCTCAGCCTCCCCGCAACATGGCGGCTCCTCCCCCGCCTCCCCTCAGCGGCACCGCCCCTCAGCCTCTCCCCAACATGGAGGCGCCTCCACCTCCCGTCAGCATGGGCACCGCCCCTCAGCTTCTCCCGCCGGCTCTTCCCGCCCGGCGCAGCCGCGGAGCAGCAGGCCGGGCGCGGGCAGGCCGGTGTGGCGTCGTCCCCGGCGGGGTGGGATGGCGCTGCCGCAGCAGTGCGAGGCCGCGTTCGGCACCGCGGATCTGTACGGCGTGCTGGGCGTGCGGCGCGGCGCGTCCGCGCAGGAGATCCGCCGCGGCTACCACCGCGCCTCGCTGCGCCTGCACCCCGACCGCGTCCCGCCCGAGCAGAAGGAGGAGGCCACGCGCCGCTTCCAGGTAAGGAGGAGAAACGGAGGGAGAAAGGGAGGGAGGGACAAAGAGAGAGAGAGGGAGGGAGGCGGTGGCGGCCACGAGTGAGACCGACCCGCCGCCCCACAAGTGACTGGTTCTCTGCCCGCTGAGTGACGGATCCGCTGTCCCCCAAGTGACTGAACCCCGAGCCACTGAGCCTGAGTGACCGCCCCACTGAGCATCCCCCGGGTGACCAACCCTGACCCTGAGTGCCCAACCCAGTGCCCCCAGGTGACTGATTGCGGGTGACTGACCCCCGAGTGACCGCTCCCCGAGTGACCTCTCGGCCACCCCTGTGTCCCGCAGATCCTGGGTAAGGTGTACGCCGTGCTGAGCGACGAGAAGCAGCGCGTAGTGTACGATGAGACGGGCACGGTGGACGAGGACTACGAGGTGCTGCAGGACGGGCGGGACTGGCTGCAGTACTGGCAACTGCTCTTTAAGGTGAGAGCGGGATGGGGCTGGGGGAAAGAAGAACCCTGCGTTGTTCATGTTTTCTCTTAAATCCTCCTGGTGAGTAAGTCCTGTAACTCACAAAGCATCACCTCTTTGCTCCAGGTCACCGTGAAAGACATCGAAGAGTTCCAGAAGAGCTACAAAAACTCGGCAGAAGAGCTGGCTGATGTGAAGGCAGCGTACCTGAACTTCAAGGGTGACATGGGTCGGATCATGGAGTCAGTGATGTGTGCAGACTACACGGATGAGCCCAGGATACGGGAAATGATCGAGCAAGCCATCGACTCCGGGGAGCTCCCGTCCTTCAAGGCTTTTGTAAAGGAGTCCAAGCAGAAGATGATGTCCAGAAGGAAGCGGGTAGGTTGCAGCAATTGATGACCATAACCTTTTGCCCTCGGCAGAAATAAGTGACGCTGCTGCTGAGATGTTTGTCACAGGATTGCTGGGTTACACACCTTGCTGTTCACATCTGGTCACCTGTGGTCATCACCCCCCACCCCGAATCATTGTGAAAGGCTTTTCTACTTCTTTATTTCCTTATTACACACAACGGCTTATTACAGTTTAGCGTGTCCCTGCATTTATCTACAAAGCCGTGAGCTGCTGGAGTTAACAAAAACGAGTGGTGAAAATACATCTTGTTTGACTTCTGGCAGGTGTGAAACTGCTCTGGCCTAAATGGACTCTTGTGAACTTTTGGGCACTTTGTAAAATGTTATATGCACATCACAGTAACCTTTAAGTTAATGTAGTATCTATCAAGACCAAAAATAAAAAAGGGTGTGGGGACAAACATCACATTCAGCATTGTGAAGAGCAGAAAAACTTCCTGCTCTGCTAAATGGTGGAACCAGAATGGGCTCCCCTTGCCTGTGGCCAAACTTGGAGAGCCTTTGGACTTCCCTGCAGCTGTTTGTACACAGATGCCCAAAAGAGCACTTGGTAACTGCTGTAAGACTTGGTCAGATAACATGCAAAATGCTTCTTTAAAAAAACTTGTTTGCTCTTTTAGGCAGAAAAAGAAGCTAAAGAGGCAAAAAAGGTTAAAGATGAACTTGGCCTTGGGGAAGAAAATGACTTGCAAGCGCTGATAAAAGTAAGGCTTCTTCTGTTTGTTGCAGATAACTTTGTTACTGGCTTATACTTGTGTTTTCCCTGAGTGTCTTTGATTTTGGATTCTTGAAATTCTTCTGAATTCCTGAGGTTAAAACCTGGCCTTAATCTTAACTGTGTGCTTTAATTTAATTAGAATCAGACTGCAGTATGGATTTTATTACCTGTGTCTTCTTAAAAACTTACAAGAGTTAAATATTTGGAGTACTTATGCAATAACTTCTTGTTTTAGGCAGTTTCACAGGGAGTTTTAATGACGATACTAAATTTTCTGTAGCTTGTATTCACTGTTTGATACAGTCCAAGATTTTGTGTAGCTATCAAACTTCAGTGGGATAACCTGTACTGGGAAGTTAGGAAAGGTTTGAGTTTGGTTGATGTTCTTTTCCCCCTCCCCAGAGCCGAAGCAGAGACCGAGAAAAGCAAATGGACAACTTCCTTGCCCAGCTGGAAGCCAAGTACGGGAACAGCGCTAAGAAAGGAGGGAAGAAGACCTCAGCCAAGAAAAGAAAGGCAGAAGGAACAGCGTAGACTGAAATACCAGGTTTCACTTTGTATGGAAACATGGATTTGGGAGAATTTCGGGTGTTTTCCGGGCTCCTGTTTGGGACTGTGTGCACTGACTGGCTGGAAGTGGGAGGCATGACACGGAATGCGTGCTGCACAAGGAAGACAAGGCATTCCTGTGCTGCTGTCTCCAACCCTGTGGGTGCTCTACAGTTGAGATCCCCGTGTGCTATTCATACATTTCTTCTGTAACAAACCTCCTGCTGTTTTTAAAGGTCTTTGCACATCAGCTCAACAGGTCTTTTTTAGATATTCCAGTAGTTTTATAAAGATAGTTTGGAAAATTGCAGATTTAATAAACGAGAAGGTGGGTTTTTTTCAGAGTTTTGCTTCCCCAGTTCTCTGTATGTTTTCTAAATAAAAAACAAGCCAATTGTGTTGATTCTTCTGATTTCAGTCAAGCAAATCCTGCACACTTCCAGGGAGGATCATTTTTCAAAGGTGTAGGAGTCTCGAGGTGAACACTTTGGGAGCTGAAGGCCCTCACAGCTTCAGCAACAGCTCCTGGGGGGAAGCCAGAGGTGGATGGTCTCACTGTTCCCTTTTACTTGTCTGCTCTCACAAATAACCCTCATTCTGAGAAAGCAGAGCATATAATTGTGTTTTATAACATGGGGCTTGAAGGTTATTTTTATAACACAAAATAAATACCAGTCCAGGAGCAGTCTCTGGTGTCAGCCATCTGTACAAAAAAACCAAAAATGGCCTGAGGAGGCAACTGCATCTTTTAAACCCACTGACTCCAAGTTGTAAAACACTACATTATGTTAACAGAAGTCTATTCAAGTTTATTTGTCTGCTTTTGTAACTCTTGTGCTACAGAAGACTCACTTGGTCCCTGAGGAATGGCACGGATACAAATGGGATGCTTATCTGCACTTTGCCTGATATAACTGACACACTGCACAGTGTTCCAGAAGAGAAATTGTATTTTGAAATGGTTTCGTGAGTAGAGGTCTCTGGTGAGCATCAGCTTCTCTCTCTGAAAACTTAAGAGGTTAAGATTGCATTTTTTTTTTAAACTTCTGGGAATGCAAAGGCAGGTTAACCCAGTTATATCTGCACAGCTCCCTGTTTTTGATTAAAGCATGCTTGGATCAACTGGACTTGTGAGCTTCAATATTGATGAAATTATTAGCTTATTAGCTGGTCTGGAGTTGGGAAATAGGGGAGCCACTTCATAAAGAATACTAACAAGGGGTTTTTTTTCTATTGTGAACTGTAATTTGAAGAATAATAAGAAAACATAGGAAAACAGTGCTCTTTAACTGGACTAGAAAGGAACAACTGTTTTTGTGGAGCGTCCTAACTTTGTTTAAATACAGCCAGTGGTTACCTCAGCTTGTTTTTACATAATCAGTCTGGCACTTACTGTTTGGGAGTAAGACCTTCAACTAATCACTTATTTTGAGAAGCTTGTACCTCATGGTTTTATTTTCCTTATCTGGAGCCACAATGCCAACTCCAGCAAATGCCTCTGTTAGGTCTGTCACACTGGGCAGACACAGCTCCTAAAAGCTCCATTGCATTAATGGCTTCTGGAACTCTACTCTGGAGTAAAGAAATCTTGTGTAATTATAGGTATTTTTAGAAAGGGACACTGAGCTATTCTGTTCTGTATTCTGAAATTACTATACAATGTCCCACCAGGAAGATACTATCTTGAGTACTGTCTGAAACTACTTGTAGTAGGAAGTTTCTTTTTGCCTGTTCAACCTTCTTCAGTCACTGAGGAAGAGCTAAAAGGTTTTATTATAACTCAGGAAGAAGCAGTGGTGTGTTGCCTTTGGAGCTGCCAGGTTACCTGCTCTGCTGCCTTGGTTCTACACACCTGTGTTCATACCTGCTGCAGCTACCACAGCATTCATCACTTGACTAAGCTGAGTGCTTGCTTTTGCTAGTACAATATTGCTTTAGACATATTTAAACATATAAATACACTTCTTAAAAAAAATGTATATCACTACGGCTGTGGAAGGCCGGGTTAACCTTCCTAAGGGAAAATGAGCCTGTAAGGACCTGTCACCAGCCTCATGGAAAACAGCACAGGCTGAGAGTGTTTGCTGGGTTTCCTAGGAGCTGGCCTTCACTGGCGTGTATTCACCCTTCCACTGGAGCATCACTTTCTCTACTGCTAGGAAATGGAATGTTTAAGTGCATCCCTTCTAATCTTTGGCAGCTGCTGCTTAGATTTATATAAAAATAACTATCTGTAAGGAAGGGTGTTTGAAAACTCTGTGTAAACAACGTTGACCTTGCTGGGAAGGAGAGGTGGTTCATGACTCTCTGGAGAGGGAGGGATGGGTGGACGCTTCTCCACGGCACGTCAGTGCCTCTGTTTGCTTTTTGTGCCTGATCCACTTCGGCCGTGGGCTTTCACAGAACCAGGTGGTGGAAGACCTGACAAACGAGATCATGGACAGCCTCAACCTTGGGAAGGAGTTACAGCTAAGTATCAAATACATCTCCTCTAGCTTAAAACTGTGTTTTTACTCTAACACATGGCTATCAACTGCATTTTTTATAACCAAAAAGGGCAAAGCTTGTGCTTGCTGAGTTGCTGCATTGCGGGGAGTGAATGAATTCCTTGACATTTCACTAAGTATTCGTGTCTACAAAGCTTTTCTGCTAATTTAAATTGTTTTTGTCAATACAGCAGTCATAAAACTCATTTTGCATTTTTTGGGGGGGACAGATATTGATATAATTTCAGTAGGAATCATTTCTTGCTTGTTTGAAAACAAGTTACTTCAGTTTTAGTGCCTTTGTTAACCTCAAGTTGCTATTTCTGTTTAAGCTGACAACTCCTGCTTTGAAAACTCGGACACTGAGAGGCACTGGGGCTGATGACATTAAGCTTCCTTACTTGATTTAAATATTTGGTGATAATAAAAACAAAAAAAAACCCAACAAAATGCACCCAAGTTACTCAGGAGTAGAGTAGGACATAGCAAGGGTAACATCTGTATAATGGCAAATTAAAGACAATAGGTGGAACCTTGGGGAACTTCACTCATGGAAATTACCTGTAGGAATGTACCCCTGTAGGAAATGCATCCCTGTCCCAAAATCCTCCTTGGTTTGATTCCACTAAACCCTGTGACTGATGAGCATACCTGAACTTGTGGATCCTCTCCTTGTCCAGGACTGATTACTGTAATCAATAACAGTGCAACAGCGGCGGCGCTGGGGATGGGGCTGGAAAAACAGTTCAAGTTATTTCTGTTTGCATGGAAAAAAATCAGCAAGATTATAATACAGCTACAAACTACTGAAGCAGGCGTGATTGGTAATGAGTTGGATGTTGTAAAGGTCTAAGGAAGGTATTAAAGAAAGGTCAAATCAACTTTAGAAGTAGAAAATACGCTTTTCTAACAATTATTGGGCCAGTTAAAGACAGTCTTTCCATTTCAGGAAATTGTGCTGTTCCAAAGCAGATTTTGTAACTGCTGAGTCCAGGATGTAGAAATTATACACAGAAACCAATCAAGCAGCTATTTAAAAGCTGTGCAGAAATTACAGCTTTCAAAGCTTAGATAAAAATATGTTGTTAGATACAAGAAGGTATCAGAAGAGTAGGAGTTTCAATAAATTAAACAGAGAGTATTTGATACTGAAACAAACTGGACATTGATTGATGCTAATTCTCAAAGCACCCTTTTCAGTAATTAAGGATGATCTGTGTAATTAGCTGTGCTTTACCGAGGATGTGCTGGTTGTGTTAGGCCTGGAAGAGGGATCAGGTAAGAACAGCTGCTCCTGGAGCTGCTGGTGAGTGTCTTCTTGTGTCGTGACCCTGTGAGCACGGCTTGAGTTCCCCCGGGGTTTCTGCAAGGAGAAATCACAGAGTTAGGGCTTTTTCTTAGTGCTGCAGTACATTGAAAATAATTAACCCAGGAACTAAAGCCAATTTTCCAAGTCAATCATTTTATACCTAGTTATGAGGAGGGAAACATTCAATTGGCATTAGTGACAACTAAGCATGCAAGCATGGGTGATGCTGTTCCTCAAAACTGATTTTTCATGCATCTATATGGCCTTCTGTCACAAAACAACAAATAAACAGGAACTCTTGGGCTGAGTAATTTGACCAGCAGTGGTAACAACTTTAGATTATTCAGTAATAAAATGAGATTCTTGTGCCTGTTACCGTTTGCCTGTGGGGTCCTGTGGTGCTCCCACGCTCTGCCATGGTGCTGGTGGCAATGGGTGGCAGGGGGTGATTCCTGTTTAGCAGCAGTGGGGAGGGTGAGGTCAGCTGCTCTTGTGCAGTCAGGCTGGAATGCAACAGTAAGAACAGAAAAAACACACAGTTAATATGTTTGGCAGGTGGAAGGGTGTAACATTGCCAGCTTCTTTGGCCTTCTGGAGTTGACTGTTCTGTAAGAATACCTTGGAAAAGCTTCAAACCATCATCAGTACTTGAAGTCTTTCCTAGTGTTCTCTACTTATATTTAAAAATACATTTTAATAACGCAGAGATGTCTATTTCTTAGATTGACTGAAGCCTGAGGAAAGGGAACAGAAACATAAAATACTGGAAGGAGAAACACCAGTTATGAAGGGACAAGGAATAAGTCTCTCAACAGTATGTCACAAGAAAGCAACAGACTGGATGAGTTTATAGGTAAACTGCAAAACTGAAAGTAATCTACATTAATTCAGAACACATGGAATAGACAGGTCTATCAAATCCTGCATTGTTTCCTGATACCTCTGGTCTTTGTAAATGACTCCATTCAGTCAGGTCATTGTACAAAATAAAAGATATTCTGGATGTGATTGAGGGCTCACTAAGAGCCCTTTGGTCAGTCAGATAACCTATTTGAACATCTTTATAGTCCAGTCTGGGCTAGGGTAGCAACATGCAGTATGACCTCCAAAAACTGCAGATTTTTAAATTTATCTTGAAAATAGGCTGCAGAAAAAGACAGCTGTGTCAAGGAAGAGATGGTGGTGTTCACTTTGCCTGCAGAGGACAGCCTGAGGTCTATGGCTCTTGTGCAGAACTACCTGGATATGGGAATGTACGTGATTGAATAGAATACACATTTTTGGCTCCATAACCCAAGACAGTGATTCACTGAATCGCAGCTGGCAGCACGCTGAACATCAGCTTTAACTTTCTCAGGGAGATCTGTGCTTTAAGGGGCAGTTCCTCACTCCAATACTCCACATCCTCCCTCCCCAGGGCTGCTTTCTGTGTTCTCTGCCCCTGGTGCCCCGCAGGGAGAGGCTGTTTTGGGGGCATACAGGCGCCTGCAGACGTCGTCCCCGGAGCGCGGGGTCCCGATGGGGTGCAGGGTGCGTGGTGGGGGGTTCCTCCTCCTCGTGCAGCGGGACAGGGACGAGGTGCTGAGCTCCAGGGGACGATTTGGCCACGTCCGGGCAGAGAGGAGGGAACTCGAGCCTGGCCGTTTGTCATCCAGGACCCTAACAACAAAAAAAATTACAAGAGCAAAAGAGAGATGGTCAGCATGACAGCTGCTGTTACCAAAGTGCTCACCTACAGGTGACTTTAATCATAAAACATGTGGGCAGAAATTATGTGTGTTGAATTTTAACGTAATATATCAATTTTCACAGAGGACAAATAAAGAAGCAGGAAAATAAGAATTGCTTTCTCCAGCGGAGGAATTTATCTTAAAAGGTTTTGGGATGAATCCCTCTCACTGTGAGAGTGCTCTACTTTATTCACTACAGGTGATCTGTAGTTCTTACAGTGTTTTCTCCACTACAGGCAGGTTCCTTTGGTGTAACTGAATCCCATGGATCACCATCAAGCCATTCAGGTTACGCTGAGAACCACTACTTGACCCTTGAGAGAGACTTACCTGAAATTAAAAAAAAATAAGTAAGTGAATTACTGTTTGGCAGAGACACACACACACTTATTTACAGATATACTTTGTGTATCACTTTGAAGAAAAGTCTTCCATGACATCCAGATATATACTCAGTTTTATTATTTCCCCAGCTAGGGGATCTTAGCATTTAATTTTTTTGGAATGATAGTGCTTAGAAAATGTCCTAATACTTAATATTTTCCAACTGAGCAGCTCATTTGCTGATCTTCCAACAATGACTATAATCAGAAGCTTTACGAAAATAATTTTCAGCGTATATTGACATTTTATGTCAGGAACAGGTCTGCAAAGTCCTTTTCTGAGATACAGACTGATCTGGAAAAAAGCCCATCATATTCCACCCACCATAACAAGAGCAAATAGAAAACAGAAGAGCTTTAATCCCATACATACTTGAGGTGTTTTTCTCCTCTTTTTGCTTTTGCGGCCACCTCTGGGTTTTGGGCACTACACACACAGTAAGGGGACACAAGGGACAGGCAGGGGGAAGAAATAAAGGAGAAAGACATAAAAAGAAATAAGAAGGAAAGAGATGAATTAGAACAGAATAAACAGGTAACACTTTGGTGCTCACCGCTCTAGAAGCAGATCATCTAAAGCAGATTATACAATTACATCAGTGTCTGAGAAAAAAAACCACCTGGTTTTGAACTGCAAAGATTTCTCCCTTCTTGCTGGATGAATTTACTGTTAACGTGAGAGGGGGATCCCACACACTCCTCAATCGAAGGAACTATATCCTGAATCAACAGCCACCACATGGTTGTTATACACAGATTCAAAGTACTGTTTCAAGGAGAAAAGTAGGAATTAAAACTTCCAACTGAGTAATAACAGAAGTAAAGTGTCAGAAAGGACAGCCAGCATTCACACCAAGTCCAAATTAGTTATTTACCTAAATGCACACATTCTGTTTGCTGAGGTAACACTGTGATTCATCCCTACACAAAACAGCACCTGGCTAAAAATCCTCACCAGATTTGATGTCATCGAGGGCATCTTCGTGCGTGGCACTCGAGGTAACAGTGCTGGCAGAGGATCCAACTGCAGAGGGCTTTTGGCATCTGCTCGGAGTGTTTCTACTCTTATGATATTTTTCTCATCATCTGTGCAAAGCAAACAGAGAATTCCTCTCAATATTGGCATTGCTAGCCATGGACAGTGCTATGAATCAAATTTTTTTTAGAGAGAGTCCCCTTGGATGCTAAGCTCTGCTAAGTTTTTTGAGGACATGTTTCACACCTTTTTATTGAAAAAAATCTCTTCACACCCACTGAAGAGATCATTCCCAAATACATGGGTCTCTCATGGCATCTCTGCAAAATTAGCTGGAATCCCCTCTTGAGCCCTCACCTTAACTGTGATCCTTACCAGAGGCTGACCCTTCCCAGTGCCTGCAGATCAATTCTTCCATGCAGACCAGGACTTCACTCCACACATCATCAAACACAAACGTCAGCACAGAATCCTTCATGCAGGAATAGGGAGAGACAGGAGGAAACCCCAATTTCCGTCTGCCAGAGCACAGTCCCATCTTCCTCTCGTGCAACTCCTCCTCCCTGTGAAAATGTAAGTATTACCTGCACCAGAAACACATTGTGTCCTTATACTTACTTTTAGTTTTCTCACTGACCTGAGTGAGAAATGACTGGCCCACCCTGGTCTCCTTACACAGAATGATTATAAATCATACTCCATGAACAATCATTTACCCATGAGATCAAATTCACGTCAAAAAAAAAAATCAGTATTAATCGTGATACAGTGATACTACAGTGATACTTCTTCATCCCATTGTTAGGCTCCATATCTAATGACAGGACAGAATCCTGAAGACAGGAGAGTGATATTTGCTGCAGCATTGTCTCTCTAGCCTGGTAAAACCAAGAAACATAACAATTTTAATTAAATGGTCCATGCAGATAAGTGACTTTAATTATTAAAACCAATTAAGTAGTCAAGAACTGACAGCACCCTCCAGAGCCCTTACTGAGGCCATATGTTCATACTGTAGGGCTGAATAATGTAAAGGGGTAAAAAGATAACAATAGTGGTAATTGTTTCTTGACAAGCATAAAATCCATCCCAGTTCTTAAAACTACCACTGGAAAAAATCCAGAAAGGTACAATTCCAGCCAAAATGCCAGTACAAAACAGAAGCAGCACACTGCTGTTGCATAACTAACAGCAGTGAATGTGACATAGTATAAGAAATAAATGGTGCTTAAACACGTATTATTAAATACACAGGCTCTTAGTTACGATAAAATTAATTATTCAAACCAAGCACAAAAATGGACAGCATGAAAAATTATCAAAAATTCCTAAACTTAGTGAAAGAAATTGTGCTAGGAAATAGGTTGGGAAAATTCCCAGTGCCTGGACAACCTCAGGCATTTGAAAGCTCTTTAGAGAAAAGATAAGTAAATTAATCAAGTATGTGTATCTTAACTGCAGGAACCCCAGGACACTGTTTTAATATTCAATACCTACACATCTCTGTGGTCAAATGCCAAGTATTCCTCCACTATGCCTTCAGAGAGAATGACTTCCTCTTCCCCTTCATCGCTCTCTGAGGAACACAAGGTCGGAGGCTTGGAAGGGTTGGCCTTTTTGTGAGCAGGAGCAACAAAAAGAGGCACCTTCTTGCCCAAAACACTGAACCTGAACAGGTGACGGTTTTCAGAAGGCAGAAATAAAGATTAGTTGTTATTCCACCTCAAATAACTGAGAGACAGCATGGTCATTAAGGGCAAGCAGTAGCAAGGCCAAAAAATTATTCATTACAGTAACAGCTTTTGGTTTGGATACCTTTTAATTCTTGCTAAAGAACCTGAAACTTCAGGGAAAAATATCCAAAGCTGATGAGAAAGCATTCTAAAGCTTTAAATAATAAAAGCAGCTCTAACAGTGCTTTGTATTTTTTAAGGCCTAGGCAAACTTAACAGATGATTAATAATAAAACCAGCTACACATATTCTTAAGAAATCAGCAGCAGCAAAAACTGGCCAGTTCACTATAGTCAGCAAAAGCACAGCTACGTGTTCTTGCTATTTCAAGTGTACTAAATTCAGTTAAAAAGGAAAAAAGAGTGTGCTGTGTTCAAAACTCAGCCTAACAGGAAGGCTGCACACTTTAAGAAACAGAGAACAAACCTGCCTTTCCCACCTCAGCATGATCCAGGCTCACTGCTGGTACTTACTCATCAGAATCCTTCTCCTGTGGTGAACTTGTATCTGAGGGAGCCAAACTGCCCGAGGGGGAACTCGAGTACCATCCGTACCCTTCATCTGTGGGCATCACCAGCTGCTTCCCCACCACCCTGCCACAGCAAAAGCAAAGCATAAATACAGCAGGAAACCTTGGCAGCAGGATTATTGAAGGGTGTAAGAACAGCAGCAAATCCTAAAAGTTCTCCTGGGAAGCCGTGCAGTTTTCCTGGTGACACTTTCAGTTTTCTAAGAGAATTCTGATCTGTTAAGGCCAAGTCAGTCGCAGACAGCAACAAACCTCTGTCAAGGAACCACGTGTGAGGTAAGAGGATGTTTACTAATGACAGGCAGGCACACCACCAGAGTGATCTTTTCATCTCTATCTACCGCATAACTAACCACCCTGCCACCTGTTTTAAAGACAACTGTGTGCATCCCTAGCCTTGTGAAGGTAGCAGTCCCTTAATAAAATACCTGAGATGAGGAAAGCTGGAGGACCACTGGTGGCATTCTTCCCGCAGTCCCTCAACATGAACGTTTTCTTTCTGCTCATACAGAAGCTCATCAATTTGTCTGAACATCTGCTGAACTTGTTGTGTGGCAGCTTTGTCAAATTCCTAGAGAGGAAAGAAAATAACCTCGTGAATAGCATTTGCAGGGGGATTTTAATTGGTCTTTTTAAGTATAATTGAAAAACACAACTATTTGTTTAAAGCTCAGCAGGACTGCATAAAAAGATTTTAACTTTAAATAATTTTCTCCCAAAGATGATGCAACCTGCTCTTGAGACAGATGGCAGCCACATAAAAAGCTTACATTGACATAGCAGAAAAAACCTATTAAAACGTTTTGAAATATCCATATTATTACATTAAGCTACGAGACTTAAAAGAAATCAGAACAGAAAGGATAAAATTCACTGACATTTTAATGCAATGGAGGATTTGTTGCTTCCAGTGTCCACATAACAACAGCAACACAAAAAGCAGTACTGGCTGGTGGGAAACACTGAAGCTGAGGGATGGTTCAAGTCCTTTGTTACATGTGGACAGAAAATGGGGTCAGTTCTGAGGTCATTTGAATCTAAACAGCTCCATCTCACCTCCCAGAAGGCAACAGCACACTTGACTTTGGTGTAAGGAGAATAAACCAAAGATTTCTAAATGAGAATAATGTTTTACTATATTTTGAGAAACATGCAAGGATGCAGAAGTTTGCTAAACTCACGCCAAGTGTCTGAAAGTCATCCAGCCATGGCTGGGGTTCCACAACAACAGCATTTATAGATATACTCGTGCACTAAATGATTTGCACTTCCAAAATTTTTAGTGGAAATGCAGAATATTAACAGAATAGTATGAGCCTAATGTGTTTTGAGCTGAAAGAGAGAAAGCAGCAAAACTATGTTCTTTCTATGATCACTACCACGATTTTTTGACAGATCCAGTCATTTTTGTTCTGACACGTCTTTGCAGTGGTATTTCAAGCGTCGTTCTGTGCCATATTTGGCTTGGATGATTATGTTCTACTCACATCATAGCCCCAAGAGAAGACTGAGCTGTCTTCTGTGGAGGTGTCAGCACAACCCTGGCTAGCAGTCCGTGGATCCCCATGATCATCCGATTCCTTACGGATTCCCGACTCCCTGAAACGCGCATGTCGAGCCAAAAAAAAAAAATTAAAAAAAAAAGCAAACCAGCCCACAATAAGCAATGACAAGTCAAGTGTGTCAGTAAACAAAGCCTAGCTGTATCAGAACAGCTGGATCAGATGTGCCATGACAAGTACCTGGAGGTCTGGCCGAGGTTTTCAGCCGTGGGTGTGGCTGAGCACACCTGAGCCCGTGGCTCTGGCAGTGGGTGATGCTTCAAGGCATGTTTTGGGAGTCCTTGTCTAAAAAAAACCAGAAAGTGGAATTTGGCATTACTTACAAAAATAAACATTTACAGAGCTCCCAATAAATTTTACATGGTTTTTTTTCCCTGTTTCTCAAGGACTGTGCACACATTCATTGCTATTACAAAGCTAATTATTGTCGCCAAAGCTCTAGGTTTAAGGTGTCAAAGCTAACTCTAGGATAAACATGGAGTTAAAGGTCTTCGCTTCAACATCAGTTAAACTTAAATTTAAGATGCCGTGAATTGGGCTACAGGTCGCTAAAAGCAGAGAGAATGCCATTATCCCTCCAGATAAATTAAATTGAATTAATTCAAATAGAACAAGAGTAAACGAGCCGAGTAAGTCAAAACTGACCCAACTCTTGGGTCAGGGGAAAAAAAAGCCAGTTATAGAGAAATTTAATCGCGTTCTGTCACACGGGTGTCTGGCCGGGACCGGTGCTGAGGAACCCCGGGAACCATCCCCCGTCGGGGACACGGGGTGACCGGGCCGTCACGGGGCCCTGTTGGGTGCTGGGGCGAGCGCGGGCGGCGGGCCCGGCAGCGGGCCCGGGAGGCACCGCCACCGGGACCGCGATGGGGCTGGGGACCGTGCCGGGGGCCGGGGGAGCGGCAGCCACTCACGCCTGCACCGGTTTCCGCGCGTATCGCGATATCATCCTCAGCGCCGCCGCCCCGCCGCCGCCATCGCGCCGCTCCCCCCGCGGGGGCGGAGCGCGGGCCCGGCGCGATGGAGGCGCTGCGGCGGCCGGCGCTGCCCGAGGACGCGGTGCGCTACCGCCTGTTCGCGGCGGCGGCGGAGGGCCCGGGCGGCGAGGCGCTGCTGCGGCGCTGCGCGGAGCTGGCCCTGGTGCGCCTCGCCCCGCTCCTGGCCGCCTACGTGTGGCAGCGGCAGCCGTTCCGCCTGCGCTACGTGCCGCGCCGCGGTGAGCCGGGAGCGGGCCGGGAGGCACGGCGGGGGGAGCGCTCGGAGGGGACGTGTGAGGGGAACCCGGCGGCCGGCAACCGGGAGCGTGGTGTGAGGGGAACCCGGCGTGTGAGGGGGATCCGGCGGAACCGGGAGCATGTGAGGGGCACCCGGCGGCCGGGAAGCGGGAGCGTCTGAGGGGGATCCGGCGGCCGGGAAGCGGGAGCGTCTGAGGGGGATCCGGCGGGATCGTGTGAGGGAGGCCGAGGGCGTGTGAAGGGGCACCCGGCGGCCTCACAGACTCACAGTGTCACAGCATGGGTCAGGCTAGAAGAGCCCCCCAGGGAGGCAGCTGGTGCCACCTCCCCGCTGCAGCAGGGTCATCCCAGAGCACACAGCACAAGGTTTTGTCAGCGGGGACTGGAATATCCCCAGTGAGGGAGACTCCGTGCCCGGTGTGGACAATCTGCTTCTGTGCACGGGCTTGCTGAGCAGCCTCCTCTCCTCTCTCTGCCCCGTCCAGGCGAGACCCCGGCGCACATCGGCGGCACCACCCTGTTTGGGGATAACGTGGAGGATGAGTGGTTCATTGTGTACCTGGTCCGGGAGATCACCAGGGAGTTCCCGGGGCTGGCAGCCAGGTGAGGCAGCTCCTGCTGAGGTGCTTTTTCGGGAGGGATGGGAAGGGGCAGTGCCTATGCTCTGAAGGTGCTGTCTTAATATTCCGCGTCCTTGGAGGCGTTTTCCCATCCCACACACGTTTGAAGTGTCCAAGGCCAGGCTGGAGGGAGCTTGGAGCAGTCTGGGCTAGTGGAAGGTGTGCCTGCCTATGGCAGGGTGCTTGGAACCAGATGATCTTTAAGGTCCCTTCTAACCTAAGCCTTTCTGTGGATCTGTGATTATTAAAAAAAACCCAGCAGACGTGGATTCAAAAGTGTTGTTGTGCTCTGCAAGGCTTTTCCTGCTAAGAAACCAATTTCTCCTTGGCCAGGATTGATGACAACGATGGAGAGTTTCTCTTGATAGAAGCAGCTGATTTTCTCCCAAAGTGGCTGAATCCTGAGAACAGTGAAAACAGGGTAAGTAAAACTTCTGTACAGTCGGCACTGGGGCCACAGTGGCCTGTTATGTAGCAGCTGGAGTTTTCTCTTGCACCTCTAGCCAAGTGGTCTGACTGCCTCTGAAAATCCAGAGTGCTGTCTGTCCCTTACTGTTACTCCCTTCAGGAGCACTCCTGTATCCACCTGAACCTTCTAGCTCTGCTAGAACCACTTGGATTTTTTTATTTTTACCGTATTCTGGAGTGTTTAGGCAAGAGGATTTGCTGCCCTCAGAGTAGGAATGCTTAGGGCTGGAGTGTTGCTGACTCTATAAGGACACTGGCTTTGCCTGGTACAGGTGAAATAATGAGCAGACACCTTCACCTGGATATGGATGGTTGCTAGTAGTCATGTCAGTGGCAATGGATTAAAATGGAAGTAATTAACTTGGTCATTAGCAAAAAATTGTTTAATTATTTTTTCCCCTACTGCAAGTTTCTTAAAAGGCGTGGAACAAACCACAAAAATTGATGGCAAGTGTGTACCTGGACTATCAAGCTCATATTTTCCTTTTGTTTGAGAGAACAGAGTGAGGGAGTTGAGAACATTGCATTCAGGGCTTTTCTTAGGATCAGGAACCAGCAGAGGTCACCTGTAGCACCTGAAATAATGCTTTGTGATCTCTATGATATTCTTAATCAGTTATGTTATGCTGATTCTCCTGAAGCACTTCTCTAGCTGAAGAGAACTTTGGTATTATTGCTATGAATGTTATAAATGCGTGCTTTAGAGTTGGCTTTTCGCATAGTAAGATGATTGCTTTAGGTATAAATATGGGAAGGTTGTACTGTATGTTCTTTTATTAATAAAGTTTGAAAAATGTGATAAATGAATATTCTTAGATTGTAACTAAGTAGAGATTGGGGGGGGAGTTGTATTTTTTTACCTTTCAAGTAGACAGAAGACAGAAGGGATGTCTGGCATTCCTGAGATTAGAAAGACAATCGATCCTTTAAGAGCCTGAATATTTAGAAGACGGATTTATAGCACCCTCCCAGACTGTGTGAAATCGTACAGATAAATTGTACATTTAGGGAGGTCTTGAAACCAACATACATAGTTTGAATTATGCATTAGCTTATTTTAAATATGTAATACAGGGGTCCTTAAAACAAAGGATCTGAAGGGGGAAAGTGTGCTGATCTCGCTGCTGGTGGTGTCAGCACCTTGGCCGAAAAAGCTTTGTTTTTCTGTCTCCTGATTGTCTATTTTATTTTTATTTCTATTAAACTTATAAATTTTACACAGAAGTGAATTGTGTTTTTCACATGAAGGAAACAAGAGATATTTGACAGAAGTTACTGCAGTTAAAATAGGGGGTTTTACTGGTTGGATCGTGGTCTCTGGCACCTCAAATAACTTTTTAGAAAACCCTGTGCTGCTTCCTGTATTGGTTCTCTATTTGTACTTTATGTTCTCTGTGTTTAAACAAATGCATTTGTACATGAAATGAAATTTCCCGTCACTCTGAGTGTGACTGTTCTTACTTACCCTGCCTGATGAGAGCATTCCTGTCTGCCAGGTGTTCTTTTACAAAGGAGAGCTGCACATCATTCCGCTGCCGGAGACTTGGGAGCAGGACTGGCACCTCTGTGCTCCCTGTCCCACCATCCCACAGGCCTTGGCACTGTTATCCACCCGCTCCGAGGAGTTCCTGGCTGCAGAGCCCATCAGGGCTGCTGTGTATAAACGCATCGATGGGTGGGTGGGGGCTTTATTTCTGTCCTCTGCAACAGTGGGGTTTGGTTCTGTGCTCTCTGGGGTTTAAACACTGCCCCAACAGATGTGATAAAGTGGGTTCCTTTCCAGAAACCAGCAGCTGGAGGTTTTTCTGTGGCACTCTTGGAAAGAGGGGGATCGGTGTCCTGTAGGCTGTGATCTGGGGGTTCTGAAATTGGTTCATTGCTGTAATTCCACACCTGACAATGACAAGAGTTACTCCTCCTTCACATCTCTCTGAAAGTTCCGTGATCTTTCAGGAGCCCTGTGCGGGAGGAGAAAGAGGGTTTGACCTCAAATGTAGAACCAGCAGACCTGTCAGAGCTTCAGCTTGTCACAGCTGTGTTCAGCCCTGTACTTTATTTTTTGCAAGGATTTGACAGCTTAACTTTTATAGAGTATGGCAAAGAATGTCTGTGTAGCTGGATATGTTGGTTAAGTTCACAGGGACTCATCTTACCCACGTGGGGGATTCAATTTTATTAGCCGTATACATTTATAAAAATATATTCCAGAAACAGGCATTCTAGGCATTAGACTGGCCAAGTTTTAACTCCAGAATAGTCTTCTGACCCATGATGCAGGGAAATATTACAGTGAAAATGGGCCTCATGAGAAAGAAGGAGTGGTTTAACTTGCCGTACACTTCCTACTCTCTGTTGCCGCTCAGATATCCCAAGAAGATCCAGGCCTCGCTGCACCGAGCCCGCTGCTACCTCCCGGCTGGAATCGTGGCCGTGCTGAGGCAGCGCCCGTCCCTGGTGGCCGCGGCAGTCCAGGCCTTCTACCTGCGGGATCCGGGTGATTTACGGGCCTGTCGGCGCCCTTTCAGAACCTTCCCCGCCGACCAGCGTGTGATGACCATGGTAAGTGCTCTCTAAAGCCTCTGATGACCCTGGTGAGTGCTCCTCCAAAGCCTCTGATGACCCTGGTGAGTGCTCCTCTAAAGCCTCTGATGACCCTGGTGAGTGCTCCTCCAAAGCTTCTGATGACCCTGGTGAGTGCTCCCTAAAGCCTCTGATGACCCTGGTGAGTGCTCCTCTAAAGCCTCTGGTGACCCTGGTGAGTGCTTCTCTAAAGCCTTGTCACCTCATTCCCTTCTGTAACTCACAAGGGTTGTGTGGCCAATGCTATAAACACACAGATTTAACTTCAAACTGCAAGCTTTCTGTTGTTTTTTTTTTTTTTTTTTTTTTTCCTTCTGGGTCTAGGGATGAATTTCCAGGTCATTACTTTAATAACTTCTCTGGATCCATGTGGCTGGGCTTTCAAGGGGCTGGTCATGAGAGAATTGTTTCTGAAACCAGAGGTTGTGATAATAGTTCCTCTGCTGAAATGCCTGCTGAGGAAGTTCATCTCCTTGTGTGATCAGAGCAGTTTGACAGCACTGCCAGCCTGAGGAGCTGCTCCTAACCAGTGGTTCACTCCAAGGCTTTTCACCTTCTCAGCTGCACTCTCACAGCTCTGTGAAAGCTTTTATGAAGTGTTTTATGAGCACTGTCCAAGCACTGTTGTGTCTGATGCATTTTGCTACAGAGTTCTACCACTAGACTCCTGAAAAGCTTTAGAGTCAAATTTTGGACTTCTAAACTGTTTCTGAAATCTCAAATTTTGATCAAATTTAATTTAAATTGCAAATACACTCTGCTGATGCAAATACAGAATATCAAGGATTTTTCCTAATGTATTTAGACTGACAAAAGTTTATATTTGCTTGGGGATTTCAATTTGGAACAAACCTTGTAAGGCCTGAAAAGCAATGTATCAGAAAAATCTATCTAAGATAGGTTTTGAATGCAGTCTCAGGTATTGCCTGTAATATTGGTGCCTTCAGACACACTCTTTAGTGAGCCTGGTGGGAGCTGGATGCCTGTCCACAGCCCAGTCACGCTGCAGGGAGTGGTTTTTTCTGCTCTGGCTGTTCCAGGTGACTTTCACTCAGTGTTTGTATGCCCAGCTGGTGCAGCAGAAGTTTGTTCCAGACAGACGCAGTGGATACACCCTGCCCGCCCCTTCTCATCCCCAGTACAGAGCCTACGAGCTGGGCATGAAACTGGTAATGATTTTCATGCATTTTGTACTCGGTTTATGTGTGTCCAGGAAATGAATCTTTGTCTAGAAGTTGTCTGCTTGTCCAGAAAACCATGGGCAAAGTCCGTCACACCCTGAGAACCTCTTCTTGTTGCATCTTTCATATACAGGCTCATGGCTTTGAAATTTTGTGCTCCAAGAGCAGTAAAGCAGCTCCTGATGCCAAGAGAAATGTGTTAAGTGGTCCTCTGTGGGAGAGATTCCTCAGGAGCTTGAAAGAAAAAGATTATTTCAAGGTGAAGCAGTGTGTCTGTGGCTTTTAAACATTCCAGGGAAAATACATTTCAGCTCTTGAACTTGTGTCAGGAGTTGCAATGGGGCAAGAACTTGAATCCTTCTCTCTGTGTAAAATGAATCAATGTCTTTCAAGGGGATATGTGCAGTTTGTTCCCCTTTGAAAGTATTTTATTGTGGAAATGCAAAAGGAAAAAGCAAGATTTGGGGATTGATGCATTCATCTAAAGAAAAGGGAGAAATGCCCTTGAATGAAGAAAACCACCATATGATTGTGTGAGGTGTAACTGATTTCGCTGGTTTACACTTCATTTCCACGCCTCTAGAATTAAATATTCTCCAAGATCCATGCATAACACCATAGAGCTATTTGGGCCCATGCAAGTGTAATTTTTTATGTGTGTGTGTGGTTTTTGTGAGTTCTGGGGGTTTGGGTGAGGTTTTGTGGGGTTTTTTAAGGATGCCTTGGGCTACTTATCTGAAGTTAATAAATGGGAAATCACTTGACTACTTGTTTGAAGGTTATAAAATTGGACAACTCTACTGAAGTTCTTAGGTTAATATACTTTAATATACTTCAAATATAGGAATGCCCCTTTGCTGTACTCAGTTCCAAGTGTACATGGCAAAGAGGTTTTGCTTGTTTTGGTTCTCTCAGCATTTCTGTGTGACAAGCAGTCATCCTTAGGAAGCCTGACTGTGAAGAGGAAGGGGAGGGAGAATTGTTTGGATTCATGCCTGTGACTTGTATTAAATAGGGAGAAATGGAAGGATCTGCAAAGTACCTGGAGCTGTTGCATATGGCAGAAGATCACTTCCAGCAATCTGTTGCTGTGCCAGAAAGGTCAGAGCTACTTGAAATTCATGAGTGTCCTACACTGTGCCTACAAATCCTTGAACTTACCTTTAAAATCCTTGTCACAAAACCTCTGAACCCTTTTCTCCATGTACATTTAACATGGGTGCTGTGGCCAGGACATTCAAGTACTGATTCCTCTGCAATACTCCACTAGGAGAAGTTCTTGCCTGGGTAACTCTTTATCTCGGTTTTGTGAAATGCTGAGAGCTCCTCCAAGTGGGTTAAGAGGGGACTGAAGAGCATTATTTGCTTGGTTGACTGTAGAAAGTGTATAAAAGTTTCATTTAAAGCAGCCCCAGTGATGTGATCCCATTGAATCCATTTCAGTAAATTGATTTTTTTTTTTCTCCTAGCTCTGTTGAAGTGAGCCCAGGTGATGAAATCCTGACACTACTACAGACAACAGCCATTGATTTGAAGGAATTTGAGAGAGAAGCAGCTTGTCTTCCTCCAGAGGATGGTGAGCTGGATGGGGGGAATTATTCCTATTACAAATGATTATTTGTGGGAGGAGAAGGGGAATGTTGACAGCTGTGACGGGAGAGCCCATCCAGCCTTCATTAATACTGGATGGGCTCTCCCAATTTAGAGTAAGCCTTTCTTCTTCCATGTAGTGGCCAAAGGGTTCTGAGTGACTAGAATGGTATCTCTTAGTTTGAACTCTGCAAAGCAGAGTTTTAAAGTAGTGAAATGAAATCTCTCTTCTTCTCAGCCTCTCTCTGCCTTATGCCGTGTGTGACCCAGCATCAGCACAAAAACTTCACTGCAAAAATGAGCTGCAGAATGGTTACAGTCCTGTCAGTCAGCTGCTTTGGGCCCTGTGGGGCAGCAGGCTTGTGCAGAATAACAGATCTGTCCTGTGTTCTTTCAGATGACAGCTGGCTGGATCTTACACCAGATGCTCTGGATCAGATGCTGCAGGAGGCAAGAAAGGAGACTCTTCCTTCCACAAATGAGGAAGAGCAAAAATATGACTTGGAAACAGTTGCTGAGAGCATGAAGGCTTTTGTGTCCAAAGTCTCCACGCACGAAGGAGCAGAAATGCCATGGTAGTAGCACTTGGAATTTGGGGTCTGGTGTAGAATGTTGCACTCTGCTGCAGCCCTGTGGTTGATTCTGTGATGCAGAGAATCAGAGCTTGAAGGTGTTCTGCTGAGCAGGGGCCTGAAGCAAAGCCACAGCAGTGAATATGTACTTGCTTTAAATCACCTTGGTACCACTCTGACACTGGTGCAGGTTCAAGTGTTGCAAGCTGCTCTCTGTCCCTCAGTTTGGTTTTGTGGTCTTCAAAACTTTTCTTTTATGCCAAGAATTCTTCCACTCACGGTTTCACATCTAATCCATAAAGGCTTTGAACTTGTGAGGACTTCAAAGTTCAAATGTCCCAACCTCAATCCTGGCTCGAGAGAAATCAGTATGGCTTGTGCCTGTGTCAGGCTTATGCAAGCATAAAAGCTTTATTTATTTAAAAATATTTTGTATTTCAGGTCATCTGATGAATCCCATGTTACCTTTGACGTGGATTCTTTTACAAAAGCACTGGACAGAATTTTAGGTGAGATTGATCCTTTATTTGAAACAAATCCCTGCACTGATTTCTTTGCTGTTGTACTGACACAAAATAACACCCAGGGGCAGACTCGGAGGAGCTGGATTCTGATGATCTGGATGAAGAGGAGGAGTTTGATTTCTCAGATGGGGATGATGAAGACCTGGATGCTGGGAATCAGAGGCAGGAGCAGAAGGTGTCTCCTGGGGAGCTCGTGGGCAGTCTCAAGGCGTACATGAGTGAGATGGACCGCGAGCTGGCACAGACCAACGTTGGGAAAAGTTTCACCACCCAAAAGAGAGGGGTGAGTACGCCTTGAGCTCAGATTTGTAGCAGTCATTTCCAAACAGCAAATGTGCTGAAAGTGGCCATTCTGAGTAATGTGATCAGAACCTTCCCATGTGCAAGCAAGTGTGCCATACCCACACCATAATGAACTTTTTTCAAACTAAAGCTTACCTAAGCTTTGAATTTGCACATCTTGTCCAAGACTTAGTTTCATTTGCCTGTTTTTAATAGTAGGGCAAGCAGCTGCAGCTTGCCCTACTTGACTTGTGAGCTCTGTAGTAGTTTGCTCCCATAGGAAGCTGAACCAGGACTCAGCAATGCTTTCTGTCATTCTCCTGGAACTCAATCTAAGTGGTGGTGATTTTTAGCTGGCATGAGCATTTGGTGACTGAATTCCTGTCTCTCGGGACTCTGGAATGTACTGGACTTCATTGGCTGCAGAATTGTTGTATCTTTTCTATTGTGGCTTGCCTTTTTTTCCCTTAAATCTGCTCGTGCAATTTGATGAAACTTTCTCTTTGTACTCACTGCAGGCAAGTTCAGTTGAAGCAGCCACATCTGAGAGTGGCCCTGATTCTGGAGCTGAGGATGCTGAGCATGCTGAGCTGACACCCGTGGATGTGGACATGAACCTGGTGGCAAACCTGCTTGAGTCCTACAGTGCCCAGGCTGGCCTGGCAGGACCCACCTCGAACATTTTACAGAGCATGGGGGTGAATTTACCTGAGAACACAGATCTCACTGGCTCGAGCAGCCGAGCAACACAGTGAGAGACTTTGGACAAGACATGTCTGGCCGGGAAATGAGGCACAAACAGCTGGATGAGCTGGATGTGGAAGAAGAGACCAAAGGTTTTAATTTCAAGCATTCTGTTGATTATGTGTCACTTGCAAGATGTCTCGGCAGGCAGGGGGTGTGGGGCTACAGTGCTGCCAAAGCTCAGAGCAGAGCCCAAGGGGCAGAGCCCAAGGGGCAGTAGATCAGGAATGGTGTGGCCAGCAGGAGCAGGGAGGTCATTCTGCCCCTGTGCTGGGCACTGGTGAGGCCACACCTGGAGTGCTGTGTCCAGCTCTGGGTGTCTCAGTTCAGGAGGGACATTGAGTGCAGTGTCCAGCTCTGGGTGTCTCAGTTCAGGAGGGACATTGAGTGCAGTGTCCAGCTCTGGGTGTCTCAGTTCAGGAGGGACATTGAGTGCTGTGTCCAGCTCTGGCCCCTCAGTTCAGGAGGGACGTTGAGACCCTGGAGCGCGGCCAGAGGAGGCAGCGAGGCTGGTGAGGGGCTTGGAACACAAACCCTGTGAGGAATGACTGAGGGAGCTGGGGTTGTTCAGCCTGGAGAAGAGGAGACTCAGGGGTGGCCTTACCACTCCCTACAGCTGCCTGAAAGGTGGCTGCAGTCAGGTGGGGGTTGGTCTCTTTCTCCAGGCAGCAAGTGACAGAATGACTGTCCTGTGTGTTGAAAGATGACCCAACGAGGCAAACGTCCAGCCTGGATGGGCAACGAGGTTTTGAAGGAATTTAGGAATAAAAGGAGGACATACCATCTCTGGAAGGAGGGTCAGGTTTCTCAGGAAGTATTGAAGGGGGTTGCTCCGGTATGTAGGAAAAACATTTGGGAGGCCAATGCTCAGTTTGAACTTAATTTGGCAACTTTTGTAAAGGATAATAAAATAAGTTTTCACAAATATATGAATGGTAAAAGGAAGGGTAAGACCAGCTTTTGTTCCCTTTTGCATGTGGGAGGGAACTCAGTAACTGCAGATGAGGAGAAGGCAGAGGTGCTTAATGCCTTCTTTGCCTCAGCCTTCAGTGGGAAGTGGGCTTGTCCTCAGGACAGCTGTCCTGCTGGGCTGGTAGATGGTGTCAGGGAGCAGAACGGTGCCCCTGTTATCCAGGAGGAGGCAGTCAGAGAACTGCTGAGCTGCTTGGATATTCATAAATCTCTGGGCCCAGATGGGATCCATCCCAGGGTGATGAGGGAACTGCTGGCAGAGGAGCTTGTGAAGCTGCTCTCCATCATTTACCATCAGCCCTGGCTCACTGGTGAGGTTCCAGATGACTGCAAGCTGGCCAATGTGACAGCCACTCACAGAAAGGGTGGGAAGGAGGATCCTGGTAATTGGAGAGCAGTTACCCTGACCTCAGTACCCACTGAAGTCATGGAGCAGTTTAGGCCCAGTGCCATCACACAGCACACACAGGATGGCCAGGGTGTCAGAGCCAGCCAGCACGGGTTTAGGAGGGGGAGGTCGTGTTGGACCAGCCTGGTCTCCTTTTATGACCAGGTGACCCGCCTGGTGGATGCAGGCAGGGCTGTGGGTGTTGTCTGTTTGGACTTCAGCAAGGCCTCTGACAGTGTCCCAGAGCACACTCCTGGACAAGCTGGCAGCCCAGGGCTGGGACAGGAGCACTCTCTGCTGGGTTCAGAACTGGCTGCAGGGCCGGGCCCAGAGAGTGGTGGTGAGCGGTGCTGCATCCAGCTGGGGAAAGTCACCAGGGCTGTTCCTCAGGGCTCTGTGCTGGGGCCAGCTCTGGTCAGTGTTTGCATTGATGACAGGGATGAGGGCATTGAGGCTTTCATGAGTAAATTTGCAGATGACACCAAGCTGGGAGCGTGTGTCGATCTGTTGGGAGGGAGGGGGGCTCTGCAGAGAGACCTGGAATGGTTGGATGGATGGGCAGAGTCCAAAGGGATGAAGTTGAATCCGTCTAAATGCCCAGTCCTGCACTCTGGCCACAAGAACCCCCTGCAATGCTCTAGGCTGGGGACAGGGTGGCTGGACAGTGCCCAGGCAGAAAGGGCCCTGGGGGTGCTGGTGACAGCAGCTGAACACGAGCCAGCAGTGTACCCTGGGGGCCAAGAAGGCCAAGGGCACCGTGCCTGGATCAGGAATGGTGTGGCCAGCAGGAGCAGGGAGGTCATTCTGCCCCTGTGCTGGGCACTGGTGAGGCCACACCTGGAGTGCTGTGTCCAGCTCTGGCCCCTCAGTTCAGGAGGGACACTGAGTGCAGTGTCCAGCTCTGGGTGTCTCAGTTCAGGAGGGACACTGAGTGCTGTGTCCAGCTCTGGCCCCTCAGTTCAGGATGGACATTGAGTGCAGTGTCCAGCTCTGGCCCCTCAGTTCAGGAAGGACATTGAGTGCTGTGTCCAGCTCTGGCCCCTCAGTTCAGGAGGGACACTGAGTGCTGTGTCCAGCTCTGGCCCCTCAGTTCAGGAAGGACATTGAGTGCTGTGTCCAGCTCTGGCCCCTCAGTTCAGGAGGGACGTTGAGACCCTGGAGCGCGGCCAGAGGAGGCAGCGAGGCTGGTGAGGGGCTTGGAACACGAGCCCTGTGAGGAACGGCTGAGGGAGCTGGGGTTGTTCAGCCTGGAGAAAAGGAGACTCAGGGGTGACCTTATCACTCCCTACAGCTGCCTGAAAGGTGGCTGCAGTCAGCTGGGGGTTGCTCTCTTTCTCCTGGCAGCAAGTGACAGAACGAGAGGACACAGTCTCAAGCTGCCCCAAGGGAAATATAGGCTGGATATTATGAAAAGGTTTTTTACAGAAAGGGTGATAAAGTACTGGAATGGTCTGCCCAAGGAGGTGGTGGAGTCACCATCCCTGGACATGTTTAGAAAAGACTGGATGTGACACTCAGTGTCATGGTTTAGTTGAGGTGTTGGGGCTGGGTTGGACTCGATGATCCTGGAGGTCTCTTTGCAAGCCAGTGATTCTGTGATTTTGTGATTCTGTGACCGTGGGCAGCCACTCCCTCGGCAATCTCAGGGCAGGGGGAACATGGGGGAACGCAGCACAAAAAACTCCCCAGTCCCCCCTGACCCACCGGGGCCCTCTCCACCTGCAGTGAGCACCGAGCTGGGGCACCCACCTGTGTGGGATCTGGAGAGGGGAGATCACTCCCATCCCAAAAAAGCAGCGCTAAGGAAAAAGGCCCCACAGTGGAGAAGCTGGTGAAGAACCGCAGCCCCGAGGAAGCTGCTTCTGGGGGTCTCAACAGTGAATTCTGGCAGCGATTCTTGGGGTGGGCTGGGCCTGGCCAGGGGCCTGGTGCCAGCAAAACCGCTCTGTGTCCCTCTGCTCCTCCCCCTGGGCAGGGAACAGAACACATCAGGAAAGGCTCAAGCATCTCAATAAAGGCAGCGAGAGATCTCTCACCCATCATGGGCATAACAGGCCTGGATTGGGGAAAATACTTGAATTTATCATCAAACAAATCAGAGCAATGGAATGAAAAGTATGCCAGATCCTAAAAATGCACCTTCCCCACACTGTTCTCTCCTTCCTGAGCATCACTTGATCCTCGATTCCCTCCCTCCCTCCTCCCCACAGTCAGGCAGAGAGGGATTATGGGTGTTTCGGTTTCAAAGGTGTCTGCTGTGGAAGGCAGGAGCCTCCCATGCAATGGAAAATGCAAAATCCTTCCCACCGAATGATGCTAATTTTGAAATTCAGGGTTCTCAGGCAAAGCTATGAGAAGAGGAAGAACAGTTCTTTACTAGTCTGTCTACCAGAGCACACAGACACGGCCCAGGGCAGCGTTACCGACAAACAGAACACAAACCCAGCCCCAGCCGCTCTCGGCACTTTCCCCTTGGGTGCAGTTCCGGGCACCGCCGGCAGGGGCGCTGGGGGCTCCCACCCGGGCTGGGTGTGGCTGAGGGCGATCCCCTGAGGGCAGGGAGCAGCGCGGGCAGCAGCGATGGCAGAGACTTTTCCTTTGGACACCCAGCCCGGCCTTGGCACTGGCCAGGAACAGGCACCCAGGTGACCCTGAGAGGAAGGGCAAGGCACAGGGGGCAGCTGAGGAAGGACAGCCCTGTGCCGGGCTAACAGGTGAAGCTGTGATTGCTCAGGGTGGAGAAGGTCCTTTCTCCACCCCTGTTACAGGGGAGCTTGGGCCTTGCTGCACAGACACGGCTGCTGATTTGAGCAGCCCACACTCCTGAGTTTATCGTCAGCCAGGCACACACACTCGGAATCGCCAAGGACAGGAACCCTGCAAGGAGGAGCAGAGACAGCGCTGGTTCCCAGGGGAACACCTTGTGCCCCTGTCCCCCCATGGCCTGCCCGGCTCCCCGGCACTCACCAGGAGCTGAAGTTGCTGCCGTCCCCCCACTGCAGGCGCTGGCCCCGCCTGCGCAGCCCGAGCCAGAAATCGACGTTCCCGCGGAGGCGGAAGAGCAAATCCTGCCAAGGAGAGAGGAGTGGGAGCTGCCCCGGCCCCTCGGGGGGACACGTGCCCGGGGCTGCCCCCGCACGCCGGGGCTCCTTCCCTGCAAGGCCCCGGGACAGGGCTGCACCCCCGGCCCTGCCAGCACCCAGCCCCGCCCAGGAGCACCCCCAGGCTGCCCTCAGCCACCCCACACCGCCCGCAGCCCCTCACTCACCATGTGCTCATCATCCTTGACAATGGCCAGGGAGGCCCCCAGCTCGGAGCACCGTTCCTGACCCTGCTCCCAGGTGCCGTGATCCCTTGAGAAGTAGTAGCAGACCCCATTGTACCCAACCCAGCCAGAGGGACAGCCCAGAACCAACTGTGGAGCCGCAGGTGGAACTGGAACCTGTGGTGCTGCAGGGGGAAGAGGAGAAGCTCTGAGGATTCCCTCTGCAGGGAGCAGGGAGCCCGCTCTGCCCCGAGGGGCTGGGCCCAGGCTGCTGCCCCTCCCTTACCTGAGTGCACAGCCAAGGCCACCCCCAAAGCCAGCACCAGGAACAGCAGCAGAATCAGCACCAAGGTGACCACGGGATGACCCCTGAACCACTTGCCTGGAGCAGGAAAGAGCTGCTGGCTGCCAGAACCAGAGCCGGCCCTGGAACCTGCTCACCCAATGCCCAGGGAGCACAGGAGGGAGCCCTCAGCCAGTGTGCCCCTCACTCAGCTGGCAGCCAGAGAGCCAAGAGCCTGGACACAGGCAGGGACACAGGGGTGGGGACAGCCAGGGACACAGGGGTGGGGACAGCCAGGGACACAGGGGTGGGGCAGCCAGGGACACAGGTGTGGGGACAGCCAGGGACACAGCGGTGGGGACAGCCAGGGACACAGCGGTGGGGACAGGCTGCAGCAGGAGAACTGCACAGCCTTGGGGGCAGCTGGGGCTCTTGGTTCCAGTCACTGATGGGGCCGAGCAGAGCACGAGGCCTCTTCCAGACATCGGGAAACAGCCACACACCTGCCAGCCCTGTCCTTGGGAGGTGACACTGTTCCCTCCCTCAAGACCATAGCTGTTAGCCCTGCACTCACCCGCGAATCTTCTGAGGATCCTTCTGTGTCCATTGCCGGTTGCTGATGTGCCCTGGGCACCCAGGGGCTTCCTCACACTCCCATCACTGGTGCAGAATCCATTCTCCACATCTTCACTCCCTGCACGCTCACAGGTGGCATCCCCCTGCTCATGACAAGTGGCTTCTTGTGCCCCAGGCAAGTGTGTAACCCCGGCTGCTGGTCCCTCCTGGAGACGCAGGAGCTTCTTCACAACTCCATGAAGGGAGCAGAATTCACTCTCCTCCAGCTCACAGCCGGCATCTCTGTGCTTGGAACAAACAGCCCCTTGTTCCAGAGACACCAGGAGTGCTGAAAAAGCCTTTCGGAGAGCGGCCTCGGGAACAGCTTCATACCCGCGGTGATGGCCCATTGAAAGGGACGTGATGGGAGGTCACTGCTGGTGCCGGCCCTGCGGGACACCGAGGCTCAGGAAGGCGGTGCCAGGTCTGGGTGCCCTGTCCCCGCCCCGCGGACGCTGCGGCAGCACCTGCGGAGACAAGCGCAGCCTCCGGGAGCTCTCCGGTGCCCGCAGCCCCGGCCCCTGTGGCTCCGCAGCCGCTGCAGCCCGGCTCCGTGCCGGGACAGGCGCTGACAACGCCTGGGAGCTGCCGGAGGCGGGCACAGGACAGCTGCGCCTCGGAGTCCGCCTCCCGAGGGGGGAGAGGCAGCAGCCCCGGGCTGCTCAGCATTCTTCCCCCATTCCCTGCTGCCCCGGCGGCTCGGAGCCCGGGGACACCGAGCGCGGGCACAGCCGCTTTGGGTCCCCCCTGCCCGGGAACACCAAGCGGCTCCTCGCAGAGAGGGCAGCGCCAAGGAGCCTCGGCCCCGGAGCAGGCAGCGTGCGGCGCTTTCCGCCCGCACTCGGCGCCGGGAGTGCTTTGGGCTCTGGGGCCCGTCCAGGTTCCTCCCGTGCCAGCCCCGAGCCGGGCAGGGACACCTCCCGCCCCAGCAGCGGCGCCGAGCCCGGGGCCGCACGGCCGGGAACTGCCCCGGGCACGGAGCAGCCACCTCTGTCCGAGCGAGAGCAACCGGGATGAGCCATCGCTGCCGCGGCACCGGCTCGTCCCCAGGGATGCGGCCAAGGAGGAGACCGCGGGCAGCCGCTCCCTCCGCCGTCTCAGCGCAGGGGGGACACGGGGGAACCGGGCACAAGGATCACCAGAACCGCCCCCTGCCCTTTACTGGGGCCCCCTGCGCCCGCAGCGAGCCCCGAGCTGGGGCACAACCGACCGCGGGTCCCACCTGGGCCGGAGCCGCCGCCGAGCTCCGGGTGCCGTTCCGGTTCGCAGTGAGAAGCGATTGTCTCACTTTACTAAGAGTGAATTTCCTGCTTCTTTGGCCAAGCAGCGAGCGGAAAAGCAGGGGCGGGGACTGAGGGCGCTTCCCCGAACCAGGCGGGGACAGGCGGGGCCTTTGCAGTTCAGGCAGATCAAATGAATCCCAATTGTCGGCGCTGTTATTCCTCCCCTCTTTTCCTGTAGGGTTTTGACAGTTCTTTCATTTCCTCCCACAGAACTGGAAATCAAAAGGTCTTTGCTTTGTATGGTAATTAATTTTACTCCTTTCTGGGCGTGCTTAGTTTGTTGTGGTGGTCTTTGAGGTTTTTAGAAGATGAAGAAAACGGAGGGTTTTTTGTGAACTTTTTACCTTTTTTTTTTTTTTTGTTTGCGTGTGCTTTGGCTTTTTGGGTACGTTTTAAACGCAAGTAGTTAGTTTTTCTTGGTTAAAAGCTGGTGGGTTTTTTATTATTTGTGTTCTTAGTTTTGTTATTTTGTTGTGTTTAGGTTAGTGTTTCTCTTTTATACTGAGTGGCTTTATATGTTGGTTCTGCTTTAAAATATGTAAAAGTGCGCGGCTTAGTGAGGGCTTTCTGCTTGGTACTGTTTGGCGGCGATAGGTGCGGCGGTGCGAGGCGGTAAATCGGCTTTTGGCTGTGCCGACGGACGGGCGTGCGGCGCGGAGCGAGGGAGGGCAGGGTGAGCGAGCTTGCCAAGGCAGCGCCGGTGGGCAGGGACAGCGCGCTGATGTTGTTGGTCAGGGTTTAGCAGTGCCCTGGGGGGGCACACAGTAACGGGGGAAAGCAGGGTGAGTGTGTTGGTTAGGGTTTAGCAGTGCCCTGGGGGGGCACACAGTAACGGGGGAAAGCAGGGTCAGTGTGTTAGTTCATATTTAGCAGTGCCCTGGGGGGGCACACAGTAACGGGGGAAAGCAGGGTCAGTGTGTTAGTTAGGGTTTAGCAGTGCCCTGGGGGGGCACACAGTAACGGGGGAAAGCAGGGTCAGTGTGTTAGTTAGGGTTTAGCAGTGCCCTGGGGGGGCACACAGTAACGGGGGAAAGCAGGGTCAGTGTGTTGGTTAGGGTTTAGCAGTGCCCTGGGGGGGCACACAGTAACGGGGGAAAGCAGGGTCAGTGTGTTAGTTAGGGTTTAGCAGTGCCCTGGGGGGGCACATAGCACACAGTAACGGGGGAAAGCAGGGTCAGTGTGTTAGTTAGGGTTTAGCAGTGCCCTGGGGGGGCACACAGTAACGGGGGAAAGCAGGGTCAGTGTGTTAGTTAGGGTTTAGCAGTGCCCTGGGGGGGCACATAGCACACAGTAACGGGGGAAAGCAGGGTCAGTGTGTTAGTTAGGGTTTAGCAGTGCCCTGGGGGGGCACACAGTAACGGGGGAAAGCAGGGTCAGTGTGTTAGTTAGGGTTTAGCAGTGCCCTGGAGGGACACACAGCGCACAGTAACGGGGGAAAGCAGGATGAGTTTATTAATTCCTATTTAGCAGTGCCGGTGAAGGGGCACACAGCACACAGAACGCAGTCAGCGGGGAAGGCGCGGCGGGCCGGCACTTGGCAGCACTGATGGACGGGGGAAAGGGCATGCGGTGCGCAGCAGGGGAAGCCGTGGTTAGTGGGGAAGGGGGCACTTTTTGCCGCTCCCAGCAGTGCTGGAATGTGGTGCTGAGAGAGGTAGCCTCTTTTCTTCTATACTTTTTTTCCTTTATATCTCTTTTCTTCTGTACTTCTCTTCCTCTATGCCGCTCCATTCTCGCCTCCCTTCCTCCCCGACCCCCCCTTCCCTATCCCTCCTAGCCCTCCGCCCCTGCCCGGTCCCACCCCTACCCCCCCCTCCCTACACACCCCAACCCCACCTCTGTCCTCCCGTTCCTCCGTCCACCCTTCCTTCCCCTCCTCACTCCAGCTCCTCATGCCCCCTCTCCTACCGTTCTCCTCCTTCCCCTCTGTTCTCCCTCTACCTGCCTTCAATCCTCCCCCTCCCTCCTCCACCCTTCCCCCGCCCCGCTGCTGCCCTGCACACCCAACACCCCCACCTGCGCTCTGTCCTTGACTCACCCACCCCGACCACCCCCCACACCCCTGTTCCCATCCTCCATCCTCCCGTCTCCTTCCTTCTCCCGCAGCCGCGGGCTCGGGGCGCTGGGGAACAAAGCCCAAGGGCCGGAGCCCGGCACCCCCCAGGCCCTCCCTGGAAGCCCCACACGGGGACAGCCCCTCTCGGCGCCCTGTCCTCGTGCAGTTCAGCACACCGCCCCACACCGCCGGGGCTCCGGCTTCCCCCACATCACACTGGGGTATCCCCGGGGGTGTTGGGGCTGGGGTTAGGGGGGCCCCCTCCTTAGGAAGGTGTCCCGGGGTGGGGGGATTAGGAAAGGCCCCCTCCAGAGGAGGGGTCAGGGGTCGGGGCGGAGACGGGACTAGTCCCCTCTCCCTGATCTCCTCCCCCGTCCCCTTCCCTGTGACCTGACCCCCTGGACCGGGGGGCAGGTGGGGGGCTGTAAGAGACGGTCCCTAAGTTCCTCATTCTGCCTCACGATCGCCGCCCAAGATGGAGACTGAAGCCTCCAAAGGGTCTGGGACTAAAGTCTGAGACCCCCAATACAGGAGTTCTGGCCTAGCTGAGATGGGCTGCCTGCAGGTGCAGTCACTGGACCATTGCATTTCCATGGGAACCCGGTGAAGACAATGGGCACTGGTTTCGAACTGGCTTTGGACTGGTCTGTCCTGTACTCATCTTGTACCGTTCCCTGAATGAATATTTGCTCTAAAGCATCAGAGCACTTCGCCCTGCTTCACCGTACCTGCTGATGCCGAGCCCACTTCTTGGCCAGCTGCCTGTCGCTTCACAAAGGACTATAAGAGATCCTTCGAAATGGCCTGAATTCTGAGATCTCCCCACGGACGAAGATGCGTCTATTGATCGCCTGCACCACGAGGACTCCGTCTCTCCGTTGGTAGCTATACCCCTCTTCCCTTCTCTCTCTCTCTCTTTTTCTTTCTCTCTCTTCCTCTCTTCTTTCTCCCTCTATCGCATATAGTGCTGTGTGTACTTAATAAAGTGCACTGTTGTTAAGCAAATTGTTTTGTCCCTTGCTGTGTCTTTTGCGCTCTGAGATCACACGAACCATCACGATTCTCGCTTGCATTTAGCGGGTTGTGACAGGGGGGCAGGATGGCAGGGGCCGTTTGTTTGTCTGGCTGGTATTTTCTGTCTGTTCACACTGCCGAGTGATGTGACCCCTTTGCTTCCCCACCCGCCCCACCCCCCATCCCCCAGGCCCTGGTCTGGAGGAGGGGGTCCCAGGGAGGGGGCCAGGGTGGACCCCATCCAGGGGAGGCAGTCCAGGGGAGGGGGTAGGAACTGCAGGGGGGTAGTTCCCCCTTCCTCCCTCCGCCCTGGGCACTGTCCAGCCACCCTGTCCCCAGCCTAGAGCATTGCAGGGGGTTCTTGGGGCCAAAGTGCAGGACTGGGCACTTGGACTGATTCAACTTCATCCCTTTGGACTCTGCCCATCCATCCAACCATTCCAGGTCTCTCTGCAGAGCTCCCCTCCCTTCCAACAGATCGACACACGCTCCCAGCTTGGTGTCATCTGTAAATTTACTCATGAAAGCCTCAATGCCCTCATCCCTGTCATCAATGCAAACACTGACCAGAGCTGGCCCCAGCACAGAGCCCTGAGGAACACCCCTGGTGACTTTCCCCAGCTGATGCAGCACCGCTCACCACCACTCTCTGGGCCCGGCCCTGCAGCCAGTTCTGAACCCAGCAGAGAGTGCTCCTGTCCCAGCCCTGGGCTGCCAGCTTGTCCAGGAGTGTGCTCTGGGAGACACTGTCAGAGGCCTTGCTGAAGTCCAAACAGACAACACCCACAGCCCTGCCTGCATCCACCAGGCGGGTCACCTGGTCATAAAAGGAGACCAGGCTGGTCCAACACGACCTCCCCCTCCTAAACCCGTGCTGGCTGGCTCTGACACCCTGGCCATCCTGTGTGTGCTGTGTGATGGCACTGGGCCTAAACTGCTCCATGACTTCAGTGGGTACTGAGGTCAGGGTAACTGCTCTCCAATTACCAGGATCCTCCTTCCCACCCTTTCTGTGAGTGACTGTCACATCGGCCAGCTTGCAGTCATCTGGAACCTCACCAGTGAGCCAGGGCTGATGGTAAATGATGGAGAGCAGCTTCACAAGCTCCTCTGCCAGCAGTTCCCTCATCACCCTGGGATGGATCCCCTCTGGGCCCAGAGATTTATGGATATCCAAGCAGCTCAGCAGTTCTCTGACTGCCTCCTCCTGGATAACAGGGGCACCGTTCTGCTCCCTGACACCATCTACCAGCCCAGCAGGACAGCTGTCCTGAGGACAAGCCCACTTCCCACTGAAGGCTGAGGCAAAGAAGGCGTTAAGCACCTCTGCCTTCTCCTCATCTGCAGTTACTGAGTTCCCTCCCACATGCAAAAGGGAACAAAAGCTGGTCTTACCCTTCCTTTTACCATTCATATATTTGTGAAAACTTATTTTATTATCCTTTACAAAAGTTGCCAAATTAAGTTCAAACTGAGCATTGGCCTCCCCAATCTTTTTCCTACATACCGGAGCAACCCCCTTCAATACTTCCTGAGAAACCTGACCCTCCTTCCAGAGATGATACGCCCTCCTTTTATTCCTAAATTCCTTCAAAACCTCGTTGCCCATCCAGGCTGGACATTTGCCTTGCTAGGTCATCTTTCAGCACACAGGGACAGGCTGTCCCTGTGTCCTCAGGATCTCTGTTTTGAGGTGTCGTGGGTTAAGAATGGTCCAATCAAAAATAATTTTTATTTAATTGGCAGATAGTTTGACCATTCAAAAGTAAGTTACGACTTTTGGGTAATACTCATATAAGCCGAGAGTGTGGGGAAGAGCTCCCTCTTTTCTTCCGGCTGGATCACAGGTAACATCGAGCAGCACAGAGCCTGGCCGGGCTCGGCCCAGGCCCAGCTGCCCCTGGCCGGGCCCGGCCTGGGCCCCCTGAGAGCGCAGCTCAGCTGTGTCTGGCCCCCGGGAACAGCAGCAGCGGGGGAAGGGAAGAGAAGCCCCGGCGGCAGCCGCTTCTGTCACCGGGGCCGGGACTGAGGAGCGTTCTACCATCGCCCCCCCCCCCAGGCATGGCCCCCGGGAACAGCAGCAGCAGCGGGGAAGGGGAGGAGAAGCCCTGGCACCTGCAGAATGCTTCCTGCTTCCCCCCCCCCCCCCCCCCCCCCTCTCTCAGGCCGAAAAGAACAGCGCGGCCTTCGGACTTTTTTTACTTCCCGCTGCAACAAAATCACGTGAGCAGCCCGACAAGCCTGACAAGTTTAACTCTTTCTCTGCTAGCAAATGGATTTCTTCTGAGCACCGACCTTTCTCTGAAAGAAGGACAGATACAGTGATTAGACCATAAGGAGACACAGCATGGAGCTAAGTCAGTGGAAAGAGGGTGAAAAAGATTTTAAGATAGAGGAGGAGGAGTGGCTGAAAATTCTAGCTGGACTTCTCTGGAACATAGGGACTGAACTGAGTTGTTCCTTTAAACCATGGAAAGATGTGTAATTTGGGGAGGTGATTGTTTTATGTGTAGATTTTTGAGCAAAAGTATTGTGTGATGGACTGAGGAAGATTGATTTAACGAAAAAAAACCCTTTGCCTTGGATGAGACACCTTTAAAAGGCGACACCCCAATGTTGCAGTGTATTTGAGTACAGGGCCCACGTGTTCAGTATTGAGAATACTGTAAGTGGGTAGAATTGAGTTCTTTGAAGTCCTTGTGGACAAAGTCTCTATTGAAACAGAGAGACTCCTTTCCTGAAGAATTGATGAAAAATTATCTTAAAATGGTAAACTGGCTAAGGCTGCAGGTTATGTCTTTTTATGTTGAGTGTAGAAAAGTGAAAACTTGGAGAGGGAGGGAAAGATGTTTCGAAGGTTCCATTTGTTTTTTTCCTTCCTATTTTCATGCTTTCAGTGTGTGTAAATAAACTATCTTTGTAATTTAAAGATGAGCCTGTTTCGCTTTATATTCTCCCAGTCAAATGAAATATAGAATGTGATGAAACCATCACATGAGGCATGCCCACCTTTCCTGGACTCCTTGGTTTTCCAGGGCTGCTTCCCAAGGAACTCTCTGAATAAATCTCCTAAAGAGGCCAAATTCTGCCCTTTGGAGTTCTAATGTAAAAATGTTATTGATGTTCCTGCTGATATCACCAAATATCAAGAACACTATAATTTCATGATCACTAAGCCCCAGGAGGCCTCCAACCAGCCCATCTCCCACCAGCACATCTCTGTTTTCAAAAAAGAAGTCTAACAAATTCCTTTCTGTGGTTGGCTCACTCATAGCTGAGGCTCACCCGCCCCCCCAGCACGCCCCGATGCCATCGGTATGGACCTGGCTCCGTCCCGGTGCTCCTGAGCCCTGGGAACACGCCCTGAGTGCCGTGGCTGTCAGCGGCTCCAGGAGTTCAGAGTGGGCAAAATGTGGCCGAGGGAGAGGGAGCAGGTGGTGCCAGTGGGTGAGATGTCTTTGCTGTGAGCTGGCAGGGAGAGAGGGAGGGAGAAAGTGGTGCAGAGTAAAGGGGAGAGAAAGAGGGACAGGGCTGGAGCGGTGGAAGGCGCCGTGGATGGCCATGGGGCAGGCGGCCTTGTGCTTTCCAGCTCTGTGGGAGGGAATGAAAGAACTGTCAAATCCCTCCAGGAAAGGGGGGGAAGAAATAGCAGGCGGTGGATATCACCGACAATTGGGATTCATTTTGTCTTCCGGAACCGCAAAGGCCGCGGAAGTAGGCGGGGCCCACCCTGTAACGTAATGCCGCCGGTTACCTTTGAAGGCAAAAACGCCGTGAGAGGGATGTGGCTTTAACAGCGGCGGCAGTGGGCACGGCGTGGTCAGGTCTGGACCAGAGCGGCGGCACCTGGAGCACAGAGGCGGCTCCAGCACAGGTGGGACCCGCGGTCGGTTGTGCCCCAGCTCGGGGCTCGCTGCGGGCGCAGGGGGCCCCAGTAAAGGGCAGGGGGCGGTTCTGGTGAGTTCCGTGTGCCCGGTTCCCCCGTGTCCCCCCTGCGCTGAGACGGCGGAGGGAGCGGCTGCCCGCGGCCTCCTCCTTGCCCGCATCCCTGGGGACGAGCCGGTGCCGCGGCAGCGATGGCTCATCCCGGTTGCTCTCGCTCGGACAGAGGTGGCTGCTCCGTGCCCGGGGCAGTTCCCGGCCGTGCGGCCCCGGGCTCGGCGCCGCTGCTGGGGCGGGAGGTGTCCCTGCCCGGCTCGGGGCTGGCACGGGAGGAACCTGGACGGGCCCCAGAGCCCAAAGCGCTCCCGGCGCCGAGTGCGGGCGGAAAGCGCCGCACGCTGCCTGCTCCGGGGCCGAGGCTCCTTGGCGCTGCCCTCTCTGCGAGGAGCCGCTTGGTGTTCCCGGGCAGGGGGGACCCAAAGCGGCTGTGCCCGCGCTCGGTGTCCCCGGGCTCCAAGGCGCCGGGGCAGCAGGGAATGGGGGAAGAATGCTGAGCAGCCCGGGGCTGCTGCCTCTCCCCCCTCGGGAGGCGGACTCCGAGGCGCAGCTGTCCTGTGCCCGCCTCCGGCAGCTCCCAGGCGTTGTCAGCGCCTGTCCCGGCACGGAGCCGGGCTGCAGCGGCTGCGGAGCCAGAGGGGCCGGGGCTGCGGGCACCGGAGAGCTCCCGGAGGCTGCGCTTGTCTCCGCAGGCGCTGCCGCAGCGTCCTCGGGGCGGGGACAGGGCGGGACGGAGCTGGCACCGTTTTGGCACTGAGCCTCGGTGTCCCGCAGGGCCGGCACCAGCAGTGACCTCCCATCACGTCCCTTTCAGTGTGCCATCACCGTGGGTGTGAAGCTGTTCCCGAGGCCGATCTCCGAAAGGCTTTTTCAGCACTCCTGATGTCTCCAGAGCGAGGTGCTTGTTATTCCAAGCACAGAGATGCCGGCTGTGAGCTGGAGGAGAGTGGATTCTGCTCCATTCATGGAGTTGTGAAGAAGCTCCTGCATCTCCAGGAGGGACCAGCAGCCGGGGTTACACACTTGCCTGGGGCACAAGAAGCCACTTGTCATGAGCAGGGGGATGCCACTTGTGAGCGTGCAGGGAGTGAAGATGTGGAGAATGGATTCTGCACCAGTGATGGGAGTGTGAGGGAGCCCCTGGGTGCCCAGGGCACATCAGCAACCGGCAATGGACACAGAAGGATCCTCAGAAGATTCCTGGGTGAGTGCAGGGCCAGCCCTGTGTCCTCTAGGGAGGGGACAGTGTCACCTCCCAAGGACAGGGCTGGCAGGTGTGTGGCTGTTTCCCGATGTCTGGAAGAGGCCTCGTGCTCTGTTCGGCCCCATCAGGGGCTGGAACCAAGAGCCCCAGCTGCCCCCAAGGCTGTGCAGTTCTGCTGCTGCAGCCTGTGCCCACCCCTGTGTCCCTGGCTGTCCCCACCGCTGTGTCCCTGGCTGTCCCCACCCCTGTGTCCCTGGCTGTCCCCACCCCTGTGTCCCTGCCTGTGTCCAGGCTCTTGGCTCTCTGGCTGCCAGCTGAGTGAGGGGCACACTGGCTGAGGGCTCCCTCCTGTGCTCCCTGGGCATTGGGTGAGCAGGTTCCAGGACCGGCTCTGGTTCTGGCAGCCAGCAGCTCTTTCCTGCTCCAGGCAAGTGGTTCAGGGGTCATCCCGTGGTCACCTTGGTGCTGATTCTGCTGCTGTTCCTGGTGCTGGCTTTGGGGGTGGCCTTGGCTGTGCACTCAGGTAAGGGAGGGGCAGCAGCCTGGGCCCAGCCCCTCGGGGCAGAGCGGGCTCCCTGCTCCCTGCAGAGGGGAATCCTCAGAGCTTCTCCTCTTCCCCCTGCAGCACCACAGGTTCCAGTTCCACCTGCGGCTCCACAGTTGGTTCTGGGCTGTCCCTCTGGCTGGGTTGGGTACAATGGGGTCTGCTACTACTTCTCAAGGGATTATGGCACCTGGGAGCAGGGTCAGGAACGGTGCTCCGAGCTGGGGGCCTCCCTGGCCATTGTCAAGGATGATGAGCACATGGTGAGTGAGGGGCTGCGGGCGGTGTGGGGTGGCTGAGGGCAGCCTGGGGGTGCTCCTGGGCGGGGCTGGGTGCTGGCAGGGCTGGGGGTGCAGCCCTGTCCCGGGGCCTTGCAGGGAAGGAGCCCCGGCGTGCGGGGGGAGCCCCGGGCACGTGTCCCCCCGAGGGGCCGGGGCAGCTCCCACTCCTCTCTCCTTGGCAGGATTTGCTCTTCCGCCTCCGCGGGAACGTCGATTTCTGGCTCGGGCTGCGCAGGCGGGACCAGCGCCTGCAGTGGGGGGACGGCAGCAACTTCAGCTCCCGGTGAGTGCCGGGGAGCCGGGCAGGCCATGGGGGGACAGGGGCACAAGGTGTTCCCCTGGGAACCAGCGCTGTCTCTGCTCCTCCTTGCAGGGTTCCTGTCCTTGGCGATTCCGAGTGTGTGTGCCTGGCTGACGAAGAATTCAGGAGTGTGGGCTGCTCAAATCAGCAGCCGTATCTGTGCAGCAAGGCCCAAGCTCCCCTGTAACAGGGGTGGAGAAAGGACCTTCTCCACGCTGAGCAATCACAGCTTCACCTGTTAGCCCGGCACAGGGCTGTCCTTCCTCAGCTGCCCCCTGTGCCTTGCCCTTCCTCTCAGGGTCACCTGGGTGCCTGTTCCTGGCCAGTGCCGAGGCCGGGCTGGGTGTCCAAAGGTGCTACCTTGTGTAGGTGGATTGCCCTCATCACACAAGAAGCTCAGATGGGAAATCCCATTGCCCTGGGCTCTTGGAAATCATCAGGAAGTGGCCTGAAGGTGAGACTTTTGGATGGTCTTTGCAAGAGGAAGAAGAACAGCTGACACGTGCTGAGGAGGAATCCCACTTTGGGCCTCAGGCTCCTGCCTGTGAAGAATGGTCTCTCAGCTGCTGGCTCTCTCTCTCTCTCTCTGTCTCTGTCTCGGCTCCGGAGGAGGATGGTCGGAGCTGCTGCCTGGGGAAGGGAATTCGCTGCCACCGCCATAACCCAGGCCAGAGCTGCTGCCTCTGCCGTGGGGCGAGTCTCTGCTTGTGAGAGCAGGCACTGCACTGGCACCTTATTATTAGCTACCTCACTAAAAGAGGGACCTGTCTCCATGTTGAAAATGACCCTCTAATATTGCCTTTTGCATTGGTGTATCAGTGTTTACATGTTGTTATCTTTTGTAAGTATACTGCAATTTATAACCCCTTTTAGGTGCTTACTAATAAAACCGGATTTTTTAAATCTAAGTTTGCACTGTATAGCCCATAGAAATAGTCGTGTGATGAATGTCTTACGTTGAGGTATCCACCTTATAACTTATGGAAATAATAGTGTGATCACTGTATTGTACTGTAAGCCTTAGCAAAATATAAAATAAAATGTTAAAATACTTCTGTGTAACTGAAAGAACTGTAAAATATATTGACCCAAGCTGCAGGATGTCATGTAGATGAGTCAGAGTAGAAAACCAAAAGAAAGAAAACTTCCTACAACATCAAAAGCTACCCGGAATGTTTGAATAATGCATGAAATAGATTATATATATAATACCTTTAATATATAGTACCTTTACTAAGGGAGATATGTTAAGAATATGTATGTCCCTTTAGGACAGTAACAGTGTATAGATCACCCTGTGTTAATGTACCGCTCTCCAGAGCGACGTGTGGAACCCTTCCAACCGCGTTCCCGTCTCCCCAGCAGGGGCCCGGCCAGTGAAGGGACAAAGCGAGTGCTGGAGACTGAGTGGGAACCCGGGACAGGGGAAGAGGGGAGCTTTAGTTACTCTGGGGTTAAAAGAGGCAATTCAGAAAACAAAGAGGAGAGGAATTGCCTGTAATTCGACTGCAGAAACCCTTGTTCCAGGTAGGACTGCAGTTCCACCCGTGTCAGGTGGCCGACAGGAATCTGGGCTGTGCTGAGGGTTAGGAAGAGTTGGAAGTTAGTGCAGGGTCTGCAACAAGGCAGGATGCAGAAAAGCTGAAACCCTAATCTGTTCCTGAGGCTTAGAATGGTTAGGCAGATCTGGGCTGTTATGCCACTGAGTAGAAAACACTGCCTGAGAGATCTGGAGAGACGAATGCAGCCTGCTTGATAACAGGGGGAAAAGGGAATCTCTGTCAGGAAGGCTTGGAGGTTGGTCTCAAGTGCTGTTAAATAACCGGAGTTGTTTTAGGAGTGTGGGGGGTAGCACAAGAAAGCTTTGGGGTTGGGAAATTCTAGTGGGATTTCAGACTATTTTTGGGTAGGTTGGTCATTGTGCAATGAATAAACAACTGTAAAGGAATATCTGTACCTGATTCAATAACCAGAGTGCCCTGTGATGGTGCCAAGGTGTGTAGGGGTGTGTGTGTCCCTTGCCCAGTGTGGCTGGCCAGTGTCACTGCTGCTGAAGGAGACGCGCTCTCAGCACCAAGTGAGCGGGGAGCCCGGACCCGCGGCTCCCTTCTCCGGAGCAGCCAGAGAAAGGAGAAGCGTTTGTCCTTTTATAATAAAGATTTTGGGTTGTTTGTATGAATGTAATTTTGTGCTTAAGTTGGGGACCCAGGTGGGAGCCTTGGGCCTTGAGTAAGAACTGCCATAAAAAGTGGAATTGCACCACTACTGGCAGCAGTGCCTGGTGCCAGGAGTGCAGTAGGGCACAGTTAACAGACACACACCAAGCATTGCGTTTCTTGAGTTCTGTAGGACAGGAGGAAGTAAATAGCCCCAGGCTAGAAAAAGCCTAGAGAGTAGTAGAGGGTGAGTCACAGGAAGCAGAAATAATCACCACAGTGTGTGTGGAAGACAGTATTTGGTTCCCAGGATTTGGACAATATCTGAGCAGAACTGGGAAATACCTGTGAAGAGTGTAGAGTTAGATTCATCTGGAAGCTAAGCAAGAAGAAAAACAAAAAGGCTGCGTTGGGGTGCTAGGATAAATCAATAAGAATGGGACATAAAGCAAGCAAAGGAAGAGCCCTCAGAGGAAAGAGAAGTGGGAAAGCATTAACGGATATACTCCTTGACAGCCCCCTAGGAATACAGTTAGCACAGTGGGAACATAACCCAGACACAAAGAAGGAAAATAAGATCAAAATGATGCATTATTGCACGACAATATAGACTAAAGGGGAGATCAGATCAGGTCATTTGTTTTGGTCTGTGCAGGGTTCCTTTGAGAAGGGGATGTGTCAAGCCTTGAATATTTATGTGAATGCTAAAGAAGCAGTCAACCAGGAAGAGAAAGGTTATGCTGCTAGCATAAGGGAGGGGGA
Source organism: Phylloscopus whistleri (assembly GCA_017589585.1). Lineage (NCBI taxonomy): Eukaryota > Metazoa > Chordata > Aves > Passeriformes > Phylloscopidae > Phylloscopus > Phylloscopus whistleri. Next base: position 2,127,233 of record JADMLD010000043.1, read on the forward strand.
ACTTCTCTAGGAAAAGTGAACACTTACAGATTAAAAAAACCCAAATTTTGGGAGCCCTTAGATTGTCTCGCTCCTCCGTACCCCCCTGCACCTGAGGCACCCCCTCAACACCATGACCCACCGAGCCAAAATAACCAGGGAAGAGCAGCTCAGCGGGAAGAATTGAAGGATGAGGCCCCAGCAATATCCCTATATTCCATCCGGGAAGTCCCATTGGGAGGGGCACATGGGGCACTGGGTTTGTAACTGTCCAAATTAACTCCACCAATGTGAGGGCATTTAAAAAGAATTTAAAGGCCTACTAAAAGATCCTGTTAGATTAACAGAACAAGTGGACAAGTATAAATATTGGGGCCCAATATTTATACTTAGGAGGAAAAGTAATCCATACTAAACCAAGTGTTACCATACAAAAAGAGAGAAATGATCAGATGGGTCCCCGGGGCACATCAGCAACCGGCAATGGACACAGAAGGATCCTCAGAAGATTCCCGGGTGTCACCTGCCAAGGACAGGGCTGGCAGGTGTGTGGCTGTTTCCCGATGTCTGGAAGAGGCCTCGTGCTCTGCTGGGCCCCATCAGTGGCTGGAACCAAGAGCCCCAGCTGACAGCCAGGGACACAGCAGTGGGCACAACTGTGCAGCAGGAGAACTGTACAGCCTTGGGGGCAGCTGGGGCTCTTGGTTCCAGCCACTGATGGGGCCCAGCAGAACATGAGGCCTCTTCCAGACATCGGGAAACAGCCACACACCTGCCAGCCCTGTCCTTGGCAGGTGACACTGTCCCCTCCCTAGAGGCCACAGGGCTGGCCCTGCACTCACCCGGGAATCGGGATTTTCCAGATTTTCTCAGCCACACCCAGCCCGGGTGGGAGCCCCCAGCGCCCCTGCCGGCGGTGCCCGGAACTGCACCCAAGGGGAAAGTGCCGCGGGCGGCTGGGGCTGGGTTTGTGTTCTGTTTGTCGGTAACGCTGCCCGTGTAAAAAATGCTGCTTTATGTTAAAAATAACGCCATCATATTGGCTTTTGCATTTGTGTATTCATCTTTATATGTTGTCATTGATTGTAAGTATAGCGCAATTTATAACCCCTTTTAGCTGCTTCCTTATACAACCTAATTTTTTATTTTGAGTATGCATCGTATAGCCCAATGAAGTACTAGTGTGGTGAATATATTATGGCGATGTATACACCTTATTGATCATATAAATAATAGTGTGATTAATGTATTGTAATGTAAGCCTTAGCAAAATATAAAAGGTTAAAATACTTCTATATAACCGAAAGACCTCTGTAGAACTGTAGACGTAAAATGTGAATTTTTAAATTTTCTATATTTATATAAAATATTTTTATATAAGAGCTGTCTTCTTTTATGCTTTAACATCCTTTTCTAATTATGCAAAAGACATGCATCACTTCAAGAGTCTTCCTTTTATTTCCCAGCTGCTTAAGAATTTCATAACTACTATTGTTAGGTTGAACATATGCTGTTAAATTTAAAGAGGACATACTAAATCCTTATCAGAGGACATAAAACAACAAGATGGAAACACAAGGAAGACTAAAATCCATTAACTCCACACAGAGGATGTCATGCAGATTAAGGCAGAGTATGAAAAAACAAAACAGAAGATTTCCCGGAACATCAAACAGCTAATGGGAGTGTTTGACTCATACAAGGACTTATGAATATGTCTGTCCCTTAGTACAGTAACATAGATAGATCACACTGTCTTAATGTACTGGGGCCGTGTTCGGGCCTGTGTTCATTGCCTGAGAGCCAGGAACACCCCAGCGCCGGACACTGTCCTTTTTTATCCCCTTATTAAACTATGGAAAACGATTCTAAGAGTGAATTTTCATGGTTTACAATTTGGAGGTTCCCCTGAGATACAAACCTCGAGTCTCTGTGGCTCAGGGGGGTCCCGGGCGGAGGTGCCTCCTCAATGAAAGCGGCTGGCCCGGGCTTTGTCTGCTGCTACGGGACCGTGGGTTTAACCCTCAGCAGGAAATAAAAATGGACAAAAAGGGAAAGGGGAGTAAAAACTCCCTAAGAAACTGTGGCAACTTCTAATTTGTGCACGAAGAGCCTAGATGGGTGAGTATATTGCGAAAAGGGTATCGTGAATATCCGGGGAGGTGTGTGTGTGTGGGCATGTGTGTGTGTCTGTCTGTGTGTGTGTGTCTGTCTGTGTGTGTCTGTGTCTGTCTGTCTGTGTGTGTGTGTCTGTGTATCTGTCTGTGTGTGTCTGTGTGTCTGTCTGTCTCTCTGACTGTGCGTGTGTGTCTGTGTGTGTGTGTGTGTGTGTCTGTCTGTGCGTGTGTGTGTGTCTGTCTGTGTCTGTCTGTGTCTGTCTGTGTCTGTCTGTCTGTCTGTCTGTCTGTGTGATGTGCACGGGACCGTCCCCGACCTGCAGAGCGACGTGTGGAACCCTTCCAACCGCGTTCCCGTCTCCCCCCAGGGGCCAGCCAGTGAAGGGACAAAGCGAGTGCTGGAGACTGAGTGGAAACCTGGGACAGGGGAAGAGGGGAGCTTTAGTTACTTTGGGGTTAAAAGAGGCAATTCAGAAAACAAAGAGGAGAGGAATTGCCTGTAATTCGACTGCAGAAACCCTTGTTCCAGGTAGGACTGCAGTTCCACCCGTGTCAGGTGGCCGACAGGAATCTGGGCTGTGCTGAGGGTTACAAGAGTTGGAAGTTACTGCAGGGTCTGCAACAAGGCAGGATGCAGAAAAGCTGAAACCCTAATCTGTTCCTGAGGCTTAGAATGGTTAGGCAGATCTGGGCTGTTATGCCACTGAGTAGAAAACACTGCCTGAGAGATCTGGAGAGACGAATGCAGCCTGCTTGATAACAGGGGGAAAAGGGAATCTCTGTCAGGAAGGCTTGGAGGTTGGTCTCAAGTGCTGTTAAATAACCGGAGTTGTTTTAGGAGTGTGGGGGATAGCACAAGAAAGCTTTGGGGTTGGGAAATTCTAGAGGGATTTCAGACTATTTTTGGGTGGGTTGGTCATTGTGCAATGAATAAACATCTGTAAAGGAACATCCGTACCTGATTCAACAACCAGAGTGCCCTGTGCTGGTGCCAAGGTGTGTAGGGGGTGTGTGTGTCCCTTGCCCAGTGTGGCTGGCCAGTGTCACTGCTGCTGAAGGAGACGCGCTCTCAGCACCAAGTGAGCGGGGAGCCCGGACCCGCGGCTCCCTTCTCTGGAGCAGCCAGAGAAAGGAGAGGCGTTTGTCCTTTTAGAATAAAGATTTTGGGTTGTTTGTATGAATGTAATTTTGTGCTTAAGGAAATCAGAGATGAAGTGAAGCCCAGGACAGAGAGAACAGCGTGGGGAAGGTGCATTTTTAGCATCCGGCGTACTTCTTATTCGCTTGCTCTGATTTGATTGATAATAAATTAAAAAAATTCCCCAATCTGGGCCTGTTTCTGCCCATGATGGGTGAGAGATCTCTCGCTGCCTTTATTGAGATGTTCGACCCTTTCCTAATGTGTTCTGTTCCCTGTCCTAGGGGAGGAGGTAATGGACAGCCAGGGACACAGGGGTGGGGACAGCCAGGGACACAGGTGTGGGGACAGCCAGGGACACAGGGGTGGGGACAGCCAGGGACACAGCGGTGGGGACAGCCAGGGACACAGGGGTGGGCACAGGCTGCAGCAGCAGAACTGCACAGCCTTGGGGGCAGCTGGGGCTCTTGGTTCCAGCCACTGAAGGGGCCGAGCAGAGCACGAGGCCTCTTCCAGACATCAGGAAACAGCCACACACCTGCCAGCCCTGTCCTTGGGGGCTGACACTGTCCCCTCCCTAGAGGCCACAGGGTTGGCCCTGCACTCACCCAGGAATCTTCTGAGGATCCTTCTGTGTCCATTGCCGGTTGCTGATGTGCCCTGGGCACCCAGGGGCTCCCTCACACTCCCATCACTGGTGCAGAATCCTTTCTCCACATCTTCACTCCCTGCATGCTCACACGTAGCCCTGGTTCGTGCCTGAGATGTTTTGGTTTTCTGAAATTCTTTTCCCAGAGAATTCTCTGTAAACTAGAGATATGTTTTTGTAACTATAACTTTGTTTCAATTCTTTCCCTAGGAGCGACTTCTTCTTGATGTCCCTCTGGTCTGAGCAATGGGATTGAACAGGACTGTGCTTCTTTCACCAATCGAATCGATCTGTGTAGAACAGTACAAAAGGGAAGACATCCCTAGAAATAAATACAGTCATTTTCTGCCTCCTGCAGTCAGAGTCTGTCGTTTTGTGTACAACGGCGTCATCTGATGGACACCGACGTGATTGCAGCCGCGGGAGCGAGGTGAGCCGTGCCCTCTCCCAGTTCAAAAGGGGTTTTCGGTCAAAACCGGCCCGCCAGCTTCTTCCCAGCTCGTCTGCCCTCCCTTAAGGAGACGAATTTTTGGCAGAATGATAATTTCTACGTTAGACCCAGAGGATGAACTGGTCATGGAACTCTGGGGAGACTTTTTGGAGCAAAAAAAAAGGCAAAAATCACCAGAGAACATTTTAGTTCTCTTTAGGGCAGAGAATGAGGCATTTTCCCCAAGGCAGAGAAAGCATTCTCTGTGGCATTCTCTGGGGGACAGTCCGTACGAGACTTTGTATTCTGGTAATGCAGACGTGATGATTTTGGTAATATCCGGGAAGAGATTTGTCACGGTGCTTCAAAGTTATGGAGGGACTTCCAGTTTAACTCCCAGTTCTGAGGTTTCTGCAAATGGAGACGGCTCCCAAAGGGATCTGCAATCAGACGCAGAGACTGATGACGGAGTCCTGGTGGACAGAGACAGCACAGGAGCTGGGGCAGACCGTGAACCTGACCGTGCATTGGAATCCCCCCCGCCCACCGAAGCCACCGTGTTCAGTTCAGCTTCCGCTTCTCCCCGCGGTTTCGACCTTTGGGAAGGGGCTCGGACTCCCCCGCGCTGCGGTGCGGGTGGCCAGCGGGAGTGGGGTGGGCCCGGGACCCCCGAGACCCCCTGACCCCGCCCCGCAGGCGCCCGGGAGCCTGTGCGGGGCGGGGAACAGCCCATCCCCGTGCATTTCATGCGGTGGGGGCGAGGAACAGCCCATCCCCGTGCATTTCATGCGGTGGGGGCGGAGAACAGCCCATCCCCGTGCATTTCCTGCGGTGGGGGCGAGGAACAGCCCATCCCCGTGCATTTCATGCGGTGGGGGCGAGGAACAGCCCATCCCCGTGCATTTCATGCGGTGGGGGCGAGGAACAGCCCATCCCCGTGCATTTCATGCGGTGGAGAGGAGGCACAGCCCATCCCCGTGCATTTCATGCGGTGGAGAGGAGGCACAGCCGGTGCCGGGGTCGGGTTTGCGGGGTTCGGTGGCAGCGGAGTGCCCGCACTGCGGTGTGTCTGCACGGTACCCGTTCGGCCACGCCGATGCCGTGGTACCGGCCCTAAGCGTTTCTGGGATGAAATGAAATCCAAGGTTTTGGACATGGGGCACTGGGATGTTGTAGAGTTTCTCATGGGGCCTGGAGAGGGTCCTTCTGGCTCTGCTAGCACTGAAAGGGATGTGATATCAGGTGCCATGAACCCAGGACAGGTATCTGTTCATGTTCCTGTGACATCCACGGAGCAGATCCGAACAGATCCTGTCACCTTGCAAGGAGGTGTTCAGGCTTTTCCTGTGCTTAGGGGTAATCCTGCCACAGGACAGCCTGGCACCCACCATGTTTTATCATGGAAAGCTGTAGTAGACCTACGGGATAAGGTGGCCAAGTATGGTCTGGGCTCTCCTGAGGTGATGCAGATGATTCGTGTCCTGAATGCGGATCTGCTGGCACCATACGATATCAGGCACATCGCTCCAGTGTTGTTCCAGCCTGTCCAGCTCCAGGTGTTCCAGTCTGATTGGAATCAATTGGCTATCAAGGTGATTGCACAGAATAGTCAATTGGTTTCACTGACCCCAGGTGTGCAGCTGGAGTGGATGTGTTCACAGGTGTTGGCCAATACGCTGACCCTGATGTTCAGGCTGCCTTTCACCAGCTGTGCTGGAGCAGTGCCAGAAAACAGGGATTGCAGCATTGGTGAAGATCATTGAATTGGCTGCTCCAAGAGGCTCTCCCAGAGCTCCAGGATAAGATCATCTTCTGGTCCTAACAAAGGAATTATCATTTCGCCAAAATTTCGTCTCCTCAACAGAGGGAAAACGAACTGGCAAAGGCTCACGGGCCGGTTTTTCCCGAAACCCCTTTTTTCCTTTAAATAGACGAGGGTTTGGTTTACCTTGTTCCCGCGGCTGCAATCACGTCAGAGTCACCAGAAGGCGCTGTTCAAGATCACAACGACACGGACTCCGAGGTCAGAAGGCTGAAATGGCTCCGATTTATTGCCCGGGAATTTCTTCCCTTTACACTGTTTTACAAAGAACAACCCAAGGGGTGGAAAAAAGACAAACTTCTTCAATTGCATTGGTCAAGTCAGAGGGACATCAAGAAGAAGTCCCTCCTAGGGAAAGGAATGTAAACATAGGTTACAGTTAGGAAAATGTGGCTCTTGTTGGCAGAGCAGTCTCTGGGAAAGAGATTCAGAGAAACCAAAACATCACAGGCACTAATCAGGGCTACACCTCACCATATTCCTGATGTCAGTTTGTAGGAGGCCTTTGGCACTCCAAGGGCAGCCAGGCTTCCAGCTGGTGGCAGCTTGCATCTGGCAGAAATCCTCATTTGTATGGAATTTTAGTGGCATTTTAGCAGGCAGAAGCTAAGTGTGGCTTGTAGATATTAAACTTTCAATATTCAAAATTTAATGTAAGCTCTTCATAAAACATACAAAAAGCAAAAATTAAATATTAGAGTAATAAACTTATTGTAATTGCCTCACATTGGAGATCTACCTCCCCAGTGCCCAAAGAAATACAAGCAAACAGTAGGAGTAGTAACAGAAAAGTCAGTGAATTTACTAGTGATCTTTTTAAAAACCTCTTATCTTTGTTTTAGTCATAAAATCCCAAACTCAAAGTAGGACCATAATATGAGTCCCACTGGTGTCTTCCCTCTCTGTGTTGCTAAAAGAAAAACCCCACACCATCAGCAACACCTGTTTTTTAGCATCATAAACGTGTATGGAGAGCAGCATGGAGCTTGGCTCACAGCTCAGGTCAGGTGCTCAACAACCTTCATCTGCAGTCCATGAGTTGGATAGCTTTAAATACAGGCATTGACTTCAAGAGCAAATACACAAACTACAAATTGAATTACAGCTGTAGGAGAACTATCTGTAAATAAGACATTGCAGGAGTTTGTTCATTGCCACACAGATATTTGATATTTGGATGGGTGGCTTGCATGCTTATACTGCAGCAATAACCAGGCACATGCTGGTTTTTAGCCCCTTAAAACAGAAAAAACCCACACCAAAATAGGACAAGGACACAAACAGAAACACCAGTTTGCAGCATGTTTTTCATCATTGATCTTATGGGATGTTGACAGGCCAAGTTCTTGTGTGGGATGGGGGGTTTTGGTACAATTGGAGATAAAGAATTCCAATCCTGCATTTGACACACAGTCTTTTTGGCTATACTGAATTTTACAGGTTTTCAGAAGTTGAAAAATTACTACATTTGCCAACGGAATGTTGTATTTATCAACTGTGTGTCTTCAGGAAAATGAATTTGCCATTCTGTCAGAAATTGTTGGCTTTGTGAGGTGTGATTAGACTTTAGCCATTGGTGTAGAAATGTAATTCTTTCTTGCAGTTCACTATTTTCCAGCTCAAAGGCTCAAACAGATGATTGCTTATTTATGCTGAAACTGTCATGATAGCTACAAAAAGAAAAAAATCTCATCTGTTGGTTGGCTTTTGTCTTCAACAGTTCCTCAGCAAGCGTAGTTCCAGTCATGTCAGGATTAACTGAGCCCAGCTCCTTTTCTGAGCTTATGTCCTGCTAAATTATCCAAATCTTTATACTTTCAGTCTTCCACATATCCTCCAACTGGCTCAGCTGTACATTTAACTGGCTGGCTTCCATTCTGTTTCATGGTGCATTGAATACATTATAGACATCAGATTTGAGGTCCTCCATATATTGCTGTGGCTAATTTCAGATTATCCAGGCGTTTCAAAGGCACCTCTCTCAGACACAAAGCCATCCAGTTAACAGCACTGGAGTTGTTACCATCCCCACCACTGGAGTCTCACTGCTTCCCAAATTAGTTTAAGGATGCAAAGATACAAAACTGACTTGGTATCCCTTTGCTCACAGCAGCTGAGGTGCAAGGGAGAGGCAAGAGGCAGCCCACATTTACTGTGTTCTTTCCAGGCTGACTCCCAGCATTTTACAGAACCTCTCCTGTTATTCCCTGCTCAAAGAGCAATGTTTAAAGCTGTAATTTTCAACAGGTTTAACAGAACTTTGTGTTTAGAATAAATATGATGCATGTATGCCCCTCTCAACACAAGGCAGAACACAAGAATGGCTGATTTATGGCCCCTCTCAGTGGGCCCAGGGTACAAAGTTCTGCTCTCCCTGCAGTCAGCTGAAGACATCGGTGGGCACATGTTCACACAGAGAGACCAATTAAACCAGTTATGCACAGAACATAAGCTGGGCTTCTTTCCCTCATGACAAATGAGTAACAGCTGGCATACAGAATTAATCAATTATTCCTCCTCCAGCAGCTATTATTACGATTGCTTTTCTTTTTTAACTAACCATTTTGGGGAGAAACAGAACTCCTTAAACATCCCTCACCCTATGTCCAGAAGCAAAGGGAGTCTAGTACTGACACTCCCTAGGCAGATACAAGAGAAGGCAAGAAAAGGGAGGAGAACAGGGACCACACAATCCTCCTTTAGCTCCATCCTCCAGAGGAGGATTTCTTCCTTTCCATGAAATCAGAACAATGCACAGGACACCCAGAGTACAGGCCAGGCCAGTCATATTCCCAACACAAAGAACACCAGAATGCAACCCATTCTATAGTCTGAGAGCTAAAAAAGTTTTTGACTTTAGTCAAATAGTCAACAGCTAAAAAATCATGCTTGTTCATCTGCCAGTATTTTCTGTGTCTCTTTCACTTTCTTGCATTGCAGTGTCTGCTCTCCTGGGAAATCAAGAAGTTCATCTTATTAGAAGACATGCCTAAGAAAGCCCTTAATTTACCTCCAATTTATTTTTTTTTAGCTACAGTACTACGTCTCTCTTTGCTTTTGAATAATCCCATTTTCCAATTCAAACATTCCACATTTATCACAACATAATTGCTGATATTTTGGCTATATGGTTTTGGATGGAAAACATTATTTTAAAGATATGCTGCAGCATACACCCCCGTGACAGGACTTTATTCTCGTTTGCCTTTTTTTTTTTTTTTTTTTACAGGCATTAATTGGACTTTCACACAGCATTTTTAAACTTACAATGACTTGTCTGCCTATCTTCCAGCTAGTGAAGCATAGCTGTCCACATACCTTACACAGTAAACTTGCTGCAGTCTGATAACAACCTGAATCATCTCCATCCTCAGCCACAGGCATATTCCACATATTTTATATTTGCAAGCTTATTCTAAAACACACTTTGAAGTTGTCAGTGGCTAAAGCCAGAAAAATTTTAACCAAAATACCCTGACAAATATCCCTTTCTAGGCGGCCAAATTGCTAAAAGTGCTTTCTAGTTCTGGGTATTTTTAATGAAAGCTTATTAGACAATGAGAAGGCATAGAAATCTATAATAATAATTTAAAAAAAATAAAAATCAAAAGCTGTTCTGTTCTCCCCATTGAGGAAGTTTGGCTCTTTAATATCATGTAGATTTACATACTGAATATTCCGTATCAGTTACACATCTCTCCAGGACCAGAAACAGATCATTAACTTGCTTTTTTTCTCTTAATTATGAAGTTAGACAAATTAATTTCCCACTTGCTCTGAACAGGAGAGACAGGCTCCTGATTAACTAAGAATTCAGGCTCCGTGAGTGTTGTGCTCGAAAACTTTTCCAGGCACAATGGCAGCAGCACAACCGACAATTTTTCCTGTTTATAGAGCTTGTACTTGCTCAGCTGAAGGCACCCGGGGTCTCTGAAATGGGCATCCACAAGTGAGGGCGCTTATATGCTTCTCCTTATTTACCCACAGCATTTTTCCAAAGGAGAGCCTCATTTCATCTCATCTGGACTGAGCTGCTGTGAATCAAGTTGTTCTGTTTTCAGGGCAGAGCATTTGCAGTCTGTCAGAAGCAGTGAGTTTCTGCTGGCATATTTTTTTCATCTGACAATCCACGAATCACATTTCAACTTGTTCTGCTCTTCATTCATCTGTTATGTTGAATCTGAACTTCTCCTTACTGTCACTGGGAGGAAAAAAGCAATATACTGCAGCACTAATTCCCTTCCTTTTCATTTCATTTTTGATCTCTGCATTATAAAATGCTCTGTAAAATTTGATAAATGTGTTTAATTTAAAATTGCAAATCTATTTTGGTATAAGATCTAAACATTTATATGCCTTCATTATATTTTCACCAACTGGAACATGATTAGCAATTTTTTCTCCCAGGATGGGTGGGCAGCACCTCTCTAGAGCTATTTTATTCTCTATCCCCTTATCCCAAAATAATGTTATTTAGATGAAAGGAAAGGCTTATCAGCACATCAGTATGCCAATTTTGATTCCTGCTGACTAGTGGTTCACAAGCTCAGAAAAAAAGTCGCCCAACACAGTCTGAGCATTTTTCCAGTGGGACTCATTACAAAGAGCAGCTTGGTTCAGTCATCTGCTAGGCTGCTTTTTCTCCCTCAAAAATAACTTGATATTCACAGGAAATTTGCTGTAATTTTGTAACTGAAACCTTCACACCAAAGATCATGCATTAAGGTTGAGTGATACACACTGCTTCTCAGAGACAAAAAGCCAGAACCATTTTCAGCTTCTCACAGAGTTTGAACACTGAGGCATGCTCTCTTACAGGGGATCACAGAATCCCAGAATGAACCAGGGTTGGAAAAGACCTGTAAGATCATCTAGTCCAACCTATCCACACCAGGGACACCAGGATGGGCTCTGCTATTTCTGACAACTGTAGCAGACTTCTGGGGAAATCTTCAGGGGCTGCTTTGGATCTTTCAATGCATCAGCCTGAAAGGAATCTTACAGGGAGCACGGAGCCTGGGCAAACATCTGTGAGAGGGCGGCTTTTGTCCCTTCAAAAGGGGCCTCCTTTGGGCTCGACATCTGCAGGGCACTGCAGAGCAGTGGCTGCTGCCAGAGCTCCAACACAACAAATCTGGGGCAGCCTGAGAATGACCGGACAGCTCTTCTGGATCTTCTCTGATGGGAATTTGCCAGGGAAACAGCAAGACAGCAGGCGGGGAAGAGAGGAGCTTTGCCTCAAGAGAGAAGCCAACATCTCCCCAGCACAAAGGGTCGTCAGGCTCCAAAGTGACTCAGAGCAAAGCTCAGCATGCACCTCCGTGCTCAAGAAGCAACTGCACGCTGCAATAGTCCTGGAAATTTATTTCCTTTGCTTCTTTTGCCCCCTAAAGATCATGGAAGAAGTTAGGCACTTCAGAACCAACTCAGAAGAACAGGCAGCCGGAAGAAGCACACTTGCTTTTAATCATGGCCTTGGGCGCCAGAGGTCATGTTTGCTTGGCTTTCTTTACACCCTTGTTCCTTGCTGGGGCTCTCACTGGGTTACGGGACCTGCAGGACGGCTGCCTTTCCTGAGCTACCTCAGGAAAAGCCTCGAGCACTGGGTTACGGACTGGAAGCGTTTTTTCCATTACTTTGTGACCAAGGAGAACTTCCCAGGCTTTTCTTTGGTGTCAGCTGCACAGAAGGTTCTGTTGCCGGGCACAACTGCGGCAGCAGAGCCAGAGCGGCTGCCATTGTGAGGTCAAGGCAGCGCTGCCACGTCACAGTGCTGCCAGCGCAGCCTTGTCCCGCTGCCACCAAGGCCTCCTTGTGGCAGAGCGACTCTTCTGCTCGCTGGCTGGCTGCAGGAGGATCCTTGTGCTCAAGGAGCTCTCAGCAGACGGCCCGCACCGCGACAGGAGTCTCGGTTTCGGCCGTGGCTGGCATTTGGTGCGCAGACCCGCACAGCTCTGCTAAAATGATCCAGCAAGTCTGTGCCGCGGTCTGCGCCGCTTTTTCAGTGGCATACTCTGGCTACTACCTCATCCAGCTGACACGTAAGGAAAGGTTTATCCTGGGTGTAACATCACCTGGCTCTTGCTTCACCCTGCTCCTTATGCCCACCTAGCCACCCAGTTTATTTGGGAACAAAATTGCCACTAAGATGCCAGCACCTAGTGGTAAAGCTCCTGCCAAGAGCAGCAGCTGCAAAGGGGGTGTCTGCACTGGCTGGAGGGTGGAGAGTATTTGCAATGGAAGCTGCTGCAGTTGCCTTCCTACCACGGGAGAGCACGTGGCACTGGAGTCTGTCCTTTCCTCAGCTTGCTGCTTCAGCCTGCAAGTTGCAGGCTCTAAGGAAGGAGAGATCCTCACAAGTACCCCCCCAAACCCCTGTGCTTCTCTCCAGGAGTGAGGAAAAGCATCCTTGGCTCCAAATTGTGCCATTAGAAGCCTTGGCTCTCTGACTTGGCCCTTTCTGGTGTGCCAAGATCACGATGCCCTGGGCCATGAAGTGCAAACTCCAAACCACTCAGGGTTTGCTGCGGAACCCAGGAGCTGTTCCCGGGCTGCTTCTGCAGAGAGCCACCACAGCTAAGGGGCCCTGAGGGGAAGCTTTCCTGGGCTAGTGTCTTCAGCAAATTGATGGGAATTAGTGCTTGCAATTCATTTCCAACATTAGAAAAGGCAGGCAAGGGAAGAGGAAGAAGCTGCTTGCGCTTTGGGGCGGAACAGAAGCTGTGGCTGGGAAAGAACAACTGGCATTTCCATGGCTCTGCTTCCATTTCTCACCTGGCAAAAGAGGCCAAATGTACACAGAGCCTAGTCTGGTGTCCCTGTTGTTCTCTTGCTTGCTGTGGGAAAGGACATGCTGGAGGGGTGTTGGGAAGGGGAAATGCTCTCTGTTGGGGCTGACTTGTCCTCTGGGACTTCCCAGCACAGGCACTTTTCTAAGGGCCTTTGCTTCCTTTCCCCTTGGTCTCTGCAGGTCACCTCACGCGTGGCTGGAGACAAGCCTGTCCTTTGGTAAGTGACAAAGCAACCTCTGGCCTTGCTGGCGTGGAAGAATTGTGCAGCAAGCTGTGAGCTTGGCCTCTTGCAGTAGAGTGTGGAGTGCCAGCCTGGGAGGCTGAAAGCAAGCCCAAATGTCTCTTGGCATCAGCAGTAGCCAAGGGAGCACTGGCTCTTTTCTAATTTTCCAGTGGAGAGCCTTTCAAGAGATGAAAGCCCAGTGTGGCAGCCCAAAGGGTGTCTTGCTGATTCTAGCCCAGCTGGAAGATGGCATGCACAGCAAGATGGAGTACCACCTCATTCACCCACCCTCATAGGCTTATTAGGACTCAGAATGCCGCTGGTATCAAGGTCTACGGTTTCCCCTTAGTCCAGGTGCTTAGCCAGCTCAGTAGCACCCAGCTGCTGAAGGATTGCCTGGTCCCAGGCTCTCTCACTGCTGTCTGTCTGCAGGGCTCAACAGCAGTGGCAGCACCTCCTCTGGCTCCCTCTCTTGTTGAGGAAGAGGCTGAAGAGGAGAAGAACGACATCCAGCCTCCCGCTGCTGTCCCTCCACGGCCTGAACGTGCAGAGCCAGTAAGTGGCACCTGTGCTTGGCGCCGCCCTTGGTGCAGGGCCAAGCTTCAAGTCTCAGATCAGCCAGGCCTTGGCGCTCACGGCTGAAGATGTTGGGGGCTGTGTGTCTGCCATGACGTAGGGCTGCTTCGGCCAAAGCCAGGGAGCCCTGGCTAACGGCTCCTGAGCTTGGACCTTGAAGCATCCCCTTGCTGGCATGCTGAGAGGGCCCCAGAACGTCTCTTGGGATCAGCCAAGAGGCAGCACAAAATTATTCCCGGTGTAGAAGTGAGCCCCTTGGTGCCCAGGGTCAGTGCAGGCTGCCTGTGCTCAGCGCACGGAGCGCTCCAAAGACGCAGGTCACAGCCTTGCAGGACACTTGGGAGACACTGGGCCCTGCAGGGGACCTGCCCCTCTCCATGGACTAACCAGCTTCAGGCACAAGGGAGACTGCGCTTCACTTCCACGTGGTCAGAGCAGAGTTTGGGGAGGAGAATCCCAGGCAGCTCCGCATTGTAAATGGCCCCTGGGTCACGGAAGGGCAGGAACGCAGCTCCCAGGGGCGGCTCCCTCAAGCCTGAAATAGGGAGGGGAAATGGGTGCAAGAGATCAGAAAAGGGACGTGCTCCGGCCTTCTGGCCAGACATTTCCATGGAAGCTCGAGCATGATTTTGTTGGGCCGGAGAAGCCAGGAGGAGGAGGAAAGCAACAAGGCTCTGGGGCCCGGCTCCCATCTCTTTCTGGATCTTCTTAACCTCGCCAATACCTTGTTGCAGTCATCTTGCAGCAAAGCCGATAAAATGTAGCCTGGAAGTGGCCAGGAGCTGCTGTATCAAAGTGGCCTTTGGGGTTTTCCCACTGCCTTTGAGTAGGGCACATCCAAACCATCCAGCTGAGGAGGCCTGCTGGTGGCAGACAGCATCTTCCTAAGGCCTTGCTTTTACCGCCTGCTCTCCGGGCCATCTGTGCCAGCCAGCCTTCTGACGGGCAATCCTTTCTCCTCCCAGCTCCACACACACTCTGCAGTTCAGCGTGCCGCCGCAGCACCATCGCCTCAAGCACCCACCACTCCCCCAGCTGCCAGCGCCTCGTCCAGCAGCTCAGCCCAGCAGCCCGAGATGAGAGAGGAGCAGGGTCTGAAGAGACTGAGTACGTCTGGTGTATTTCTGGTCTGCTAGAGCGCTGTGTTGGCTGCTTGTCTCGGTACAGGCCGCGCCAGAAGTTCCTCCTGGCTTTAGTGTGTCAGAGGCACTCAGGCCTCTCGACAGAAGCTGTTGTTGTTGTTGTTCTTTCAGGCAGCGGGAGAGCGCTCGGGCTGTTCCTGCTGCCTCCCAGGGCAGCTGGGACTGGCCTGGCTCTACCTGGGCTCTGCCTCCTTCTCTGCCAAAGACAAAAGCAGAGCAGTTTTGGCTTGAGCAGAAGGCCGGCACTTAGCGAGTGACCAGGCCCCAGGGAGCTCTCCAGCTCCCGACAGTGAGGCTGCATTTCGCATGGTCTGCGCAGCGGCGTCTCTGTTTGAAAGGGAGCGCCATGCGCTGCTTTTGTCTTCCAGGGAGCATTGTGAGTCTGGGCGAGCCAATGAGCAAATACACATCACTTGAAGAACTTGGACGAGGGTAAGTGTGACGCCTGCTCCTCGTGCAACAGCGTGGGCCTTTCACTGGTGCAAGATCAAGCAGGGAGTCAGGCAAGCTCCAAACATGCTCAGGCTCTGGCTTGACCTCCTGCCACCTCTCGGGGCTGCCCAGTCAAGAGCAGTCAGAAGGCAGCAGCAAAGACAACTTGATACTGGCAAGGTCTTGCTTGCGGCAAGGAGCAGGACCTGGAAGATTTCCTGGCCCTGCAGCTCCATGGCTAGAAGAGCAACCTGCCATGCAAGAGCTGCCAGAAAACAGCTCTCAAAGACTGTGCTTTCAAAGTTAGCCTTCTCCAGTTTTTATACCTACATGCACACACAGACACACTGAGCCCCACTTAGGGCTCTGTAAGGAACTATCTGAGCATGTGCCTTGGAGATTTGCAGCAGCCCTTGCTCTCCATGGTGCACCTGGGTGTGTTCTCTTGGACTCCCTGCATGGCAGAGGGCTGGTGGGCCAGCCCTGCAGATGCTACCGCCAGGCATTTTCTAAAGATTGCAGGCAGCCTGGGGAGATCTCCTGCCTAGGCTGGCTTTCACTGCCAGGGACTAAAGGGCTTGTTCTGCTGCCCTTTTCTTTCTAGGGGGTTTGGAGCTGTTTATAAGGCCCTCGACGCCAGCACAGGACAACAGGTAAAGTGCCAACACCGCCGGCAGATCGTGCCGCTCTGGAGCGCTTTCCCCGCTGCTGCGAGCCGTGGCTGGAGCTTTGGGAGGCCTCTCTGTCTCTGCAGCAGAGGCTGTTCCTCTGAAGCCCAGACCAGGCTCAACATGCAGAATGCATTTGGGACGGGCTTTGGTGCTTCTCCTAAGCTCTGCTGCCTAGTTAACAAGGCAGTTTGGCACGGCTGGGCCGCCTCATTGCGCGGCGCTGGCTCTGTCTTCCTTGTGATCGCGTGCAAGGAGCGACTCGTCAAGTTGAGGGTCTTCAATGTCCTTTCAGGTGGCCATCAAGAAAATGGCGCTTGAAGAGGAGATGTCCGAGGAGCTGGCTGTCAATGAAATCCTGGTCATGAGGGACAACAGGAATCCCAACATTGTCACCTACTTAGACAGGTTGGGCTAGTCTCATGTCAATGTTCCTTTAGACAGCGCAAGCCACAAATGACAAACCCTTTGGTCAGAAGCAGTAAACGCAGCTGCTTCTGATTTCTCTACTCGTGCCCCGTAGACACAGGGACGAGGTCGCACTTGGCGTGCAATAATCTCTTCTGGCATATGTCGCTTGGAGAGCAGTTGTAAAAAGCTGGGTCAGGCCCGGGGTGAGTGAGCTGTGTGCCCATTCCTCTCTCTCCGTGGTCTTCTTCTTTCAGCTACCTGGTGGGTGCAGAAGTCTGGCTGGCGATGGAGTTCATGGACGGCGGCACCTTGTTCGATGTGCTCAGGGCAGTGTACCTGGAGGAAGGACAGATAGGCGCTGTCTGTCGGGAGGTGAGGGATCCCGCTTGTGCTTCCTCTGGCCTGCACAGGATGGTCCTTGTCAGCTGGTGGGGAAGAAGAGCAGAGATTTCTTGCTCATGGCCATTGGTTTGGTGCTGCTGTCACCACACAAGAAGAAGAAAGAGCACCTGAAGCAAACTGCCTGCTGTTGTCCCCTCACCTCTTAGGCTCTGTTCTTGCACTCTGACATAACCTCTGTCCTCTGACAGAGCTCGTGCTCGCTCACTCGCTTGGTTTCGCTTGTTTCCAGCAAGCTCTTCCTCTTGACAGCACCATGAGTCTGCGCTCGCAGCTCCCTGAGAAAGCTGTCAACCTCGTTGAGGCCTTTCCTTTCTTGTGCAATGAAATCAGGTCCTGGACTTTGACCCTTCCCTCCCTCCTTTCTCTCTCAGTGCCTACAAGGGCTGCATTTCCTTCATTCCCGCCAAGTCATCCACAGAGACATCAAAAGCAGCAACGTTCTCGTGGGCACGGACGGATCTGTCAAGTTGGGTGGGTATCCCTGGTCAGGCGCAGCCTTGCCAGCACGTGCTGTGGGAATGTTTGGGGGGACTGCCAGTCGCCCACAAGTGCTGCTTGGCCAGTGCGCCAATCCGGAAGGCGTTTTGGAAGTGGCCAGTGCCTACTTTCCCTGGCTACAGCCGCCTGGAAGCAGAGCACTGCCGCTTTTCCAGGCAGATCCACAATGGCCTTGTCAGGCTTGCAGTGGGCCATGCTTTTTCCCAGTTTGCCGGTGCTAGCTGGCCTTGACAGGCTTTCTTTTTCTCCTCAGCTGACTTTGGTCTCTGCGCTCAGCTCAGCCCTGAGCGCAGCAAGCGCAGCTCCAGCGTCGGCACTCCCAGCTGGATGGCGCCGGAAGTGGTGAGAGGAGAAGCCTACGGCCCCAAAGTGGACGTCTGGTCCCTGGGCATCATGGGGCTGGAAATGGTGGAAGGGGAAGCTCCTTACCAGAGGGAGCCCCGTCTCCGGGTAAGGTGCAGCTTCAAAGGGAGGGGGTCTGTGTGGAGAGAGCTCTTGTGCCTAGGAAAGCAGCAGGCAGAGTGAACTCTTGCGTTTTTGGGGTTGTTTTTCGGGGCAGGTTTTCGAACTGATCGAAAGGAACGGGCCCCCAAAACTGCAAAACCCCAGGCACCACTCGGCTCTCCTGCGCGACTTCCTCCGCTGCTGCCTGCAGGCACACGAGGACAGGCGCTGGTCTGCCTCAGGAACTCCTGCAGGTAAGAAGAAGCCAAGCGGCACCAAGCCCTGGCAGCTCAGGACACCTGCATGAAGGGATGAAGAGGGCCGTGGGCCACGTGGGCCTGGCTGAGACAGGTCCGGGACAGGAAGGCCGAGGGGCAGATGCTGCTCTCGGTCCGCTTTGTGTGGCTTTGTGGGAGCCGAGGAATCGGCTCCAGCCCCTCAGGATGTGAACTTGGAAAGTAACGGTCCCTTTCTCTTTTGCTTTTCCTCTGGGCAGCATCCCTTTGTGATCTCAGGCGAGCCTGCCTCCAGCCTGGCTGCTCTCATCATCTCAGCCAAGCAAGTGCAGGAGGACTGGAGAGGAGACGCTGCCGCCTGAGGAGCACTTTGTGCCCGGCCAGCTCCGAGGAGTGAAAGGGGGATGTATGGCAGAGATTCAGCCATCCCCTGCACTTGATGAAGAGCTGTGCCATAGATAGGAAATTTAATATTTTCTTAGCTTAGATTTGTTAGATTTTCTTAGCTTAGCTGTTTCTAGTTAGGACCATAGGCCATAGGAAGTTTCATTGTTCAATCTTAGTTTAGTTAGGAGTAGATGTAGGGAAGCTGTTGAAGTAGGGAAACTCAGAAGTATCCTTGAAGGAGAAATTGTCATCCTAAGAATGAGGCCATCAAAGAAGAAGCTGTGACTCAGCAGAAGTGGACCAGGCATGCCCTCGAGCTGTCAGCCTGAACAGGCCACCCAGAGGCCAGAATGACGACGACGGAGATGACGAGGCAGCCCGAAGGCGCTCTGCTTCAGCCCTCGGTTCAGCAGGACTGGCAATAAAACCTCTCAAAGCTCCAGGCCCGGGAAGGTCCCTTCCTTGCCACGCTGTGCCTAAGCTGGACAGTGCCTTGGCAGCTGTGCGCTCTGGCCGGGCTGTGCCCTTCAGGGCTTTGCGCCGCTTCCCAGCGGCCCAAGGCTCTGCCGTCCCTCCTCCCCTCCCCGGCACAGGGGAGCCCCGCCCTGCCCCGCCCCACGCTCCCGGCTGACGGCTGCCCCACCCAGCCCACCTGCCCTGCAGAGATGTTGCTCCCCGTGCCCTGGCGTCCCCCGGTGCCAGCTGCACCTCACGGTGGGGCGGGAGGAGGAACCAGGCCCTGCTTGTGCCCCTGTCCTGGCCATCACTCGGCGTGGAAGAGTAAAGGAGGCTGAAATGACACGTCTTCCTAACGCTTCCCTCTTCAACCTTTGGGCACCAGAGCCCTCTGCTCAAGGGGCTCTGAGGCCCTACACTCAGCTTTCACACTAAGGTGTCATTTGTCCTTCACTAAGCCCTACACTTGGCTTGCCTGATGGCAGCTGCCTAGGAAATGGGGAAAAAGAGATGCCTTCAACTTGAGGGAATGCTCCTGGGGAACTACTGCAGGTTTTCAGCAAGACAATTTCAAGGCAGAGCTGGGCCTTGCAGCAATTGCATCCATTTTCAAATGCCACCCTCAGCATGCCAAGTGTGAAGAGCCCAGTGGAAAGCTCCTCAAAGACACTGCGCTGTCCAACGGCACAGGCCCTGTCTGGGCTGAGTCACCAGGAAAGCAAGCTAAGCCTGGGATCGTTGTGCCACGGGTGAACACAGTTGATTTCCAGAGGAGTTGCGTGCACGCTTTACCTCTCCCAGCCAGTGCATTTTGCCACTTTCAAGCTGGCTCCTGCCTTTAAGGGGGGACTTTGCAAGGGAAGGGAAAGACTGCATCTCCTTTTTGTAGTTGGGATGTGGCTGTCCAAAGGTCTGCAAGGAATCTTACAGGGAGCACGGAGCCTGGGCAAACATCTGTGAGAGGGCAACTTTTGTCCCTTCAAAAGGGGCCTCCTTTGGGCTCAACATCTGCAGGGCACTGCAGAGCAGTGGCTGGTGGCAGCTTGCATCTGTCAGAAATCCTCATCCGTTCAGAATTTTTGTGAAATTTTAGCAGGCCGAAGCCCAGTGGCAGGCATAGGGCATTAGACAGGAACTGTGGCCCTTTTCCATGGGAAACGAAAGTCTTCACCACAGGTGCCTGATGTCAGTTTGTAGGAGGCCTTTGGCACTCCAAGGGCAGCCAGGCTTCCAAGTGGTAGCAGCTTACATCTAGGAGAAATCCTCATTTGTATGGAATTTTAGTGGCATTTTAGCAGGCAGAAGCCCAATGCAAGGCAGACAGCACTAGACACAGATAGAGGCAGTTTTCCATGGGGAACCAAAGTCACCTCCCCAGGTTCCTGATGTCAGAGTGCTCGGGGCAGCCACAGGGTGTGCCCAGAAGCGAAAGGCAGCCATGGAAGACTGTTGAAAGCAAGAACAGCTCGGTGGGAGCAGGTGGTGGCCGGGAGCTTCAGACAGAAGCCCGCAGGGCTGCAGGCTGAAGAGGCAGCTTCCGGCAGACTTGTAGCAGTTCCCCAGCACAGTGCACAGCTCCCAGGGCTAGATCCCTGCCAAACATGCCCTGTCTGCAAGTGAGAGATGTCCTGAGGGCAGGAGGTGTCAGGCAGTCTCCTCTCGCCATGTACGTGCTGGTGCTTTGTGTTTGCCCTCTGCAGAGAAGCACTGGTGCTTGCTTCTGTTTCCAGCAAGCCAAGGTGCTTGTGCAGCAAGAGTCCTGCTTTTTCCAGCGCAGGATCACTTTCGAGTTGAGTTGGAGTTACCCCTGCGAGTAATAGTGCAATACCACTTTTTATGGCAGTTCTTACTCAAGGCCCAAGGCTCCCACCTGGGTCCCCAACTTAAGCACAAAATTACATTCATACAAACAACCCAAAATCTTTACTATAAAAGGACAAACGCCTCTCCTTTCTCTGGCTGCTCCAGAGAAGGGAGCCGCGGGTCCGGGCTCCCCGCTCACTTGGTGCTGAGAGCGCGTCTCCTTCAGCAGCAGTGACACTGGCCAGCCACACTGGGCAAGGGACACACACACCCCTACACACCTTGGCACCAGCACAGGGCACTCTGGTTGTTGAATCAGGTACGGATGTTCCTTTACAGATGTTTATTCATTGCACAGTGACCTACTGTGGTAATAGGTATGATTTTGCTGATAAAGTTGAAACGGTAATCAGTATTTAAAAAAAATCAAGTAGTAATAAAAAGTAGTGCCAAAAAGGAGAGGGAGGGGGTTCCCCCTTCTCCCGCAGATGTTAATGAGACACAGGAAGAAACTTAGATAAGACTAGTTGAAATTATCTGTAAGACTGGGAGAGTTGGGGGAACTTCAGGAAAATTGTGAATTATATGAGATTTATTGCCTTGACGTTCAAACTTGGTATTCGCCTACATGATACAAGTTTAATACGCATGTGTGACCAGAAAGGTAGTTTAATACACATGTGTAATAAGAGAGGGTTTTTTAGAGGACAACAAGGGAGACTGTGAGCCTTTATCCAAAAGAAGACACAAGACCCCTGGCAACAAGTGAAGCACGTGCCATGAAGTATAGTGACGTAGATTTTTAAAATTGGAAAATAGGAGGAAACGTACGGGAAACCTTGACGAATATGTATTAGCAGATAGTATATAAGTGTAGTCTGAATTGCTCTGTTTTGTACATGAGGTAGGGTGAGAAGGCCTCCCTGTACCCCGGTCAGTTTTGCTTATGCCTTATCAGAACCTTAACCAAATTTAAATAATTAGTGCCAATTTTTTTTTTTTTTGTAATTTTGTATTAAATTTTTATTAAAACTGCTGCTAAATTTTAAATTTGTTGTTTGTTTTATTCGCATTTATAACACCTACCTACCCAAAATTAGTCTGAAATCCCTCTAGAATTTCCCAACCCCAAAGCTTTCTTGTGCTATCCCCCACACTCCTAAAACAATTCCAGTTATTTAACAGCACTTGAGACCAACCTCCAAGCCTTCCTGACAGAGATTCCCTTTTCCCCTGTTATCAAGCAGGCTGCATTCGTCTCTCCAGATCTCTCGGGCAGTGTTTTCTACTCAGTGGCATAACAGCCCAGATCTGCCTAACCATTCTAAGCCTCAGGAACAGATTAGGGTTTCAGCTTTTCTGCATCCTGCCTTGTTGCAGACCCTGCACTAACTTCCAACTCTTGTAACCCTCAGCACAGCCCAGATTCCTGTCGGCCATCTGACACGGGTGGAACTGCAGTCCTACCTGGAACAAGGGTTTCTGCAGTCGAATTACAGGCAATTCCTCTCCTCTTTGTTTTCTGAATTGCCTCTTTTAACCCCAGAGTAACTAAAGCTCCCCTCTTCCCCTGTCCCGGGTTCCCACTCAGTCTCCAGCACTCGCTTTGTCCCTTCACTGGCTGGGCCCCTGGGGGGAGACGGGAACGCGGTTGGAAGGGTTCCACACGTCGCTCTGCAGGTCGGGGACGGTCCCGTGCACATCACACACAGACAGACAGACACAGACAGACAGACAGACACAGACAGACACACACACACAGACACACACACACAGACAGACATAGACACACCTCCCCGGATATTCACGATACCCTTTCCGCAATATACTCACCCATCTAGGTTCTTTGTGCACAAATTAGAAGTTGCCACGGTTTCTTAGGGAGTTTTTACTCCCCTTTCCCTTTTTGTCCATTTTTATTTCCTGCTGAGGGTTAAACCCACGGTCCCGTAGCAGCAGACAAAGCCCGGGCCAGCCGCTTTCATTGAGGGGGCACCTCCGCCTGGGACCCCCCTGAGCCACAGAGACTCGAGGTTTGTATCTCAGGGGAACCTCCAAATTGTAAACCATGAAAATTCACTCTTAGAATGGTTTTCCATAGTTTAATAAGGGGATAAAAAAGGACAGTGTCCGGCGCTGGGGTGTTCCTGGCTCTCAGGCAATGAACACACCCCGGTACATAAGGCAGTGGGATCTATCTATGTTACTGTAGTATGGGACAGACATATTCATAAGGTCCAAGTATTATTCAAGCAGTCCCATGATGGGTTTGATGATCTGGGAATTCTTCTGTTTTGTTTTTTCATACTCTGGCTTATCTGCATGACCATCCTGTGTGTGGAGTTAATGGATTTTATTCTTCCTTGTGTTTCCATCTTGTTGTTTTATGTCCTCTGATAAGGATTTAGTATGTCCTCTTTAAATTTAACAGCAAATGTTTAACCTAACAATAGTAGTTATGAACTTCTTAAGCAGCTGGGAAATAAAAGGAAGACTCTTGAAGTGATGCATGTCTTTTGCATAATTAGAAAAGGATGTTAAAGCATAAGAAGAGACAGCTTTTATATGAAAATATTTTATATAAATATAGAAAATTGAAAAATTCACGCTATATATACAGTTCAACAGAGTTCTTTCAGTTATATTGAAGTATTTTAACATTTTATATTTTGCTAAGGCTTACATTACAATACATTAATCACACTATTATTTCTATGATCAATAAGGTGTATACATCGCCATAATATATTCACCACACTAGTACTTCATTGGGCTATACGATGCATACTCAAAGTAAAAAATTAGGTTGTATTAGGAAGCAGCTAAAAGGGGTTATAAATTGTGCTAAACTTACAATCAATGACACATATAAAGATGAATACACAAATGCAAAAGCCAATATTATGGCGTTATTTTTAACATAAAGCAGCATTTTTACAGGGGCAGCGTTACCGACAAACAGAACACAAACCCAGCCCCAGCCGCCCGCGGCACTTTCCCCTTGGGTGCAGTTCCGGGCACCGCCGGCAGGGGCGCTGGGGGCTCCCACC